>PTEX01000360.1:190840-261749 GCA_003342815.1 Eudromia elegans
ATTCTATTCTATTCTATTCTATTCTATTCTATTCTATTCTATTCTATTCTATTCTATTCTATTCTATTCTATTCTATTCTATTCTATTCTATTCTGTTTATTTCCATTTTTCCACCACAAGTAATGCTGCCCTTCTGCTGTCGCCTTTTTGGCCCGCTCAGCCTTTCGCCATGCTAGGGGAAGGCAAGTGCTCACCCCCAGGGGAGGGGATTTAATGGCTAGGAAATAAAACGAGAGAATTTACTTGGGGGAAAAGAAAAAAAAAATGCAGAATTAAAGTTCTGGACCAAACATGCATCACTGATGCATAACATTTTTGTTAATTGGGTCTTAACAGGTTTGCGGCTCAAGCTGTAATTATTTTAGAAATGGGTCACACTCGGCGGGGCCGGCAGCGCGTCCTGCCGCCGCGGCGACTTTGCCTCGTCGTAGAACCGTGTCCAACCTCGTGCCGTCCCGGGCCGGGGGTAAGCTGCGGCCTGGGCCGGGAGCCCCGCGGCCGCTCACACTCTGTTGTTTCTAGCCCGGCTTTTCCTCTCCCTCACGTGCTTTCCTGCCTTGCTCAGCACACTAAATCTCCCCGCACACAACGGCCAGCAGCGCGAGGGTTTTCCTTTCTCGGCCGCAGCGAGATTAATTAAAATATAAAAACGCACCCAACTGTGCTAAATCTTTCTCTTTTTTTATTTTTTCCCTTTCTGAAATGCCTGCTCTCCGCTAAACCCATCTCTGCTTTCCGCTGCAGAMGAATCTGCGGGCACGCAAAAGTCTTCCAGCGCTTGTAAAGTAACCGAGATCTTATCTCTCTAATTAGCAGCTGGGAACAAAAAAAAAAAAGAGGAGAAAATAATTTAAAAAGTGGATTAATGTCATAATTAAAGCGGGCGCCTGCAGCGGAGCCACTCGGGGGAGCCCCGCGGCGGTGCCGGCGGTCGCAGGGCCGGAGCGCGCRGAGAGCACGCAGGCCCTGCCCCGCGCCACAGCAAGCTGTTTTCCATGGAGCGCGGCCTGGGAAAGCTGCGTTCCTGCTCGAAGAGTAACCGTATCCCTCGCGGAGCCGGTGCCAAGCAGATGTAGGGCGTTGGAAAGTTCCCAGCAACCTTCCCCAGCTGATCCGTACGCGGCGCGCTCCCCGGCGCTCGCACCCGCTGCTGCAGCCCGAGGGCGGCCCGAGGGCYGCTCTGCACTCCGAGCACTGAGTGCTCCAAAAAGAAACACAGAGAGAGCCAAAGTTGCTCTTTTACCAAAAAGCCCCATTCTTTCCCCAGGAGGCTGCAGGGTCTCCATCAAACCCTGCCTACAGCGGGAAGAGCGCGGGGACGTGGCAGCCGGGCGCCGCGGGTGCCGAGGGCTTCACTCCCATCCCGGCCCGTTTCCTGCCCAGCCCAGGCCATGGGTCTGTTTAGACTAATTTGTGTTTTACTTTTGAATGCCGAGCCTTGTCTTGGGCAGGATATCCCTGTGTACGCGGGCAGTTCCTGAGCCGCCGCACAGGCCGTTATCCTTAGAGAGTCTCTTCCTCAGCACGCAGTTGCTGTCCTGGGGGAAGAAAGCCCAATTTTAGGTTCTTTCACCCACGGGACCTGGCAACCTGGTACTCACTTCACGTCGCCCCATAAAACCACAGCAAAGTGAGAACCAAGGGGCTGCAAGAGGAAGCAGGGCTAGCACCTGCCTGCAGGCGTTTTGTACCAAACTGGGCAGCAAAATACACTATTCTGTAAACCTAAGTTTAAAAATCCTTGCTTTTTGGTGCACAGGAGCGATGGGGAGGCCGCGAGGGACCTTTGCATTTGCAGATACGGCTGCATGCGGCCGGCCCACGCAGTGACTCGCCTGTAGAACGAGCCCGGTGGGCTTGGGAGATCGCACGACGGGGCCAGCAGCGCCCTCTGAGCCCCAGTGCCACTGGAGCGCAAGGCGAGCGCGGCCGGCCCGGCCGTTCTTGCTGCCGGCACGAGCCTCTGGCGCCTGCGCCGGGCTGATAGGCGAGGGGAGGGCATGTTGAACACAGCGCCCGCGCTTGCTTCGCCGGGCTCCGCTCTGCCTCTTCCCTCAATTGACTCTAATCAGTCCTCCGCGTTGCACGCCCGGAATAACGCTGCTATTCCCGGTGAGCGGAGTCCGGCTTAGCAAACCCTGAGGAGCTGCCGTARAGGAATTGCTCACCCTAACCCTAGCCCTGAGCGAGTGGTGGCGGGAGGGAGCCGACTGCGAGCGCGCGCTTATCGGGAGGCAGCCAACAGACATCAGCTGCGGTTTGCGCTTTTTGCTTTTTTTTCTTTCTTTCTCTGCCGGTTTTTTTTTTCCACCCTCCCTTTTTTTCCTGTTTTTATTGTGCTGCAGCCGGCGGTTTCTGCAGCCCCTGCGGCCTCCCCGGCACGGCTGGGCCAGCCCCGCAGCCTCCCGGCTGCCTTAACCCTCGCGTGGCGGCCGCCTCCCTGCAAGCCCGGGGCCGCACGGCTCCCGCGCTCCCTGCGGCCGCTTCCTGCTCYGCACGATGCTCCCGGTCTCGGCCGCACTTTTCCCTGCATCCGCCATGGTCCACGGAGCGCGCCCGGCACCCTCCGCTCTCCCGTCTCCACAGGCTATTCCACCTCTAAAGCCCCTTTGGGAGAGAAGCCTCTTCCCGCGCTGTTCCCCCAATGGCTCTTTTTAAGCGAGGCTGCAGAGCGGTTCCCAGGTCCCCTCCCCATGCTCCGCATCTCCCGTCCCTAGGGTGAGCTGGGAAGGTCTGTGTAGCCGCGCCTGGGAGCGCTCCCCGGCCTCGCGCGTCTCCCTCTGGAAATCCCTGCTCTGCTCGCTTCTCGGGGCTGATATTTGCAAATAATGCCCTAAAAAGGCAATCCAAAAATGGCCCTGTTGTTACCCATATTTGTACACAGGCTTGCGCGTGCCCGCGTTCCTTGGGCTGGTCCGCACGGTGTGGCTGAAACTGATGGGGAGTAACTTTAAAGTGGATTAACCGGGCGACGTTGCGACCTTGGGTAGCCACTGCGAGCTCGGAGCAAACCAGCCCCAATTCGGTTTGGTTTCGTTTGCTTTGGGAATCAACTAAAACCCCTTTAAGCCCGGGTGAGAGGTTCACACGGTGGTTTAATGCAGTTTAATTAACCCACTTTAAATGCCCATTTTCCATCGATTCAGATGGCCTTTCCTGCAGGATGCTGCTGCGGAGGCGGCAGTGCAGCCCTGCCAACCACCTGGCTAGAGGACCTCGGATGAGCTGTTGCGATGGAGTGTCCCAGTTCCAGGGTTTCTGACTTGGAAATAGTGCTTAGAAAGACCTATGGGTCTGGCCACTGCCGGGAAGTCCTTTAGTGCAGCAAATGGTCTTGGGAATCGAAGATCACGCTGTGACAAACCACATTGCTCCCAGGCACGTCGAGGGGCCCCCGGCAGACCCACCTCGTGCGCCAAGGGCTTTGGAAGACCAGCCAGGGCCTTTTTCCCGGGATAACCCTTCCGCGGGCAGCACKCAGGCTCCGTTTGTCAACACTGAGGAGCTTTTTATGATTGCTACGCCGGTGCCAAAACGCAGCGCGCGCTCCCAAGCTGCCACGCTCGGGAGAAAAAATGACGTAATTTATTTAACGAGAGGTCTGCCACCAACGGCAAGCGCCCAGATCCCCCTTTTTAATTGCAAGCTTTTCTCTTGCAACGTGTGGATTTTATTCCTGCTTGAAAACGTGCTCCTCACCTCTTGAACTTGGAAAGTTCCAGGCGAAACGAAGGAGGGGAAGTTTTCCTGTAGCAAAATGCCTCCTCGTATTCTCGTGTTTATCCTGAATTTAGGGTCAGTCCATTTATTCCAACACGTGAGGGGAGTGAAAAGCAAATTGAYGGCAAGTGTCTGGCTGAAGACAGTTTCTCTAAGAGTCATAAAAAGATTGCATTTGTGAGGAATTTGTAATTTGGCTGTGAAAGTAATTAGAGGGGAAGATCTCGTACTGCCGTAAAGCTAGCCACCAGATTAGCTATTCCCATATTTTATTGGGAAAAAAAAATGACGGGGATTATTGTGTGAGACCTTTGTGGAAAGGGAGTAGATAAAAGCAGCTGAGCTGCCAGGGCATTAGGGCTGTGGTTGGCTCTGCGCAGCCTCGCTGGCCGCTGGGGAGGTCGGAGTTTCAGCGAGCTGGGCAGTGTGTCAGGGGCTGGGGAGAGCCAGGAGCCCTGTTAGTTGCTGATCGCTGTTAACCCCCCAAAAATAAGCTACAGAGGAGGGTTGCACCCTTGATGGGGCCCAAGAAGTCCTGCCTCGGCTGCCAAAGGGCCCTCGCGTGAGTGGGGTGAGGTGGCAGGGCGTCTCGGAGCAGGTCTTCCGAGGGCTGCTCGCCGTGTGCGTGCTCCCATTTTCATTGCTGTTTTCCCCCTTGGTCCGTGGTTTCGGCTGCCGGGCACACGGGGGCCGCCGCGGCTGCATCTGTGCAGCACATGTGGCGGCAGCGCCGGGCGGGCGCTCACCCTCGCACGGCGAGGAGGAGGAGGACGAGGAGAAGGAGGCCGCACTGGCCCCACAGGCCCCGGCAATGGGCAAGGGGGCAGAAGGCCACCCCGCATCCGGCCCAGGGACCTCGCTCGGGCAGCCTCACTCCGCTTCCGAGCTGGAGCTGTGGGCTGGAGCGCGTGTTGCTGGCAGCAGTGCCTCGTTTAAGATATAGAGGTGTCCTACTGAATAGATACCGTCATTGCTGATTGCAGGTGTAGGACCCTGTTCTTGATATTCAGCCTCCTTTAGGTGAGCTGCCCTGTCCTGACTCACACCTTCCCTGGCTCTGAGCCCGCTCCTCCCATGTGCCCAGGTCACCCTGGCTCCCGTCCTTGCCCCGCGTGGCCCCTCTGAGGTCTCACCCGTGCTGCATGTGGCGCGTTCCGGGAGCCGCACGGTGCCCTTGGCTGCCCTCGGGTGTCAGGGCGAGGGATTCCCTGCCCCTGCGAGGGCTTTGGGTGGCTGGGGAGCCTTTCTGATGGCACCGGGCAAACACCAGCGCGTGAACCACGAGCAACGGCCCCGCTCCGGATGTGGAAGTGGGAGCAGTGATTAAGGAGGCAGAATGCRGGCACGGACTGAGCTAAAGCGTGGTCAGGGTGTGCAGAAAGGAGCAAGAGTGAGGAAAGAATCATTTGTTGGAAAACTCCCTCCCTCCCCCCATGATAATTATGATTTTCTATACAGTAAACTGATCATTGGTGATCTGTAAAGCCAGATGATGACTAAAAATAAATTTACTGGCTGCAGGGCAGAAGCAGTTGGACTCCTTTCTGGAGGCAGTGATATATGGTGGCTGCTTCCCTGCCTTTGAACCGGCGCTTCCTCTCGGACATTTTGTCTCCTTCCCACGTCTTTGCTGTGCTTTCAGCTCCCAAGGATAACGTTACTGAGAAACACGGATATCTTCTGTGTCAGGTTCCTCGGCTGGGAACTCCTTGGGCAGCGTGTCTCTTTAGCATGGTTTGGGACATCTGCACAGCTTCCACTCAGTCTTTCCAGTAAATCTTTCGTTTTATTTATTTATGAATATCCCAGGGGCAGTCCTCACCATGGGACCCAGCAGTTGTGAGCCACAGTGCCCGTGGCTGCAGTACCAAATGCCTAAGAGGCATGCATGGAGGTCCACAGGGAGCTTGGAGGGACAGCACTGATTTGTGTCCCCACAGAGGAGCAGGTTGCATCCACTGAGGTCGATTCCAGGACCCTTCATCCCTTCCTGGTCCCGCCGAACCCCCCTTAGGCTCCCCCCTCTCCCTCTTCAGAGCCATTTCCTCGGCTCACATGGCTCCAATTCCACAACAGGGCTCTGCTCCTCCCCAGCTCTGCCCCGCTGCTGAGTCCCTGCCCACCGCTGCTTCTCCGGAAACAGTTAAGCCATCAGCTTTATTTAACACCATCAGAACCGACATTCTTGTTTCCTTCTCTTCCCACGGCCACGTCTTCTCGCTTCCCCCTGTCGCTGCAGCCTCTGCCAGCTGATGGCCAAAACCTGTGCTCCATCCCCGACTTCTTGCTCGGCAAACGTGCAAGCAATTTGTACCTCTGCGCCTCGCTCTTGCCCTGCCCGGCCCTCTGCATGTGCTCACTCTTTTTCTCCAGTCCGTGCTGCTGCAAAGCTGTAAATTCTGGGGCCTGGATTTTCTCAGTCTCTTCCGTCAAGGGCTTCTCGAGCCCCGGTGTTGGTATCAGGTTTTATCCTCTGACTCTGACTCTGTCACCCCTTTTCTGCACATCCCTCCCACGTCTATTTACCCATCTCCTTTGCTCTGCCCTAGTCCCCTCTCATTCAACCTCCTTTGCATCTCTGTGCCTTGGGACACCTCTCCCTTCCCTGCCTTAGGTGCCRCAGGGCTTGTCCATGACATTACACAGTCTGGTAAAGGAACCCAAGCACCCTGTGGATCCACACATCCCTTTCCATGCTGATGTTTCAYCTGCTCCCTCTTTGCACTTGGGTGTTGTCTTTGGCTGATCCGTCGCGGCAGTCTCCTCAGGACATAGTGGTCTGTCTGTACGGGCTTAACATTCACGCCGTGCCTCGCGCAGAGGAGCCGTTATGCTGTTGGGTGTATGGGAATGTCGCTGATGCAAACAGCCAACAGCTAGCAAGGGAGCTAAAAAATTAGCAAGGACTCCAAAGCCATGTCAGATAGTCTCCTGCAAGGAGTGGGGGGGGAAAATTGTTTATTCTGGCCCCAAATTTTAATCACCCAAGGGCTGTTAAGATAAAAATAGTCAGTTCTGCCTTCTGTTTATGGTATACTTGGTTGAGTGCAAGCCAATTTTGAAGCTGAACATACTGTCTGCTATTTTTGCTTGATTTTAGATTCCACATTTTAAATAGTTTCTTTAACAAGAAGCATATTTTCACTGATACAAACTTAGCTTGAGGAGAAGCATCCTGAAGTTCTAGCCATATTGAAGATCAGTGAAATGTAGTAAACTCTGGTTTTAAGGGTTTTGTTTTCTCCAAGAGCTGAAATGAAGAGTGTGTTCTGGCAACAAGTGCTGGCACGTTGTTCATTAAAAGCTCTCTTCCGAGCTTTGGTTCCCACACACATGTGCCCTCATTCTTCAGCAGAGCTTCCAGGCAAGGGCATTGGCAGTGCTCAAGTCTGATCTTCAGCCATACAATTTGTCTTAATTGTCTACTAGCATCTCGGCAAGACTTAGCTCACGGGTGGCCACAGCAAGGGGCCACATGCGAACCGATGAGCTTCTTAATGTGGCCTGCCCGGCAATCAGATGATTTAATTATCTGTGCCCGTCCTAAGCTCATTGGCTGCTCCCCATCCCGCCTGCCCTCAGGCACGACGCGCTCAACCGCATGCGGCCATGCGGGCAGCTGCATTTGATCTTATTCACCAACGCGAGGGTCCATCCCTGACAACGGCCTCTCTGTTCGGGGCTTTCTCTTCCCTCCTTTCTCTCCCCGCTCATTTTGGCACCGTGCCCCCGGCATCGTTTGTGTGCAGGGGAGGACACGAGAGTTGCATGGCAGGAACTTAGAGCGTACAGTTGGGTGTTGACAAGCCCTGTGATTAATTGACCCTCCAAGGATCCAGGATGATTTGCTGAAGCATCAGYAATAGAAATCCTGTCATTCTGCACTATTTAACCGGCCTTTCTCTTTGTGGGAAGACATCCTGTCCCGCTCTGCGGCTGCGCCACGCGCGGCGCTTGCACGAGGCCTCTTAGGACACTGTCTGCCTCCTTTGCCCGTCGCTCCTGAAGCTGCTCTCACACACGTCTGTCCCCACTCGCTGGCACGAAACCCCAAGGTGGGTTTGGCCATAGCAGCATCAAGTGGCAGCTCCTGGAGCCCATGGGCTCTCACTTGGATGCCCCTTGCATCTCCTGTCCCCACTGTGCGTCAAGTAGGAGCAAGATGCAGTGAGAAGAGCAATGGGACCACAGTGACCCTCTCCCCCATGCAGAGTTCACGGAGGAGCCCAGAGGGGGCCGCACACCAGCCCGCTCTCTAATGAAGTCCTAAGCATGGTCGCTGCTGTGATGTGCTCCTGGGGACGCACTCGCACCTCTCCGGCAATGCCCAGAGAGGAGACCGTGTCCCTGGGCACAGGGGAACCTGCCCCAAGGGCTCGGTTCAGCACCAAGCACGCTTCCTTCTTCAGCCGCGTGACGCGGGAGCGCGAAGGCCCTGCAGGAGGCAGAGAGCTCCCCAGTCCCTTTCATTGCTGCTTTTGCTGAATTCCACAGGGAATCTCTTTGGAAGCGCTAATAATCGGGGCAAATTGCTGCCGGATTAGAGGAGGCTCCACCGGGGCCACCAGGCTTGTTACACTCCCTTTGAAATCTTGTCTGCGGGGATGGCACAGCAGAGGCCGGGCTAGGAGGACGGCACTCAGTCGGCCGTGCCTGTCACCGCGTGGCGGGAGCGCAGCCGGGATGGTGAGGCCATCGGCTGGTTTCGATCATTTCCTACACAGAACGTGGTGTTTAGGTCTGCCTTATTCGCGGCCTCTCTCAAATACTGGTGGAAGTTGGGCAGGAAATTTAATGAAATAAGTGTCAGCATCCTCGAGGGGCGCGGGGTTCCCGCTGCAGCAGCGGCTTCGCCACCAGCGGGGCAAGGCTGGGAGGAGGGAGTGTGCTCACATGTACRTCCCTCCGCTCAGCCCTAGCACGTTGCCTGAAAGGATTGGTTGGAGGGAGACAATTCCAGCCACACAGATCCGTAGTATTTCATGGTTTTGTTAATACTTGCGTTTTTTTCTCTTGCTCTTTATTTATGGTAGCAATAAATAGGTACTGGATGGCGCTGAGCGAATTCGTCGTGGGGAACACCCTTTCACTGTTAGGTTACCACTTAGAATGAAACCACGGAGCAGATGGCTAAGGAAGCCCTGGCTGCGTAAGCCAGACAACTGCACCGGTGCATCGCAGCGTAATTACACCCGGGAACACTATTTGCAAGCGTAAGCGCGAGTTCAAAAAGTTGCGTTTCGCCCGAAGCGCMGGGGGAGGCTGAGCTCTGAATGAACCAGCAATGCCGAGATGACTAAATGCAAAAGAAAGAAATCCATTTCTTTCTCTTTGGGCTCATCCCTTTGGAGGGCCGCGCGCGCGGGGAGYCGATGCGGGCGGTTTGGCAGCGCTTGCTGCAGCCCTCCCGCCTCCGTCGCGTCCCGCCGGCGCGAGCGGCATCCCGCTCTGCAGCACAAGGATGTGTTGTTACACACACACACATGCCCGCTCCGCAAACACCCGCGAGACGGGGGGCCGGCAGGGGTGAAATTAGCGCCGACGGCAGAGCCTGGCCGGGCATGAATGCGCTTTCCCACTAAGGCTGAGAAGTAGCAAAATAAGATTGCAGCCCATGAATGTCACGTCATAGAGAAAGGGGAGCTTAGAAATAGCCCCCAAGATAAAGGCGGGCATTTATCCCACGATTGTCTGGCAGCAAAAGCGATTTCCATAGTCTGCCGATGGTCAATCAGGACCGTGCCGCGAGGGGCCTGCTGGTCGTCTCTGACAGGGCTGACGTTTTTACTGGTCGAGTTTTGTTTCAACTTAATGAAGTAACTACTTTGCCTGCTTCCAGGCACTGCCGGGGAAGGTTTGTAAACTCCTTGCCTTTGTTGGGGTGACTGAAGTATTTTTTTTCTTCCTTTTTAACCAGCCATTTTTTTGTTTCTTCTCGAATTCGCGGGCGTAGACAAAGAGTGCGTTTGCTCTAAAAAAGAGAAAGAAAGAAAGGCTGGAAACCTGGTTTGCATCTTGAGTCCTGGAAAGGCTGTTCCGTCCAGCCGGGGAAGGGCAGAGCCGTGGTGAGGGTGGGGGAGGCAGAGGGTTATAGACCCTGGAAACCCGCCGTGGGTGCCGAGCATCCCGTGCAGACATCCTGTGCAATGGCAGCGCGAGCACCTTGGGCAGCACCAGCACTGGGGGCCGGAGCCTGGCCGGAGAGGCGGAACATCCCATGGCCGTGACGGCCGGGAGCCAGCATTGCCCCCTGTTCATCCCATTGCTTGGGACAGTGCTCCGGACCTGGGCCCCCGGGCCCGATTCAACTAGGCCAGCCTCACTTGACACCGATGGGCAGCAGGAAACCGTCACAGGACGCACATATTTTTTCCCTGGAGCCGCCCGCACACGGGCCCTAATAGCACTCGAATACCAGGTGCCCCGGCCGAGCCCCACTCCACAGCGCAATAATAACTGCAGATATTTTGAAATGTAGGTATCTGTTCCCACACGGGCTCCTCAGGCCGCACGACCTTCAGTGGCCATTACCTGACCTCCCTCCCACTTGGATTACCGGGCGCACAGCGAATTTATGGTTGTTTATTCTCCCCTCCTATCGGCTATTAGTGCCTAATCCTATGGTCCATCGATCATGTGATTAATCGCYTGCCGGGGAGGCGGCAGGTCCCGGGAAGGCTGCGGCGCGCCGGCCTCGTCCCRCCGCATCCGCCGCGGTGCCTTCCCCGCGCCCCGGCCCGCGCCCCGTGGGCAGCCCCTGCTTGCCAGGGCACCCATAAATAACAATCAAAGAGGCAGATACGTGGCCCTTAGTGCAGCCGGGCCCGCTAGTGCCGCTAT
This sequence comes from Eudromia elegans, assembly GCA_003342815.1. Classification (NCBI taxonomy): domain Eukaryota; kingdom Metazoa; phylum Chordata; class Aves; order Tinamiformes; family Tinamidae; genus Eudromia; species Eudromia elegans. Next base: position 201,402 of record PTEX01000360.1, read on the forward strand.
AATTAAGGGGCTGTCAGCGTTGCTATTATAAACCCTTATTTTCAAGGGTTTATAACTCGGCCGTAAAATTTTGCTCCGGCTGAGACTTGGCATGTTAAGTCCCAGCGTGCAACCGGTTCTCCTCGTTACCAAACTGTTAAAAAAGCTGCTGCTCGGGCCCCTTCCCGCTCCACGACATACTCGCACCTTTGTGTTTCGGAGCCGCACTGGCTTCTTAAACAAGCAGCTCGTTATTAAAGTGAACTGAGCGTGCGAAGGGCCAGGGCGTGCGGGAAGCCGTTCTATGCAGAAAGCCCCAAATGGGCGCATCCGTGCTGTGCCCCATCGGGCCGCACCCCAGGGCAGCATCGTGCAATTGCACCGGTGTTAAAACCTGGGGTGGGTTGCAGTGGATTATTCCATGCAACTCCCGGGGAGCCGCGTGGACTGCGGCGCCCAGTCTGCTCAGTTTTAGCCCCCAYGCTGAAATACCAGGCTTTTTTATTGGGTTAAGTTATCCACTTAAGGATTTATTCTTCTCTCAGTGATCCATGCACGTTAATTCCTGCTAATGAGAATTATGGCTCTGCGGAAGGGGGAGAAGCCGGAGTTCAGCTTGACTGAAACGAAGGGAATTTCCCTCCAGAAATACACATTAAACATAAAAAAGTTAGATTCCCATACCTGCGCCTCCCTGGTTTCCAAGGGAGCGTGTTCCATCTCCAGCAACATGTCCTTGATGTGTTAGCAAAGGACAGCAAGTTGGCTCAAAACGATGCAGCCACTTAAAAACATTGATTCCCCCGGGACAACACGMCAAAATGCAAAAATAAATTAAACATAAGCAGATGCTGTGCCTCCTTTCCATTTTTGGCCAGCACATCCCATTATGGGACTACTAGTGGGACAACGGAGAATGACTGACATTTGCTGAAACTTAAGGCCTTATTGGCCTGCCCTGGCAGTAGTGGCAGAAATTCAGGTTTATGCCGGTATTAAATCCCAGCGTTTCACTCACTGGTTAAGGCGTGTGTTGCATCAATGCCGTTTTTTAGCCTGTGCCGGTTTTATATCATTCCCGCTTTTTAAAAGGACCTTACCAAGTTTATTAGCATAGGCTTAGGTTTTCAAAGGAGCAGGAGGAAAATGCAGACCCAACTCCTATTGAAAATCACAACCTCAAAAAAAAGCAGAGTTCCTACCCTGGCAAGGATCCCACGTATAAGCTCTTTCCCTTTCCAGAAAAATCATTGAGCTGAGGCTAGGAGCGCTCATCTGGTGCCTGTCTAGTGCACAGCCCCAGTATAAACACGGCCATTCTGGAGCAGAAAGGGGGCCCGTGACTTAAATGGATTTACACTAGCAAAGAATCTGGCCTTCGACACTCGACTTCTGACATGACTTGAAAATAAACATGGGGCTGAACGGCTCCGTGATGGAAGCGTGGTCCGAGATACGTGCTCGCGGCCCGCGGCTCAGCCCGCGGCGAGCCTCGCGCGCCTGATGGTTTCCTTAAGGCTGCAGGTACTGAAAGATTTACATGTGCACCTCAGCTGTCACTGGAGGGGAGCAGAGGAAAACGGCTGCATTTCTGACTCTTGAGAAAAGCCTGAAACGCTGCCTGGTGTGCGCTTTAACCGGTCAGGAGCCAGAAGGTAAAGGGAGAAGAGCAAGTTTGCAAATGCCGTGATGTTTGAGATGGGGCCCTGCGTTTCCTGCGCTCAGGGTTGSTGGTTGTAACTCTGGCCAAAGGCAGGCGCAGGTGGCTCCCTTTCTGACGGAATCAAGRAGATTTGGTGTCTTTTCATTATGATTGCAAGAGGACAGGGCAGCAGCGGGTATCTACATGTCCTCATGTTGCTCGTGAACTGTTGCTGGTCACTGGTGTTCCCCAAATCTGAGGCTGCTTGAATGGCCCTGGCTCTTCCCACCCCTCTGCAGGTCTCTGCAGGGATCCCAAATTCTGTGTCCCTCTTGCACCCTGAAGCTGACCCAGGCTGGCCCCCAAGGGCCATTCCCGCTCAAGGGTGGAGCGGGGTGTCTTCTTTAMCCCGCTTTCCCGCCCCGGGAATGTTCCTCATTTAACTTCAAATGCGGGGCCGCTCCTCTGCACCGCACATTTTTGGACTGCAGCACRGAGAAAAGCTGCTGCTGTCCCAGCCATGGGCTCGTGCAAACCGAGATTCCCCGCGGTGTGAGCTGCCCTCGCAGAGCTACCGGAGGGTTCTGCGGATCCGTGCCAGGCTGGGAATTCCCAGGGCCCACGGACCCTTTACTCGCTAGGCAAAAAGCAAGTAAAAAAAACCAGAATCTTGTGCAAAACCAGAATCTGGCCCCTTGCAGACGGTGCTTTCCAAAGCTGAGCAGAAGGCATCGGCTGCAGGACGGGGGGGTCGCGTTTGTTATCAAGTCAGGGGCGAGCTGGTTAGCAGCAATTTCCCCGCCGCAGTTCGTCTGGGTGCCATTGGAAAGAGAATTTGTCAGTTCTGAAGTGCACAGATTAGAAAGGAATGTGGAATTTGGAAACGTGGCAGCTTGCAGCGCTGTATGGTTTAAATTAAACCTTTTTTTGGAAAGCAGAATAGCTGTAGGCCACATTGAGGGGGAAAGCAACAGCGGCGAGGGCTGGCTGTGGTTTCTGCTCTGCTGTGTAACCGGTCCACTTTCCCTTGTTTTAACACAGATTGAAAAAAAAAAGAGAAAAGAAAGCGACTTTGGGCTCCTTCCGCCCAACCACACAGCTTCTCTGCTGACCACAAAGAGGAAGCTTGGGGTAGCAGCCCTACGATTAATACCCACTGTCTCTTAACCCAACAGAGTGTGAAAACATTTTGTAAGAGCTTTCCTTCCCAGCCCCCTTTCCGAGGGATAGCGTGGCTGGAATTTAGCCGTATTGAAGCAACCTCRCGCCTGGCTTTCCCTGCGCCCCGCGGATCCCTGGCAGCTTCGCTCCACGTGCCCCAAGAGCAGGAAATGCAAAGACGGGGCTGCCGYGAGGGCTGCGCCGCGGGATCTCGATCCGCCGCAGTATAATTGTTCTTAATRAAACGGAGATGACTAGTTCTTAACGGAGCAGCCTTTTCTTCTTTGGAATTAATGAGATTAAGATTATGGATTCTATTAATCATTTGATCTGCTTTATTCATTCATCTGATTTCCTTTACATGCAGCCCATATATGTTCCATACATGCTGTTGTCCTTTAAGCTGATGACMCTCCCATATTTCCTGGCGCTGTAACGTCCCGGGCATGATGCACATGCTGCTCCGTTCCCATATCCCAAACCAGCTATTCCCATGTGCTGAGTCCTGCTGTTGACGGGAGACCTTAAGAAMGCGATGAACTGAACTGTGCTCTGTGCCCGTCCCAGAGCTCGTGGCCACATGAGGCATCGGCTGCGGGACGTGGCTGCGAGCMGGGACCCCGGGGAGCAGGAGGGGACGGGGCAGGGTCCCAGCGCGCGGCGCGGCGTGCCGGCGACCTGCGCATTGCGGAATCTGCTCCCTCGGCGTCGCGAGGAGGAGCTGCCAGCAGCACGAGTTGCGAAACGTTTGGGGAATCATTAAAAGCAAATTTTGTTCCTCGGCGGAGCAGTGGCACATTGTTATTTCATGCTTGGATGTGCCGTTGGGAAGGTTTTATTTTGTTGTCATTAGAGAAATCTCTCTGTTGTTATAACGCTTTCTGTGTGTGAAGAAATACAGCCATCGTGTGTATCTAGTCCATTAAGGCACTCTTCAGGAGCCCCCACCTGCGGCAGAGCCTCTCCGTGYGGCTGGTTTTGTGCTGAGCCCTCTTGGTGACTGCCTGCCCTGTGCGTTACGGGGATTAGCAGTTTCAGGCAGGAAAAAAGCTAGTAGTGGATGGTTCTCTGTAACTTGTGCGAGCTGAGCGGGAGAAGTTGCGTCTTGATCTTTTTCATCTTGGTAGAATTATACTGTAACTAATTGAATCCATTGATCACTGTCTTGTTTTTTTCCATCTTCTTCTCAGAGGATTCATTTCATAGTGTTCTGTACATCACTCAAGAAAATGGCTGCAGTGGAATTACCAGGGTTGATAATAAAGGTAATTTAGCCCAGCTGAAATTATTTTTTATGTATCTAACTAGGGTAACACTTTCGCACGGGCTGCCTTAAATCTAGCAGTGAAATACCTGCGTGATCTTGACTACAGGATCCCTAAATAACTCTTCCTGATGACTGCAGAAAGTCAGAGWAGCCGACGGAAGGACCTTTTGCAGCGTGGTAATGGCTGAGCAATAATCAGCAACTTTAATTTGATCAAAGAGCCGGCCCAGAGCAGGATGAATAACCTCTGTTTTGTGCACTCCATGGCACAGGGAGTATTTTTGGACTGGACAGCAAGTGCTTAACGGGCARGAATAGCAGTAAGTGTCGGGAGAAGCAATGTAGTTGATGGTCAGAAGTTCCCTATGATTTAATTTAGAAATAAGGGCCAATCTGGCCTCAGCCAGGCGGGTTTTATTGTGGATGTCTGGTAGTGGCATTTAGCCCTTCCTAAGTAACTGTTTGGAAAAGGATTCTCATGGCAGATTAGGGTTGGTCTTGTCAGTAATACACAAGACAGGATGTCGGGAGAGCTGAGCTGAGGTCTGCCACAGATTTCCAGCGCGATTTAGGTCAAGTTATCTAATCCTGCCTGCTGACACCGTTTCACCCGCGGACAAGGTGAGCACGGAGTTCGCACCACGTTCCCTTGATGAAGAGGAGCCTCTGCACTCCCGTCCTGGCGCAGGGGCTGCAGCCTGCAGAGCTGCAGTTGTCCCCAAGCTGGGCTGCCCGGGGCCGAGCACCTTCCAGTGCCCGCATCGCCCCTTCCCTCTCGGGCGGCTTCCTGCCCACGAGCCTCAGGACGTGGGGCACCACCACCGGGTACCCCCTGCCCCTAGACTGATGCCGTGGCCAAACCTCCTGGATACTCTGGGACTCAGTGGGGGCTGGTCCACGTGCAGCCCCCCATCCAAAATCCCACTGCCAACAGGCCCTCTCTTGCTGAGACCAGGTTCGCTCCCAAGCCGAGGAGCTCCCGCTCGCCGCCCCGGCCCCCGCAGCGGAGCTGGTGTGCAGCCTGCGTGCCTCGCTCAGCACTTCTGGGGGCAACGTAGGGTATTTGCAAATGGGATCTGACAATGGAAGAAATACAGCAGAGCGAAGGGCTTAATATAAAATATTTATACAATAAAGATCTTTCATCTTTTGTCGTTCRCAGGGTAGGGAAGTGAGGAATGTATTGGGAGTACATTACCAAGAGTATGTTATAAATTAAAATCTCAAATTGAATAATACTGGCTGCTAATGTGTGCAGCGTTTGAAATGAGTCACTTCTGAATCAATGTAATTTACTGTGCCAGCTGAGAGATATTTACAAAAGAAGGTATCTTCTTGTTTTTTCACTTAGATTTTATTCAGCCCTTAAGGCTAGCCTGCATTATCAACACAAGGTGATCTGTCATGGCTATTAAGGCAGAACCATTTAAAAAGCACTTACAGAAGGGCAAGGTGGGCTTTGGGCCACACAAGTGGTCAAACGTTTGACACTCCTTGTTCCCCCTCAAACTTAATACTGGTAATGGCAACATGACCATTTCTTTTAAAGCATTCCTCTAATATGAAAGTAACTGCTTATTCTTACACAGGCACAGGCATGGGGAGTTTGTGCTGCCAGGTCACATCCTTAAATACGGTGGCATTTAAGCCTTTGGAGAGGCACCGGGAGCTCGTGAGAGTGCTCTTTGGTGCCATGCGGTTGTCGTCATCGCAGGAGGTCGGTCTGGTTGATGGTATCACGTAGCTCAGGCCGAGAGAGGATTTATTACCCTGGAGCACCTGTGCTCAAGAAGTAGGGGGTAGGAAAACATGGATTTTGAAAGCCTGTTGGCCAAACTTTGTGCTGGTATCTTTTAATGTTTAATAACCAGGTCCAAACAGTCCTGCTGTACCCACATGTCCGGTGGCTTCTGGTTACAGGTGAGAAGTCTCTCTAGCCCGGGCAKACACAAGGTAAAAATGGAGAGACTGACTGATGAAAGCAAGTTAGGAAGTTCTGAGTTCATGAGACTTCATTCCCGTTCCTCCTTGTACCACCCATCTCTGCTGCCTCATCGAGAAAGGGAGGGTGTTCTGGGAATTCCTGCCCTGTCCGAATCGCGTCAGGTTCTCGTTCCTCTTGTGCTTGGCACGGACACGGCGCTCCAGCAAACTGCCTGTGCTCAGGCTCACCTCGTCTGTGCTCATCTCTAGAGCTCAGAGCTTGCTCTGAGCGGGTCCTCCAAGCTGCTGTCCTGGCTGGGGGAAATGTAAGAAGTGACTCCTTGAACTTCCAGCTCCCTTTGTTCGTTGTGTTTCTCAGTCAACACAAAGAAAGTCTGCAGGAAAACATGAGCAAGGAACCGTCTGCACCACCCAACTAGCTGCAAGTGCAGAGATGCAAGTGATCTTCCGATTGAATTCTGGGATGAGCTTCTATATATAATAAAATATGTATTAAGGTCATATAATAGTAGTGCGGTAGGGAAGCTGGAGTACTCTTATGCCATACTTTTTGGTAGGAATATTTCTGCTGGGTTGCATCACTGTCTGTAAATTTTATTGATTATAATTAAGTCAGTCTGCATCGTCTCTAAGAACCTACACGGGTTTAAAAATCAATACTTCTTATATTCATTAGGGCAACCAGTTCAAAAAGGAATTATGGTGGGAATAAGCAATGCATTTATAGCTCCGTGTTTGTGTTTACAAACCATTAAATGCCGGGCTGTTCGAGAGATCCTCATTTAGGGGTCAGAAATACTTTTTTTCCCGTCTGTTTTTTGTCCCATGAAGAGTAATGAAAATTCTCGCTTTGTAATTACCCGTCCAAGCTTGTACYCTCTAGCTAGAAGTCTCTTGTCTCAGTAACCTTCTCCAAGCTTCATTCAGTTGCACGGAGACCTCTTTGTATGAGCAGGAACAGGAATTGCAAGTTGCACTGAAGTTCTCTGAACTTGTTTGCTCACATGGACTATCCCATTGTGGTCSAGGGCTTCTCAGTTTGCTCACTGGGCTACACACACACACACACAAAAAGTGACATTTTCAGTTATTGGAACTTCTAATGACTCAGGGAAAGTCACAACAAAGAGAAATTGCAAAGGGGATTTGGTATAACACAGACAGAGAGGAAGGCCAGATTGCCCTGGCCTTATTTCTGTAGCAACGTCGTTCATAGAAGGCCTTCTTTAAGTCTTTTGTGTACGTGCTCTTTGCTGTGGGTAGTACTATCACAGCCCGGTGCACTACGTGTGCCTAGCTCACCGTAGGGACAGGCTGTGAGAGATCGCTGATAACATGAAGGGTGTGAACACTGCGGAGAGTGAAGGATAATTTAGACTGGGACTTGGGAGCACAGCTAAGAAAACGGTGTCATCCAAGAAATGTAGAGGATGTGGACTACTCCCCAAGGACACAGTTAAATGTCCTTCTGTTTGAGTAGCTTGAAAACAGGCGAAAACACTAAAAATGTTTTCTCAGGGATCTTATTGTGGACAGAAAGGTGGGCTGGATTATCTGATAGAGCTGCCTCCACATTTATTTTGCGCAATGCTTTGATTCACGTTTGATTTGGGTGGTAACTCACCTATCTAATGCGCAATACGTTGTGCCAGCAATGCAGCTTTCCTGGTTCCACACCGTGCACGTCCTGCTGTGGACCTTGCTAGCCCTGATTCAGGTTCTTGTGCGAGGGCTGCTGGTATTGCCAGCAGTGCACGGAGCGGGCAAGGAACGTGGCGTAGCCCTGTGAGGAAGCCTTGCAGGAGCGCCAGCTCCCCAGCGCGGCCGCCCAGGGGGCCGGGACGTGCAGGAATCTGCCTCTTCACAGAAATAGCCGTGGCGCGAGGGGTACTTCAAATGCCAGCACGAAGAGACCACAAGGGAAGTACCACGGGGACGTGGGCCCGAGCGGGATCTGGGGCAGCCTGGGGATTGCAGGCGACCCGGCTCTGTCCTCTGGGTACTCCCTTGATTGTGTCTGAATGTGGGGAAACTCCTGGAGCGACTGGTTGTAGTGAGGAGCCATCTGAGACTGTTCACCACCACTAAGTGCACGCACATGCCTAAGTAGACCAAATGAAACAGCCTCCAGCAGAATCAAATGCAAACCTGGACGGCATTTTTTGTTGGATTCCAGTCTAAGCTTCTGCAAAGATCTGGTCAGAGCTGGCTTTGGGCAAGAGCAAAACCTGCGGCTGGGCTTTCAAAAGGAGCTGGGAGGAATGTGCTTCCGCTGTATGGCTTTGAGGCCGTCACTCAGAAACCCTTGCCTGAAGCCAGGATGCCCCAGGAATTTCTCAGGAAGATTTGCAGGGGCCTTAATAGCCAAGCTCACCTCAGGCCACCAGCAACTGAGGGTCTGGTGGTATCTGCCGTGAGAACGTTTTCCACTGTGTGAGCACTCCCCTGAAATGGTTCATCAGAAAAGAGGTTTAATTGCGGCCAGTAGTTGAGAATATTTCTTTGTACTCTCTTATCAATGTTTTCCGTTTGCAGCAGGACTTGGCGTGTTTGTTATTATGAGGTTCCCCATTTGTTTGGAAAACAAGGTTTGACTTATCATGGTGTTTGGCAGGAGAGTCGAAAGCAGAACTGCAGCCCCCCCTTAGGCCCAGGAGCAAGGAAACGGAGAAGTTTCCTGGAGGAACAGTCAGTCAGTGACAACTGGCACAGTTACCCAGGGTTCATCAATGGCGTGTGCAAGATGCTCATGACRACAGCTGATCTGACCTGTATTTTTTGATTATAAATGTTTTAAAAATGAAACCTGGTTTGCTTGGGCATTTGGAAAGAACAGGGGAATTCTGCAYGCTCCCTAGGTGTAAAACTTTACTCAGCACACACAGCATTTTTCTCAAAGTAGCACCCTTAAAGTTCACAAGCTGCTGTGTGATTCCCTGTGCTACCTGGCGCATACGGGATCGTTTCTCTCCGAGTGCTGAAGTCACGGATTGTTCATGCGAGTCCTTAGTTTTTACATGCATACCTCCCTTTGAATTCTTCAAAAGGCTGCCGTGCTGGGGGAAGGCGCTGTTCCCGTTTCAGAGGTGAAGAAACCGCAGCAATAGTTGGAATAGTTGGAATCTGCACCGTGCACCAGGCAAGGCAGGGCTGAGACTACAACCCACAGCACCCTAAGCACAAACAATTCCCTTTTAAACTGTTCCCATTGGCCTCAGTATGGCCCAGGGTGGATTCCAAGTGCTCAGTGCTGATTCCAAGTTCAAAGATACACAGTTTTAACCTGTATTTGAATATATGTCTCATGGCTTATTCGTGCTCAGAAATATTTCTTGGCACAAAGAATCATCTAGATTGAGCAAAGTAAGAAGTTTCTTTTAATGCAGAAATATTAAACAATGTGTGCTGGAGCACAGAAAGCTATTTGGAAACAGGAAAGCTTTATAAACATAGATTTGATTGTGATTGAACCAAAAGTAGTGGTATTAAATTAAGGTCTGCTTAAGGCACTAAAAAAAAAATGCATTTTCCAAACTGGTAAGGATAAAATCAATCTGCAGAAGTATTTTAAGTTTGTAATAAAAATATCGTTGACAAAGTAAAGTGAAAATAATAAAGTATATTTAAAATTACTTGGAAGCCTTTTTGAAGATTTATGATCTCTTTCCAATTGGAGCTCATTTAGTTGAAAAAGCCATTTAAGAGCCTGGAAAGTGGATAGTTTTGTGCCTGATGAGAGAGGAGGTACAGGGCGCACGGGCCCTGTTGCTCCTGTTGCTGCACATGAGCTGCAGGGTTGCATTTCGTTGGTGCTGCCGTCCCTGTGCCCAGACCCCGTGGCTCTGCGGAGGAAGGAGCGGGGTTGTCTGCCCTTGCAGCGGGTGGTCTCGTCACCAGCCACGGCGCGGACCGGCCACGGGCGGGTTCCCCCCTTGCACTGGGTCTTGGAAGGTGGCGGGAACTGCAGCCGGTCTCAAGACAGTGCATCGGGTCCTTGATATTTTCCATTACCATAACTGCTGTTTAGCAGTGTCTACTCGAGACAAGGAGTGTGTGATTGAGGCCATGTTCATCTCTTTACAAGAGGAAGAATTATGACTTTCATAGATTGGAAGAGAGTGGGTGATAAATAAAACTGAGGCTATCCAGAAAGCCCCAGGGAGCTTCCTCTCTGCAGAAAGAATAAGAAATTTATAGATGTCTAGAAATTACAGTTGAGCTTTCTGCTTCTTTTTTTTTTTTCCTCTTTTTTTCAATGTTAGCCTCTTTCAGTCATATGACTGGAGTTCAATTATCAGCACAATAAATATTCTTGTGAATGGGAGCCGTGTGTTGGCAGCAGATTTCTGCTTTTTAAAAACGAAGCAATGTTTAGAACTTGGTAAAAACGAGAGTTCACCGTCCAACTTCATTCCAAAGTGAAAAAGTGGCAGAGCCCAGGATCTGGTCTCACTGAAGTGTGTTTTGGAAGAATCCAGTACAGTCTGGATGTAGACTGTACTGGACTTCATGCATATCTATCTATTTGAAATAACTATTCAGGAAAAAAATACAATGCATATGTTTTGTTTTCTAAACAAAGCAAAAGTTCCTAAGAGGCTTCTTCTGTTGTTTTTAGCAAAAGGCTGCATGTTAAGGATTCTACCTGCACGTCGGTCTAATAGATCAGTAGTTACAATAGAAAATGTCACTGATAGGCAGCTGTACTTAATCTAATGTGSGTTGTGTTGTCAGATGGGAAGTAGGAGTGGTTTTTATGTTTCTTCCTCCCCTTGGCCCTTCCACGGTGGCTGATGGGCTCCTGTAGAGGATTCACGTTCCAGTAGTTCCCCCAGTGCAGCAAAAAGTGCCTGGGTCTGTGCCCTGGTCCTGCTCCGTCCTAGGAAGGAGATGCAGTTTGTGAACTGGGAAAGGTCCCAGACACCTGCATCTGCCATTGCAYGTTACTGAAACTGGAGTTCTGGGATAACTTGGAGCTCTACAACATTTTGATTCATTTATCTTCCGGTAAGGCTTGGCAAATGCTAGAAGTTCATGCCGTCCCTTGTAGTTACTGACCCATATTGACTTGTTTCCAGAGCTGTCTCTGCTTGGCACTAAATTTGCAGATCTGTAAGGAGTTTCTCTTAATTTAAGAGAGACACGACTGTCCTGGCCTCAAGAAGGTCTGACAAGAGGGAGCAGAAGTCATCCCGACTGTACACCTTTGGCCAAGGGGACTGTAATTCTTGGATCCAGCTAACACAGTCTATTTTAAGACTTGGCCACTCMACAGTAAACTTCTTCGGGGGAGAGTTCATTGCACCTCGCAGGCCTCCGCCGTCCGCATCAGCGTCTCACACGTGAACCTGCCGCTCCTCACCCAGTCGTCAGCCCTGCGCGTACACAGGGAGACGCTGTGTGCTCCACGAGCTTCACCCTCCCAGGCAGTCCAACAAAACCTCCCTGGTCGGTGGCTTTGCCGCTGACCTGCCRTGGCTCTGTCTCCTTGCCGGGTGGTTTGGTGGCGCGGGGCAGSGTGCGCGGTGCTGCGAGCCGCACAGCTGCAGTGGCACTGCAGTCCTGAGAGCAGCCACTGGAGCTACAAGCATCCCTCTGCAACAGACTGAGGAGCACCAGGGTGGAATTTTACAAATGACAGCTCAAAGAGTTATAGTTGCCTAAAGAACAAGGCTGGAAAATTTGCACAGGTCTGTCTTCAATTACTGTATTCTTTTTTTTTTTTTTTTCCCAGCTTTAATTTCTTCTAAGGAATTTTACTGCAGTACCTTAGCTGTTCCTTTGTAATCCTGTATGCCCGTTGCTTTATTAAATACCTGGAGTGATAATCTTGTTTATGAAATTGTTATTWTCTCTCCGGTTGCAAATTGCAGCATTACGTAGAGGAGTGATTATGGCACGAGGCATGTAAAATCGGATATGCAAATAAAGCAAGTTAGGCATGAGGTTTCCGTCCCGCCACTGGTGGAAAAAAACATCTCTGTGCTGATCTCAGCCGAAGGACTCTGATTTATATCGGCTCACACTGACCCCTTCTTTTTATGTAAATGCTCCAACTGGTCGAAACAAAACAAACAATAGAAAAGAAAACAAAACCAAACTGACCCAGAAAATATATTATAAAAGTAGATTTACTTGTATAAACAGAATAGTTTCTCTGTGGTTGCAGAGCAGACGACTGGATCTTAAGGAACAGTCGCTGCAGGATTCTCAGCGCTCCCGCTCCGTACTGCGTAGAAGCAGAGCTTTCAAAAGCAGCCCCCTCATCCCCTGGTTTTGACTGCAGGTCCTGATGCAAAATGCAGCTCGCTGCACTGAGGGCGCTGGGCACCCCCAGACGACAAGGGAAAGCCAGCGCCTCTGTCTGCCGGGCACGGAGGTTGCTCTGCTGGAGTGGGAACTTGCGAGGGGATCCCTGGAACGCCGTATCCGCAGCACGAAGCAGCGAGGGCCCCGCCGCGCCACCGGCTCCTGCAGTGCCGTGTTCTGGCCGGCGGGGCTGCAGCAGAGCTGGCCTTGCTAAGCCAAGCAGGAGCAACCTCCTCTCGAGACGGTCTTTTTGTTTTTTTCCCTGCTTGTTTTGTTTTAAATGTAGTTTCAGTGTTGTTTTGGACTGCCTTGTGTGCAGGAAGGGTATAGGGGAATACAAACCACAGATAAATCTTTACTTTCTCGCTAGCTCCTTTCTCCGGTGCGGCTGTTAGGGCCGGGGACCGTGCGCCCCAGCATTAAGAGGATTGCTGACCAGCTTTGGGAGTTGACAAGGTCACTTGAGGTTCTGTGACAGGGCATTTCGGTGCAGCGGTTGATCCTGTGTAATGTTAAACCAGCAAGCCAGGGAGAAGCGGGGATGATCTTTCTCCCAATTTTTCTTGCCTAATTAGGGGTATAGAAAAAAGCAGGCCTTGCAACCTAAGAAAATGTAATTAAAGAGATGTTGTCTGGCATCTGTCCACTAAGCAATTCTGCCGCCCCTGGCTCTCTTTTTAAATATTTCAGTCTCTGTTTTGAGCGGTTTAAGCCTTTGAAGAGCTCCTCGGCTGCTCCGTGCGTGCCGGGGAAGGGCTGCGTGCACGTCGGGAGGATGCAGCGCGCCGGGCTCGCCGTCGTGTGCGGCTCCCATGCCAGCGTCCAGAAATATCGGCACGTTGGGCCAAGCGGAAGTCAGAGTTCCCCTTCTGAAGGAAGGAGACGTCTGGAATTCCTGCTCCCTCCCTCATTGCCTTGGAGGGGAGGCTTTTTTCCTTTCTCGTGGTGATGTGCCCTGCATCTTCGCTCGGCTGCCCGAGGGGCAGCCGGAGCAGCCCGAGGAGGTGCTGCGCCGGGCCAGCGCATCCCGAGGATGCCGGGCCCTTCCGTGGAAGCAGCTGTGGCACTTGGTGCGCTCGCGGAGTGCCCGAGCTGCTAATTCGATAGAACAGCTCTTCCAATTGAGACATCCATGGTGGGACAGCTGATCTCCCGCGCCGCGCGGCCCCGGCTCGCCTGCAAAGCAGCAGCGGCACCAGAACTTCCTGGAGGGGCCCGCACTTCGCTGCACACTTTGGCAGCGACCGCACAGGCCTGAGGGATACTTTCAAATTTCCCTGTAATTAATGAGCACCTCTGCACTTATGGCAAATTACAGTGTCTGATGTACAATGTTGACCTACAGCTGCCCCATGCCAAGTAGCCTATTTAGACCTAGTTATTTCTAAATAGAGCCTGTAAACGATAATGGGAAACTTCACTATTGATTCATTTACTCCTAAATGCTTCCTCTTTCAGGTACCGAAGTCAAAATTATGCTCCATAATCCTACACTTAAACTGATCCTTAGATTTATTATATATTTATTATGTGGAAATTCTCAAGCTATTTAACATTCCTGCAAAGCCAAAGAAATTAGAGATGGGAAAGGCTTGTTTGATCTTGTCTTGTCAGAGCATAGCCTTCCCTACAGAGCATTGATTATCTCCTTTACTCCTAAACGTCCCGAGTAACACGAAAACCTTCCGCTCCTCTCAAACGCTGCACTGCCAGGAAGTTTCACTGCTGCCTTGCAGCATTACACACTCACGTATGATCGTCTTTTGGCTCTCKCTCATGTGGCTGTTTTGACATTATACTTTCTCAAGGTTTTTGTCGTAGTCCTTTTCCTTTTGTTGCTGTCCAGTTTTCCTGATACCAGTTTAATTTTGCTCTCAAACGTTTCCAACTTTTCTAGCACCTTTCTTTGTTTCTCAGTTCTGGAAGTATGTCAAATATCTGTTAGTGGCTATACACGATTTTCATTCAAATGCTGTTATTCTCTGAGCAAAGATATTAAGTAAGATGAGGATCTCCTTTTAATTATATCTCTTTTGCTGGAATATTTCACTAAAAAAATATGTTCAGCTCAGGAGGTGATTGTTCMTAATTTTCATATGTTGCAATAAGTTTTCAATCCATATGATAGCTTCAGAACCAAGCCAAAATAATGCTGTGCATGTAAAAYTTTATGAGCATTTGTACTACATACTTTGCCAGAATCTAAATATATATGTCTATTGTTCTATTAATACTGTAATTCTACTTAATATACACCATAAATATATCTAGTTTGTCCAAAAAAAAATCCCTGCTAAAATAGTAATTGATCCAGGCAACTCAGTTCTCTGCCTTACGTGCCTTGATTTTGTTCTGTTCATTTTTGATTCTGCAAACGTTAGTTTGGGCTGTTACTGCCAGGATTCCTCTTTCTTCATTTCTGGAAGATTTATATCGCATTTGGATTTTTCCAGTATTTTGRTCTCTCTCCTCTTCTCTATGAATTTTTAGAAATAATTATTCATGTTTTGGAACTCTTAATTCAGAAGGAGTTTTTGTACAATTAAGGATGCTAGGTTGTGGATAATAATTTTAAGCTTGATCAAATGCCCATGGAAGCCAAGTCTTCTAAGGCTTAAACTACTGTGTTAATTTTATGGAGATTTGACTTCCGTTCTCCGCTGCTGGTTTTTTGTCTCACCTTTCTCCTAGGGCAAGTCACCTTTGACTTGGGATCATAGGCTAAAATAATCTAAATTGGCCTTGYTTTACTGAAGCCCGTTGTGCCTTCTGAGGTTTAGCCTTTTAAGTTTAGGAGCCGTCCTTTCCTCACGTAGACTGCTGGGACAGGAACTACTTTCCTCACAGGAGTGTTTAAGGCTTAATTTTTTATAGCACATAAAGTACTTAGAAATCTTTGGATGAGGGATGTTGTGAAAATGCAAAGTAGTATTATTGTTGATAAATTATTTAAAATATTGTGGTCCATTGAGAAAATACTAGTTTGTAGGCAGTGAAGTGGTTAATACGATTGCATCTCTTACAGGTTTCACCAGATACACTCACTCACTTACAATGGATAATTGTTAGCTCTTGTTGTGCAGATGCTGTTGCAGATGGAGCCCTGTACCTGCATGCATAGCAAATGAATTAGACTGGCAATCCCCTTTATAAAGCATAAATATGTAATTTGTTCAGCTGTTGTAATTAAATATGTATGTGTGAAACAGCCACCATTCAGGTCATTAATGATGCGCCATGCCAAATTAGAGCTTACAGACAGTAATGTACATTGTTGTGCAATGAGGGAATTGCAAATAACATAGCTAAGCCTTTCCTCGTAAAGTGATGGATTCAGTGGCTTTAAAAGGAATATTTATATTTCCAACATTTTGATTGCTTCAGTCTATATTTACATTGATGCTCGGTGAAAAAGATACAATTGGATGATTTTTTTTTCTGTATTTGTTTTATACTCTTTGAACATGACAGAATACCCATTAGGTACATGTCACACAACATTTATTGGGTGTAACATTTCATACCCGTTGGTAATATGCTGAATATGTTGCTATGATCATTCTTAAATATATAGTCAATTAAGATCCAGTAAGTACCTTTTCTTCTACATAATGCAGACAAACACCCCATCAAAGTACTTGTACAATTTTAATGCKCTCAGCATATCAGCTTTTTAATCGCTGGACTTCAAACATCTGACTAGTAAAGAAATCCTCAGTATGATAAACCATATATAAATTTCCATAGGAATGTGCCTGATAAAGTAATTGCTATAATGAATTAAGCTTGCCAGTTTAGGGTTTGGTTTTTTTTTTTCCTTCTTTTCTTTTTACATACATGATGACTTAAACATCAGGCTTGCTTTCTTCTGTACACATTCTTTGTTTTCTTTATGGCTACCAGGAAAAGGTAATTATGCTTAAAAAAAACCCCTCCTTGAATCTTCTTGAAATAACAAAAAGTTAAGGCACAGCTGTTGTTGTAAAGCAGCTAATAAGCAGAATGAAAAATCATAACTCACTACACCTTAAATGTAGCTAAATGATCCCTCCTTAAGTGTATTTTCATGTCTGTTTAAAATAGATCAAGGTTTAACGTATATTTTGTTTTGACGGTTGGTTCCGAGTATACAAGAGCTAATCGTCTTGACCTTTCTGACAAACAGGGCAGCAGAAGGAAGCATCTCGGAGTTAATTCTGTCGTGTTCGCAGTGGGAACAGAACATTCCTCTGTGATCCTCTTTCACATGATTCACTTGGGCCTCCTGGAAGCCACCCTTGATACTATTAGTGTTGGGCTTCTTAGGCCTAAAGCAGCTCGACAGCACTGACATCACAGCCTGCTCGTGGGTGCGCTCAGACAGCGCCGGGCCAGCGGAGCTGCTAAGACTCGTATTAAGAAAACGGAGGAGAAAATGGGATTAGTTGATAGAGTGTTTGTGGGGTTTTAGAGCGAATTTGGACTTTTTAAACCTAGGCGGAGAAAGGAGTAAGGAGTAAAGATTTGTTCAGGTTAAGAGCTATAAAAAAACTGCAAAGCTTGCTACATAATATCTACTTTCAAATGTATGTGCTAGAATAAATGCCATATATTTCAGTGATTTAAGCAGACAACTTTTGAAATAATTATTTGTATAATAATTGCTTGTCTTCGCCTTTTAGTTAAAATATTTTTATGAGACCTTTTCATCTCTTTTCTATCACTTCTTTCCTCTTGATTATTTGCCCTTTCCTTTCCTTTCCTTTCCTTTCCTTTCCTTTCCTTTCCTTTCCTTTCCTTTCCTTTCCTTTCCTTTCCTTTCCTTTCCTTTCCTTTCCTTTNTTCCTTTCCTTTCCTTTCCTTTCCTTTCCTTTCCTTTCCTTTCCTTTCCTTTCCTCTATATTTTTTTCTTTCTTTCTTCTCTTTGCTTTGTCTTTCCCTTTCTCTCCTCTTTCCCTATCCTTTTTTCTTTTTTTTTCTYCCTCTGTCCTTCTTCTCTAAGTCCTCTTTCTTGCTCACACCTATTTTCCCAAAACACAGTTCTTCCCATTCAGCTGCRGTGAAGTTTGTTTCAGTTGCAGCATGCACGAGAGGTCAGACGTGCAGGGTGCCGGCCCGTGCGTTTACTGCGTTTTAGCACAGGGAGCTCGCCGTGCTGTGTCGGGAGCTCTTTCCCGGGATGCCCGCGGTGCTCACAGCCGTGCTTGCAGCTGGGGCTCTTGTCGGGCTCCGCGGTTTCTCCCCGGCCGTGTCTGCAGACGTTGCTCAGTTCCCCCATCGCCGTACGCTCCCTTATTCCTCGGCGTGACTCCTGCCGCGTAGCCCTGCAAAGTGCGAAGCAGAGCTGAGTTTCTACAAGGTCTTTCCCCTCTTTTCCTTACCTTTCTACACCCATTTTATGCAAATCTTAAGCGGCTGATTCACTGGTTGTATTACTTGGATTTAGTTACCCTTATTTGGTGAAGACACTAAGTAATGTTTGGTTTGGAGAGTAAGAGAGGGGTGAGAAAATTTATTTTGGTATCATTCACATTGTGTTGCATCACTGACTAGCGCCGTGTGTTTCAAAATCAATTAATTTGTGCTGCCGAAAGACATCCCGTAGGCGCCTGCTCCTCCGTCCTCCCCCTCCGGCACTTGCAGGTGGTTGGCTCTGCGCTGCGGTAGCTGCTCGCGAGCTCTCGTGTGCTCCGCGCGTGCACGTCCAAGAGAGCGGCTCCACTCCAGACACGGAGCCGGGCCGGAGGCGAGCAGGCCGCAACGGCCACGCTYCCGTAGGAAAGGGTTAATCCGTGGGGAAGAGGGCCCGGCCTGGCGGGCGCTTGCCCTCCGCGGAGCACCGGGCAGCGGCAGGGCCGCGTCGCGCTGCTTGCGAAGGCGGTGGGCGCGCACGTTAAGTAAATTAACCATTTCCAGAGCCGGGTGGCAGCCCCGCGGTGGCGGCTGGCCAGGGCCGCGGCGATAAGCGCCTGCGGGACGGGGCCGGCGCGGCTGGGCTGTGTGCTGGCAGTTGCTCCTTTGGCCAGTGCTGCCGTAAACACTTTCCCTTGGATGTTGGTTTTCTGTTGTGTCTGGCAGCCACCGAGGGCTGCTTGAACTTTAGCCAGAGGCAAATATTTATACATCAGAGCATGCAGTGTTCAACTGGTCCGGCCTGCGAGGGCGAGCGCCGGCGGCCTCGTAGCGCGTCCCGTTCCCGCGCCGGGGCGAAGCGGCGCGGCGTCGGCGGCCATCCCGAGCGCCCCGCGCCAACGCGGCCGCCCCCGCGGCCCGCCCGGGGCACATCCCGAGCCGCGAGCCCGCACCTTCGATCCCCCTTGGAAAGTTTACAGTTAATATTTTCCCTGGAACGCTGTCAAGCTTTTGACAGTGCCTGAGTGTATGCTGAGCTGTGAAATTGAGACGCGGAGCAAGTTGTGAGAAATCTGTTTCTACTCAAATCTGTAAAGGTTTATAAAAACTTCAGCGAAGGGGGGAAGGAGGGAGGGGGAAAGGGGGAAAAAAAAGGAGAAAGAAGAAAAAAAAAAAAGAAAGGAAAAAGGAGAAAACCTCGCGGCCCGCGGCGGGGGCCGGCGCTGGGCTCGCCTCGGCGGGCGCGCCGTGAGTCCGCCATTTTAAGAATGCAGCGAGGGGCGAAGCGCTGCGCTCCTTACATGGCGGCTGCCTGTGCAGCAGCGCGGCCGGCCAATGGGGGCGGGCGGTGCCAAGTCACGTGACGTGCCACGACGGCACTGACAGCCATTTCCTCGCTCCGGAGAAACTTTGGTACCTCGGCGGCTCCCCCGCTCCACCTTGGCGCGGGTGCCAAGCGGCTCCCCCGCCGCCCGCGCCGCGACGACTGGCGTGTGTCCATAAAGTTATTTTAGTAGGTAGAAAAGTCTCCGAGCACTTGAGCGCCGTGCGCCTTCTTTATGTAAAATGGATTTCCCTTGCTGGCCTGGGGCCAGGAGCGCCGCGCGCTCCTCTGCGGAGGAACTGGTGGACTGACACACTCTAATTTTTTGGCTCCTGACCAGGCGGGCTAGATGGGTGCCAAAATTCGACAAAATAATACATTATTGTGTAATAGGAACAGTGCTCAAAGTGAGCAAGAGCTCACAGGAACCGAATACCGGGACTTTTTCCCCCGTTCTCTTCCCCTCCCCTCCTCCCTTGTAGAGCAGAAGCTCAGAACTGGCACTTTTAATATGCCGCTTCAGTGGAACAAGGCATAAATATAACGGCGATGTGAAAGAATGAGGCGTAGTGTGCGCCCGGGAGCACGACGGGGGGAAGAGGACAGGGAGCGGAGAGGGGAGGGAGCGCGCGAGCCGGCGAGACCGAGAGAGTTAAAATTACTTTTGCGAGACTTCCTTCAAACATGTTCCATAGTGCTCAGGGCCGGTTTAACCCTGTCGTCCCTGCAGCAGATCGCCAGCCGGCCTCACGCCTCCYCTCTCCTTGGCTGCCCTCGCTCCCGTCGGAAAACGCGCGGTGCAGAGCTGCGCTCCGTTAAAGCAGGGCGATCGCCGCGGGCGGTATCGGGGCAAAAAAGCGGCTTTCTGGGCCTTTTTCTCCAAGCTTGTCTCTGAAGTAAAGGGAACGCRTGTGGGAACATGGGTTTTCCTCTTAAAATAGCTAACGTTAGCTGGGCTTGTTGTTACTGGTTCTGCTCCTAGCACCGAACCAACTTTGGAGAAATTAACTAATTAAGCTGCCCTGAGCGGGGAGGTGGGCGTTCAGTAGCCCCATGGCAAAATGAGGGTGTTTCTAGGGTTGTGCATGGCAACTCTTGGAAGGAGCCGAGTGACCCAGTAGGAAGGGGAAGTTCCGCGGGCTCTGGAAACGCAGAGGGGTCACTAGGCCAGCAGGACGTGAACACGGGGTTGGGCGAGGGGGTTGGAAAAGAACCAATTATGCAGCTAACGCATAAGAAAAACACCGGTACTGAGGATTTTCTGGGCTTGAAACAGCTTCTCAACGTCTCATCCTCCCACCTGGTGGGCCTTTGTCCTGAACGGGTAGGGGACTGCTCCCTTCAGCCTGCATGTTGCTTCTCAGAGCACAAATGGAGGGGTAGAAACCTTCCCTGCCCTCCTTGTACATCTCCTATACGCATGTTGATTCCCCCTCAAATGGACCCAAGTCCACAAGAGCATGGGTTGATTCTTATCCTCTCAGTGCTCCTGCTGGATTTGTCCTTCCYTTTGCTATCTTCTGTGATCTTAAGAGAGACGATCTTAAGATATCGCCGTTGTAGATAAACACCAAGATCTAAAGCGGAGACCGGGTTGGGTCTTCAAAGTTGTGCGAAGAAAGCAAACAAGGTCATGCCCGGTTCTCAGGCTGTGTCTCAAATTTGGCCTGCCAAAGAGGCAAGCCAAATCTTTTGTCTCTTTTGTTCCTCTATTAAAACAAAACAAAACAAAAAGAATGCTTTTTTCAATGCGGTTGTTTGATTTTTCATGTGAGAAACTCGGGTAGCCCCARAGGTTGCACAGAGCATCGAATCCCCGCTCACAAAGCACCGCTCCTCCCTGCCGTCCCTGCTCCCGAATTGCTTGCAGGCTAAAATAAACGCAGAGCAAACAAACAGGTTCACTGTGCTTGTGGCCTTGAAAAAATAAACCGCATTAATGATATGTTATATTATTTAATTTGGATTTTTTATGCCTTATCAAGTACGGTATAGAAAATGCAAAATAAATAGTAAATAAAAAATAATGATATGGGAGTTGGAGTCATCTTGGTGTGCAGTAACATTAAGTGTGGCAGTAATTATGGTTTGGACTTTCCATGTGAAAAACAGATTCCCCCTCYATAAAAGGTTTTATATCCTACTGGAACAAAGTACAAAAATCTTCTGGCAGTTTTTTAATTGAGGTTTTGTAGTTTTCATGGTCTAACACTATAAAGAAGTCAGCCCTTCTGCCAGTTTTTTAAGGCCAGATAAGGGTTTGACATCATGTTAAGTATATGTATGTCTCCGTGTATGTGTATAGTCGCACACTCGTTTTCTCTCTCTCTCTGAAGCCTTCAGAACAAATATTATTACAGGATTCAGAAATGTAAAATAAGTTATGCTTTCCTCAGTGTGTAATTTGATTGTTTGACGCAGTGGAGAAGAGCTGGATATATCTATGGCATTATAAAAGTGAAATAAACTGCTCAGAGATCATTTCTATATCTTAGAATCGCTTTATACAATTACAGTTTGAATTAGTGAAGTGTGAAACCAATGTCGAACGATGGGCTTAGGCTGCAGGGCGGGCATCTCCTCTCTGAAGTGCCTATAGGCTGTCAATGGGCTGTAAATTGAGTATATGCAATGCTGCCTGAGTCACTCCGCTCCAGGAGGTTGTGACGKTCGCCTAGAGGGTCCTGGGCTGCCCGGCCACTTGCTCCTTGGAGCAAGGAGCCGGGGCAGGGAAATATCTCGGAATTGCATATGCCTGATCTGAAGTCACTGTGCTGCGGCCAGGAGACCATCAGAAGTTAATGCAAATGACACGAGCTTTACACCCAGAGACCCAGCTTGCCTTGGGTTACCGTTTTGGCACAAAGGGTTCAGGGAGCATCCAGCTTTGCAAWGTATCTGCCCTGTCCTGTGGCCAGCTTTGCAGCGTTCCCCTCGGCGTSGTGTGCTCCTCTGCAGGAAAGGCCTGGCTTTCAGGGCTATAAAATATATATTGAAGAGAGAAAGAGAAAAGAAAAGAAAAAACATAAATGAGGGGTGAAGAGAAAAGTAACGTGCCGAGAAGCGCAGCCTCACAGGTGGTGGGACGTGTCTCCCAACAGGATCCAGGCAGGGCTGTGGAGCTGTTAAAGCTGGTCTTATATAGCAGGGTTGTCACAGGAGTTTCATTGGACCYAACCATGCACAGGCTGCACTAGTGTAAAACTCCCTTAACTTCAGCAATGAGCTTACATGGACGTGATAGGAGACTCTTGCAATACTTCTCCTTTTTAAAATACGAAAATACGTTGTTTTTTTTCTTTAAAGCAACTTAAAGAATTGAAGAACAGCCCAGGTGCAGTAACAATAGCTGATCCCAAACAAACAGTAATTCACTCTTATCATGCTGCAAAGATAAAGCATGTCATGTACATTAGCAAAAGATAACTGGCATTAACACAGTAGGCAAGGTGATTACGAACCTCACTATTGACTCTGCGTGATCATTATTGCTATTTGGTGGGTTGCTTAAGTGGGTACCTGAAGGTTAAGTAATAACTATAGTAGGAGTGAGAGGGAAGCAGAGAGAAAAAGAGAAAAAAAAAGACAGAAAACATTGACACAAGGTTAAGATGGAGGAAAGTGGATAAGTAGAGGTGTGGATGTCTCAGGAGGAAGGTGAGGTAGCATTGGTAAGTGATATTTAAAGACTGCGGTAGATCATTTWTGCATCTTAGTCAATTATGCATCTAGTTCTGTTTTCCCTGAGTTCTTTCTTTTTGTAAAATAACACAAGTGCAACAGAATTTTTGTCCAGCCTGTGATCTTAAAAGCAAAAGCTGAAAGGGAATCTAATCTTGCTCTAAATTTTCGAAGGGCTGCTCTTTCTCCCCGGCTTAGAACGAACTCTGAGATGGGAGTGCAGTGCCGGAGTACAGGATATTTTTCAATTAGCCTTCTTTCAGCGCATCTGAAATTTGTTTGAGCCCTTGAAAATGTTTCATTTGTTTTCATGCGCTGTGCACGGCCAGAGAATTCATGAATGTTGCAAGGCTCTGATCCAACCCTTTGATGGAAATCAGTGGGATTGCGCTCCAAATCTGAAGTTAAGGATCCTCGTAAGGCTTAGTTAAGCTTTTGACAGCAGCTCTTTGGGGTAGCGAGCGTCTTCCTGCCTGTGCAGCCGGTGTGCAGCGCTCTGGGGGCATCACTGCTTTACGGTGAAATAGTAACTACATCCTGGGATCAATGATTAATGCCAGCTTTTCCTCTGGAATGCATTGGTGACATTATAATATCATGCCACAGAATCAAGTTTAATTTCTAATTGTATTAATCTATTTGTGAAACATATCAAGGGGACGTTTTTCAAGGGAATAGTTCTTTGTATAGACTGAGGAATAAAATACTTCTTTTAATATTGTGTTCTCTGAGCACTGGGGCTAGCTATTTCACTGAAATTAATATCTAAAAGGGAGTCATTGCAAATTTTATATTGACATGCAGAATGTAACGTTATGGGTTTTTAGGGTGGATCTGCACAAAATATGTATGTGCATTTCAAAGTAGCTAATAGTTTTGCAACTGGTGAACATAAATTTTAATATCTATACTTCCCAGCTTGTAGCAGTGTTGTCTGAAGTCTGGGATGACTGATGTTAATCTCCAGTTTGTTTGTGGCTTTCCAAAAATGAACTTGAAGTAGAATAAACTGTGGTGTGATTCCATTCATATTTAAATTTTTAATAGAAAGTGCTATGTGCTATCTCTGCTATATAACACTCTGTAAAAAAAAAATAAGTATAACCATATCCTTGTAATGGAAGAGGAGCAGTATTCACATATGTTCACTGTTAATTGCAACACTGTCTTAGAGTTTGTGCTTAGATGCCTCTTATTGCACAAATTCATCCTCTTGAAATCCAAACTTTGGAGTTCTAAAACATTAAGTCAAACTAAAAAAAAAAAAGGAAAGGAGGTAATTTTTGGAGAGTAGCATTTAGGGAATGGTGTCTTGCTAAGACATAGATGAGGACTGTAGAATTTGATGTTATGTCTCCAGAGTTAGACCAAAACTACCCAAGCCCTGTAGTTACAGATTTTATAGGGAATCCCTTTAAAGACCCAGGATAAAAGGCGGAGGAAAGAGGAATTTTTGCCGCTGCTCCCACTGGCGAGCGGCCTCCTCGGCGCGGGTGCCGGCGGAGTGGGACGCCGGGCAGCGTTGGGGCTTTTGTTCGGCTCTGGCACGTTTCATGGCAGCACGATGATTCGGAGCCAACCTTGGGTGCTGCCGAGCGCTGCCCTGAGCGCGCTGGGGTGAGCACCGTGGCGAGCGCGGCGTGTCGGGCGAGGACACGGAGCTCGCCGAGTCTCGCGCGCGCGCGGGCGTTCGGGCCGCAAGCGCTGCGTTTGTTTGAGAGCAAACAGAGACGCACTAATTGACGGGAGTGTTATGCAAATAGAAAAGAGAAACGGGATGGGTAAAATAAAGGAACTGTAAAACACTTTATTATGCCTGGAAAGCCAAGCTAATCCCAGAGGAATTTTGCTAGGATAAAATGTTAGCTGCTTTGACATTTTAAGCCTTTAAGAGTTGTCTCGGAATTTTCTTCTTCGCTTGCTTTGTTGCTCGGTGAGATGGAGGCCGGGGAACGCAGCTCGCACCCTCTCCCGCCCGCCTTCCCGCTTCGCCCTCGGCCAGCGGCGAAGACCCCGCGCGCGTGCGACGGGGAGGAAGCGGTTAAGGGAGGCGAAGCCCAGGTGCTTTGTTCTGCCGCCCGGCAGGCAGGCAGGCGGGCGCTCCTCGGGACCTGCCGCGCGCCCGCCACGCTGCCAGGCCGCGCCGCCAGCACCGAGCGCGGCGGCCGGAGGTGGGAGCGGGAGCTGCGCCCTCACCYTCCCCCTGCCGCTTCCTCCACCTTGCGTGGGCTCTGTCCCGCGCTCACCTCCACTGGGTAGCCAGGCAGGCTGCTCTAATGAAAGCAATCCTGTGTCAAGAGGGATTGCTGGCAGAAYCCTTCCCAGCCAGTCTGACCTAGCACCTCAGCAATGTTCTTGGCTTTGGCCAGCAACAGCTTGAAAACCCAGGTCTGTTTCTGAATCCAGATGGTGGTGCGTTGCCATATGTCAACAACACATGTCATCCTGATTAAAATTTTAACCACATCCATTCTGCCATCCCCATAAACCACTCTCAGCCCACTGCATGGCAGCGGCTCCTTCCACACCGATGCCGCCCCTGCGGTAGAGACGCGCTGTTGGCAGCGGTGCCGTTGAAGCCATTACGGTGACAGACTATCTCCCTTGCCATCCAGCTCTTTGCCTCGAAGCCGAACCTGCGAGGGGCTGTTGTCCTTATCAGGACTGCGGGAACAAGATTGTTGCTTCAACTGACTGGGGAGTGCTGGTTTGCAATGTTGGAACAGGCAAGGAGAACATACCCCCCAAACCTAACTTCTTTTAATCGCTTGTTAGGGCCTGTTGAGTTGTCTGTTAGGAAGTGTCCTGCCCAGCCTTGAAAAGAGAGATAAGGTTATTCCTGTTGAAACACAACCTTGTCAGATTGCCACCGAAGGAAATGTTGAAGTTGCCAGTGCACTCAAGACCAGCCCTCACTGTTTYGTACATGGGGTAACGCAGCTTAATTTGCTTTGATTTATAAGCTTTAAGGTGTAGCTTTTTTTTTTTTTCCTTTCTCTAAACCAAAAACCTGAATCCCTTTGCCTCCAGGAGCAAGCTTCATCTCGGAGTGGCAGGAAGACTTCCTTCAAAGAGTTTTGCATTGGAAAGCTCTCGTGCTTTCTCCATGTGTTTGAGGAGGGTATCGGGGATAGGCCATGCTTCAGGCTGTTAAGTTCAGGTGCAGTCACTCCCTCTGAGTGCTCTTTTTAAGACCGAGATAACTTGTGAAGGGCAAGTTGTTTCCCTCCTCATGTCTCTTAGCCCTTTCATAGCTTAGCTTGGTTCTTCCCCCAGTTCCCCCTGTCTCTGTAGGTAACACTCATGCAATATTTATCCCTTTGAGCCTTTCCCTTCCCATTTGACAGACAAAACACTCAGRTACACTGAGTTTCCATTTGCTCTGTTGGAAGCGGTGGCCAAGTGGGGAGGAGACACCTGGGCTCGTACCCTCCCAGGAAAGTTGTCCACAGCGTGGGCCTCACCTTGGTCTCACCCGCTCATCCCTCAGCACATGTGGAGCACGGACCCAGCCACATGCAAGCTGCCTCTTGCTCGTCCAGATGTGCAGGGCCGTAGGTCAGGAAGGGAGGGATTGAAGGGAAAGGGAAGATGAATCATCGAGGAGTTGGGGGAGAAGCTCAGGATGTTGTCCTGGGAGCAATGGAGACATGCGAGACAAATCCTCAGGAAACCAGGCTTTGTTTGCTCTGATGGTTAGGGAACAACCTGTCTTGTTGAGAAGGGGAGCTAGGGAGGAGGGAAAAGGAGCTGAGATGGCTTCTGATGAAGTATCTTGGAGTCCCACTCTTTGTGTACTTCTTTATAATATAATATGCCATATGAATACTTGTTTTACACACACACACACACACACACACACACACACATACACACACATTTATTCCACCTCTGTGTAGTGCTGTGTAGCTTACAACTGCTCTTCAAGCTGTCTTCCAAAAAGGCATGCAAATGTAGCATTAAAGTATCTGGCCTCCAGCTTTTAAAAACCAGGAGAAATTAGTTTGGTTGCCCATTTTATGAACTTGTTTGCAGACTCTTGGCTGAGGAGAGTTGTTCTAAAATCCACGTTGCTCCTTTTCCCAAGGGGAATTTAGAGTGCCCGCCTCCTGAACCAAGGTATGGCGCCCGGGCTGAACCTCATAAATCACTGCCCGTTGGCTAGAGGATGCATGATGAATCTGGGAGGAATGAGCCTCCTACTTGCTGTGGAGGGGAAGAGGTCTTAGCAGCCAAGAATGGTGACGCGCTGGCCTGCTCGAGCTCTGGGACCGCGGGCAGCATCGCTTTCAAGCTGGATCTCTCCCATCACAGAAGGAGAAGGAAGCAGGATCTCTGCTCCAAACAGCATCCAAAAGGGAACACTTGGAACAGAGTTGGGCTTTGGATAAGAACGTGTAGGAAATGAGCTCCCTCCTCTCCTTAAACCTGCAGGTTTGTCTGTGTTTCTGGAGCGGGTAGGGCAAATTGCATTTTCACTTTCTTTTTACTCTAAGTCACAGGGCTATGAACATACTGCCTGGGGCTTGTCCCCTTGTCACTCCTACCCGCAGGGCCACTCAGCTACATTGATGATAGTGACCAGACAGGCAGAGCTTCTCTAATACCCTCTGCACTAACATCTGTGCGGGGAAAGGGATGTATTTGGATCCCATTTTTCTGGGCAGGCACATTTTTCCAAGACAATGCCAAAAGYGTGCTTGCAGCTCGCTTGCAGCAACCGATTACTGGTGGGTAGGATGCCAGTGTAGAGAGATGCTATTTATGCAGCAGAGCTCATTGCCATTTTTTATT
This sequence comes from Eudromia elegans, assembly GCA_003342815.1. Classification (NCBI taxonomy): domain Eukaryota; kingdom Metazoa; phylum Chordata; class Aves; order Tinamiformes; family Tinamidae; genus Eudromia; species Eudromia elegans. Next base: position 228,834 of record PTEX01000360.1, read on the forward strand.
TAGTATATATTTAAATCAGCTATTGAGATAGATTCCTGGCTAGCACAGTTCCTTTGGTTTCCGTGATTTAGAGTAGCTCAGAGTCTGGCATATGTTTTATTTTCAATGTATATTGACTGTCCACCCTGTTAGAAACCTTGCTGCTAAACCTGCATTGTCTGATGTGCTGCTGACTTTCTGTAGTGCTGCTATGAAGAGCAACAGAGGAAATCAAGTAGCTCTTGGGATGACTTTTCTTACACTTTCAAAGCCAGTTCTAATTTGATACATATAATAAATACAACATCTAAATGGGTTTTGTAATGTTAGATGTGGAGGCTATGTCTAGTGGAGACATCAGTTTTTATGAAGTCTCATCCCAGTTTTGCCTTTGACTTGCTTTGGAGCTTTGGGACTTACCCGTGTCTCAGTTTCCCCTTGCACAGAATGGCAGTAGTGCCATTCAGAGAAGCAGCATGAAGATTAATTAGTCATTAGATGTCAGACCTTGCTTTTTTTTTTTTTTTCTTTTTTTCTCTACATGCTAATGTTACCGCTTCAAAAATGCCTTTTCTGGGTGAAAAGGAAGCAAGCATAGAGATGATTTCAGTCTTAAGCAATACTTGAGGATGTTTTTTCAGTGACGCAAACACAGATCCCATTTTTTAAAAGTTCAGAATGGCAGATGATGGTAAATAAAGTTGCTGGCCAAAAGAATAAAGCAAAGCAGTGGGTAAAACAAATCTGATTATGCATTAACTGGAGAAGCCTTCTGAGAGACAAGAACTTTGTAACACTTGGCTTCTGGGGTGTGCCCACCTCCCATGCGTGTCTCCGAGCGGCGCGCCGCTGGGACGGGCTCGTTTTGGAGACGTACAGTTAGGTAAGAGTCAAAAGGGGCTTAGCCAAGATCTTGTCCCCTGCTTTCCAGGCCAGGACACTTGAGCGTGTGAAAGCCCTGGTTTAAGTAAGCACGAGAGGCGAGTCCCGTGTGAAACGCGTGCACCTGGTGGAGCTGAGGACTGMGTGTTAGACACACATGGTGACATGAATGCCACTGCAAGTGCTAGGGTTGTCCTGCAGATTGCTGCTGGCTGCAAACTGGAAATTGTTCGAGTTTTCTGAAGTTTCATCTTTAAGCTTTCTGAAAGCTAGGTGTTAGTCGAAACAAGTCACATCACTGATCTCCTTTCATTGGTGGAGGGACACAGAGGTAGTTGCAGAAGACTCCATCCCACTAAGAGGAACATTCAGGGGAGGAAGGCTCTTTGTTTGCTCTCTGTCCATCGGCACCCCAGCAATCAAGGGCAACAAGGTGCCCAGCTCTCGGGTGGGTTGAGCTAGRCCACAGCAGCCTGCCTAGTGTATCAGCCTGCGTAGCGGAGGACAGAGTTGTTGCACCTATCACACATGAGGTTTATGATACAAAAGGGTTAAGTTTCCAAATCTGACACAAGGGTAGCACCCTGTTATTTGCTTAACAAAGATTTTTGTGTCTGCATATTTCTAATCCAGTGTGTTTTAAATTCACTGCAAATAATTCTTTCAGCTGTTTCCTAGACATCCTGTCACGCAAGTGGATAAAACAATATAGCCAGCTCAGTGGAAAAAACAATAAATTATACAATAAAAATGTATACAGTGTACTCTTTGTCTAAGGGCCTGATTCCCCACTCTGCTACTCCAGTTTTGCACCAGCAAACCTTGGAATTTGCATGGTATAATAATGGCATGAATTTGTGAAGCAGGCCTSTAATAGCCAGAGTATGCCTAAGTTTTAAAAAATGATTAAGAACAAAATACCCATGAAATCATGCATATGAAGTTCATTACTTAGTAATAATGGTGACTTTGGTAATGTTAACATTTATGAAAATACTTCTCCTTAGAACTTTTTCATATGCATATTTAAAAACTGGAAATTCACTGCGTGCCCGGGAATGGAATTAACATCATAAATCAACTTGCACTGTTAGAGAACATACCAAAAACTTGAGGAATTGAAAAGGAAAGGTCTTGGTTTTTTTAATCAACAGKCCAGGGTTAAAAATGCCCGTCCGGGAACGTGCGGCGTGACCTCTGCCCATCCAAGCGGTGCCGGCTTGGAGCGGCCGGGCTGGCTGCAGACCTCGCGCCCAGGCGCCCTCCTTTGGCCCTGCAGGCTCCAGGGGGGYGCGGGTCCGGAACGCAGGCCGGGCGGCTCGGGAGAAGGAAACGAATGAGATGAGATTCTGGCCGTTGTTGCAGAGGGTGAAACGAAGATGTGGACATTTCCTGGGGACGTGGAAAGTGGGGCTTGCAAAGCAAGCCGTGGGTCCCTGCCACAGTCGGGTGCCTCCCTGCTGCCAGGGGCTCCRGCCCTGCTTGCACAGGAGCAGCTGCCTCCCCGTGTGAGGCGCTCTTGTCACCGAGAGGTACACGTAAAGAGAGGACTGAGCTGGCTTGTGACTCGTGAAACCCAACGCTGTGTTTCTGGAAGAACCTTGTCSCGGTTCCAGGCTAATTTCCTCTCGCTCGCTTGGCCATCACCCGCCGTGTGCACCCACGCACCCTGCAGAGGCCCCCTCGGGCCTCTCTGCGGAGAGCCCAGACGATGTGCGTGACGCGGCTGGGTAGGACGCAGGCGGGCCAGCCCAGACCCCGCTGTAGGTGTCTCCACGCGGCCTCCGGATGCCCTGGGGCCCACATGGCAGGGCCCGCCCGGCTCCCGAGGCGCAGTCCCCAGGGCAGGCAGGAGGGCGCAGCCCTGGGGCACTTGAGCTCACTCTGCTCGCACTCAGCCGCCGTGGGTCAGGGGGAACACGTGGCCTGCGCCAGCCCGGCGCTGCCCGGAGCGCTCACAAGGTGCCTGATCCCGCTGCCCTGCCCACCTCCCCGCTGCAGAGGAGCGGCCGCCRCCTTCCGTGAGAGCTTTGTCACCGTCCAGAACGGCGGCATCGCCGTCAGGATGTTCTCTGCTTTCCGGTGAGGGAGGAGGCTCCGGTTCCGTTCGCGGCGGGCGAGGAGCGGGGCTCACGTGGCCTTCGCGCACCCGGCGCTCACGCAGCCCGTGCTGCGGCGCCGGCTCACGCGCTGCCCGGGRCGGGCGTTTCGAGGACGGGCAGGGTGAGAGCGGCGCCGGGCACTAGAATTCCAGTGGGTTCCTGCAAAGAGCCCCAGATGGAGCCCGCGGCAGCGTGCAAAGCCAGCGCTGCGCTGGACGGCCTGCGATAACAGCCTTCATCCGCACCCGCTCGTCCGTCTYGATGCCCGTGCGTTTGTGAAAATCCTCCTTCTTGTTTCTTTGCCAGCACACGGGACAATTTTCGGCGGATTTTCCAAGTCAACCTGCAATCCCCAAGCCTCTGGTACGCTTTGGCTCCATTCCGGAGTTGCCATTTTAACTTCAGCCCACCAGCTACATTAACAGGGAGTYGTTTCTCATTGCACAGAAATCTGTTTTAGTATAAACGCAATTGTTTAAATTGTTTAAATTTCCAACCAAAGAGCCTAGAAATGGGCTAAATGCTAACCTTGCTCACGCTGGGACCAAAGAGCAGCATGAGGGAACGCTGCACAGTTGGGCCCTCATTTACTAAATTATATAGTTCTTACTAATATCGCACAGGTCAGTGGGTGAAGCAGCCGTGGGTTAGGACGCTACAAATCTGACAAGAATTAATGCGTTAGTTATTCCTTTTAAGCCCATAAATGTATCCCTGGCTTCCAGGGGGATATATTTTCAGATAAGAAATGGAGAAGTCGGTTGTTGTATTAAGCCCGCTGCCATTAATGGAAGCCTGCTTTACTGTACTTTCCAATTGCATTAGCAGCAAAATCCTGCTCTTTTTTTAAAAAAGATTAATGGCCTGGCCGTAACCCGCAGCCGAAGAAGAGCCTTGCGCTGAAAGCAGTGGCTCGGGACGCTGGTCACGTGGCTTGGAGCTCATGCCTTTGCCACAGCTGTTTGGGGCAAGTTCCTGGGGAGGGGTCCTGGGGGTGCGGGTGGTCTCCCTGGTGCCACCGAACCCCTCGCATGGCTCTTGAGGAGCTGTGGGAGCGTCTGCTGGGGGCTCGCCCRGAGTCGGTGCTGTTTGTACGGCACAAAAACCCCTGTGGCAAACGCCTATGGCAAAAGATTGTTTAGAGCAGAGCCCCTTGGGAGCGGCGCTCCTGCTGCCAACTGGAGCGGTATCCCGGCACTTACAGGCTCCTGCATTCTGGGGGTATGACCGGAGCGGGTCGACTCCTCGCAAATGTCCATTGGCTGCTGAGATATTCGTGATTGCAAATGAAGTGCTTCAGATGACAGACGAGTCTCCCCCAAAAGCCATCGAATGCCAGGAATACCTTTAAAACAGGATGTAGGGAAAAGCGGTGTGCAGGCAGTCCCATAATTTCGTTGTGACCACATTTATTCTCCTGCAGTGYACCTGCACTGTAAGTCAAAGCTCCGTCATGGGCAAGGAGTCGAAGCAAAGACGCAGACTCTTCTTTCAGCCTGCAGAAGGGCTCTTTAGGTGTTCCCAGATGGTACTCTTAGGAATCCCTCTTCAATTAAATGAAATTTTTGCGGCACCGACTTGTTAATATATCTCACTTAGCTGTCCTTTGTATTCAGTGTTCCTGTCTTTTCAGAGGTCCCCTCCTTTCTCCCTCGTCCATCACAACACTGTTTTGCTCTACATGTTGAATAATAAAAAGCCCATTCCCCTCGCCTGCCCCCCACCAAAATCACTAAACTAAGGACCATCATTAAAAACGTATACTTGAAAGAGATAGGGAAGTGGCAACAGACAAATGTGCCTGTTCAACACATTGCTCATTGTGCTTTAAGTGCAATAATGCCCCGTCCTATTCATATAGATAGAATGTTTCTGTGACATTGAATTATCATTAAATTATTGACTTTATTCATACTGTAGCAGTGCAYGCAGATGCAGGGGACTGAACTGTAACTGACGCTTGGGCTCCTGTGCAGTTGTCTGAGGAAGTCTTCAGGTTCGACCAAGTCGATTTTGCCTGATCTCATGCTCTCTTGTGCTGCAAATGCTGGTGTAGCCAGGCTGGGATCTGGATGAGGATGTGGGTTAGTAACGCCAGGAGCAGAACCCGCAGGTGAGAGGCGAGCAGGGCTGTGGCTTCACAGCGCGGCGTTGCTGTGTCCTCCGTGTCCTCCGCTGGAAGGAGTGAAACCTGCCCTCCCTCTGCAGTGCTCTGGCTAGCGGGTCCATCCTGGCACCTTCCGCGGGTGGAAGGTAAATGGCTGCAGACGGGCCAGGCCTCGAGGGCGTCCTGTGCGGGATGGGGAGCTCATCCAAGTCTGCTCCGTGGGTGGCAGCACTTCCCKGGGCCGCGCCGGGCCAAGCCCTGTCCCCTGGCCAGCAGGGACGCACACGGTGGCCCGGTGCCACCCAGGGATTCCCTTCCCGAGGGTCTGCCAGGCTGGAGTCCCGCCGGAGCGCGACGGCCGCGAGGGAGCGGGGCCTTTCCCTGCAGAAAGGGCCAGCGCTGCGTGCGGGGCTGGATTCTGGCACCGCGGCAGGATCCCGCTTCCCCGGCCCCGGGTGCCGCCGGAGCGGAACTGCCCTGCCCCTCCGCCGCTGAAATTAAATATTTTCACGCTTCTATCTGTGTGCAAATTAAATGAGCTAATATGATATTTTTAAAAGTGTTTGTTTACATTGTTGTCCTCCTCTAGGGAAACAATCTACAAATTGATCTAAAAAGATGGTATTGGCTTCAGGGAAAAGAGAAAATTGTATTAAGCCGCAATCGCGCTAATTATTGACCAGGGGGAGCTGAGCTCTGGGTATCACTGAGATTATAATAATTATGCGGAGCTGGTTTTTAAAAGCACCATCGTACACGACTCTCAGCATTGAATTAAAATTAAAGTTTTCAATAGACTTCACCTCAGATACTAGTTATAGGCCTGGATGAAGAACAAACAGTACACTAAACGGTAATGAAAGATTTTTTAAAAAGATAAACTCGAGGAAGTAAAATCATCTTTCAGATTATCATTTCATCTAAGTCATGTCGACAGGACAAACTTYTACTCGAATAATACCGTTATGCGTTAGTTCTAATTTTGTCTTCTTGCATCTTGCGTACAGCATTTGTGTACTGGCAAAAGGCTTAGTGTTAAAGGCAGTTCTGTCAAAACAAGCCGTTTCTTTGGGGGACCCAGTATGAACTTCATTGGCAGAAGCCTGCTCTGTTTGTGGGAGGTGCCGCCGCGGCAGCCGAGTTTGCCAGGAGAGCCGCGCCAGGCTGACCGAGCCGCAGGCTTTCCCGCGGCGCTCCCGTGCCCGTGCGCGCGGCGGCGCCGGGGCGACCGTCGCGCCGCGGGGCCGCTGCTGCCGCGCGCTTCAGTCGCGCCCGCTCCGCGAAAACGGGGCAGTCTTTGTATACCCCCCACYTCAGCCCCCCAAACCCKCACGGTTCCTCTGCTCGCTGGCAYRGAGCAGGGTCACCCGCATCCACACACGCAGGCACATAGGCCATCTCTGCACTGACATGGTTAAGTAACCCAATACTCTCCATAGCTGAAAGATCAGTGGAACAAGGTATCCATCTAATTAAATTTAATCAGTCAGTGCACAAGCTTATATTGTGGTCATCGCCTTGGTATGTACAGGAGGTTTGGAAGCAGCGAAGCGAGGGGCATGAGATTGAGTAAGTGCTAGATGATGAAAGGCAAGGGTTAAAAACTTTCAAACTGCAGTGTTAACATTTCTTCCCTGTCATCAGCTATCTGATATTTTGGTATTTCAGTGAGGGGGGAAGAAAGGAAGAAAAGAAAAGAAGAAAAGAGAGGAGAAACGAAGAATGTATGGCATCTCGAGCCGTGGTGCAGTGAAGCAAACGCTCTGCGAGCTGCACGGGGCCCGCCACTCGCATGTGTGCAAAACTCATTGCACCTTAGCAGGCATCAGAGGGGCCTCCTGGTAGTGCAAAACCAGCGCTGGTTGAATGAGGGAATTAAGGGGGGGTTATCTTTTTCAGACACAACAGATCCTGAATATCTTGGGAAGGTTTCAAGAGGAGTTTTGTGGAAGAAAAGGTTAAAATCCGGTTAGGACCTACAGCACATGTAACTGCATCTGTTAGGAACGACAAATACTGATCATTTAATGCATTGTTTTTAGACAGATCTTTTCCAGAGCAGAAGAGCAACAGGTCCTTACCAATGCTTTCCCTAAATTCCTGCTCTTTTTTTTTGAGACTGCTTCTACAAACTCATCCAGAGCTTCATCAGCGTGAGGAGGGTCCAAACCAAGGGCAGCTCTTGACGCAAGCAGGCAAAGCTGCTCTCRGAGGCCGACGGGGCAGTTCTCAGGGCAGCGGGCATGCAGGCAGTGCCCGGCATAGCTCCTGCTCCCGGGGTGCCCCCCAAAATCCCGGGCACTTCCCGAGGCGCGGATCCGTTCCGCTCGCTCTCGCTGGGCGGCTCTTGGTGCCACATGGCGGGGCCGTGTCGCAAGGCCTGCGCTTTGCTGCATGGGATGTTTGCTGTGTTTGTGCAGCCAGGTCATCCTGCTCCAGACGGGTAAATAGAAACAAGGGACTGATCCAGTTCCATGGGTCCACGAGGCACCGTGTATGTTTAATCCAGACTTTATCGTCCTACCTGTGCTGGAGAATGATTTTCCTTACTGCTGGGTAAGCCCAGATGTACACCATCTGCTTGTCTTGTGATCTTTGACATGATTGAGAGGCCACCAAAAATACCCAGTGATTGCATACTTTTCAACTGACTGATATAAAAGGAGAAGATGTTAATAATCAAGCAAATAATATCAGCTATTTTGAGGGCCTCCTGAAATTCTTGTAAGATATATTTTCAACGGAGACTCTAAACACTGTGTGCCTAAGCCTTTGCATATATAACTTCTCTTAGCCATATGTTTGAATATGCACTGTTTCAGACGAAATATCGCAGAGTCTATTTTAGATGTGTTTGAAAAAGTCAGTAGTCTCAGACACCCTTCCATAGTCTGCTGTCCTAAATAGCTCCATTTCGCCCGGCTGCGGAGTGGCCTTGAGACCAAGCACCGAAACCGCTTTGGCACTCGCGGGGTCGGGGCGAAGCCGCCGCTCCCGGCACTGCCGGGCGAGCCCTTCGAGCCCTTCCCGCGGCTGGCGCGAGGTGCCCAGCCCGGCGGCCGCTCCGGGTGTCCGGGTAAGCGCCACGGGCCGGGGCTGCACTGGGTGCCCGCTCCGGGCTCTGCTGCGCTCCCTACACGGCACCTCCTGCAGACCCCGGCCTCTCGGCCCCATGAGAAGAGCGTGTCTTCTGCCGATGCTTTTTAAAAGTTGGCTGACCAGCTGGGTTTCATTCCTTTCTTTCTTTTTTTTTTTCCCTTTTTTTTATTCTCTGTCTTTTTATTCCGTATTCCCCCCTCCTCTTTTTTTAATATATAACATTTGACTAGAGGTTCAGTGCCGTTCTCTTTGATAGCTCATATGCTGGTTTATGAGCATGGCAAAAACAAAAAAGGTCAGTTAAAGGTTAGGAAAGACAGTGATCAGGCCTGCAGAAGTGAGGTATTTTTAAGGCTTTGCTAATTGGCAGCACAGTTAAAGCATCATTCATAAAATAGTGCACACTAAAAGGACCATATCCATTTTTAAGAGTATGTAGATTATTCCTTTGCCAAAAGGATTAACTCCACCTTCTCATCGCTGCCTTGATACTGGGGTGTTTTTCCATGGGAGCGAATGATTTGGGCATTTTGCCTGCAGTATCCAGGCTTGTGCCCCTCGCTATTTAACCGTTACAGCTGGGAAAATCTGGAGCTGAAAATGTGGCCATATAATATGGCAACAGGCAGAACAATGAGACAGGCAAATCTTTTAAATCTGTACTTTATAAAACATCTGTTTAGGAATATTAAGTCAGAAGTTCTGTTCACATATTTGCTGCGTTTCGCTTATTAAACTCCAACATTACGGCCTGCCTTATTTTCCTTAATAGAATTACTGATGAAGCTTAAGAGAAGGATTATTTTTTTGTTTAAATCCTTGTTCTTGCAACCTTCTCCAAAGCCTCTCTGGGTACAGATGCATACACAGCAGCCCACTTTACAAGGACTCTATATTCACCCAGTTTGGAGGGACACAAGCAGATTTTTTCTCCCGTGTGCCGAAATACGGCCATGAGAAGTGCTCACTTCATTTGTAGCCTGCGTTTCAGTTTGCAGTTATTTTTCCCTTTTTTCTTTCAACCATCTTCAGCAAATCTTCGTTTTCCTCCAAACTTTGGTGTCAAAATGAAAATCTCGAACACCAAACCTAAAACATCTGCCCGGTCTCCCTGTGCCAGCTCGACTGTCGGGAGCGATGACACCGAGAGGAGACAGCCTCAACTTAATCCAGATTTTCCAGTGTGTCTGGCAGTGTGTTCGGTCAAACTCCTGAGAAACACTGATTTAAAGAGCCTTTGCTGCAGGTAAGATACGCAGCAAAGTAGAGGGGCTGCAGGAAATCCCAACACTGCTTCGCTGTGGTTAGAAAATGAGAGAAGCACTTCAGGTTTCCAACCGAGAATCTAATCATAACAACGGAGTTACAAAAGCCCTTGTATTTTCACTTGGCGTGACGGATACGTGCGGCAGAGCCGCGTTGCTGGTGAGGGGACGCGAGGCTCAGACTCGCCCTGCGGCCCAGGTCCCTGCACGCGGCCGGGGTGGCGACGGTGCAACTCCTTAGGCTGCATCGAAATAAAAAGTGGTCATCTGAGAAAGAGGGGAAAAAAGCCTCTTGTTAGCATTTCTAGCACTGGTTTATGGTACTGAATAGACTGTCAGTGCAAACAAATGCTTAGAATATTTAAGATACACATATATCCTGTGTCTGGACACCTTTTTGTACATGCTGACAGCTTACAAATATCTTATTGAACTGTGTGACTTGAAACTACCCAGATCCTTCCAGGGAACAATAGTCTACATTTGATCGGTGGTGCAAAAGGGACGCAGACAGTCCTGACTGCTCACACAGGAATATTTTAAATATGTACTTTTATACAAAGTTTTTGCCAAATCTTATTCTGCACGAAAGGTGTTTTTTTGTTTGTTTGTTTTTTTACCTGTGCACATTGAGGGGGCCTAGTTATTTCATCCCGAGGCATTTAAACTCACTAACAACATATATAGACATTAGTAGATGCTTTACTAATTTATTGTGGCAAGGCGGTATTTAGACCACTGTGGAAGTGAAGTTTGCCAGTATGGTTAAAAGAAATTAGAGGCACCATCATTGCTAAATCACTTTACCATTCAAAGAAGAACTGTAAACATATGCATTCATTTAATTATAATAGTACCAATTATAAGAGAAATTGTAATGCTGAGAGTAGTAGCTTTTATGTGATCATAATAATGGCATATATTTATCTTGGTTTGGCAAGTTAGGTCTTTCTTTAATAGTTGGCTTTGCTTAAATAGAATGTGGTTTGTTAAAACCCACACTAACCCCCACACCCTTCCATTTGTTATTGCCCAAATAATGAGCAATAATCATGTGGTATAAATGATTAATGTATACATGGCTTAGCAAGTATCCTTGAGGTTTAGAAAGTGTTTTTATTTTCATTCTTGTGCCGGACGGAGCTCTCGCACAATTGCACGTTGGTCGTGGGTACTGGAGCGGGAAGGCTGGTGCTTGAGCGCGCGGTGCCGCCCGCTTTGGCGCAGGTGGGAATTTCTGCGTCCAGTGCCGCGAGGCCCCGGGTTACACCGCAGTTCTGCTCTCTGCACCCCACCTGCCAAATCACAGCTTAATGGCATGTTTTGAAACTAAAGCAAAGCCCCAGTCCCATCTCTTCGGGCTTTTGCAGTGAGCCTGTTCTGCGCCCTGGGAGGAGGTCTGGGCTGCGGGAGCTGCGCCATGCGGCTCACGGTGCGCGCTGTTGCCCTCGCCGCCGTGCACGCTCAGGCCCCTCTGAATGCTGCTCCCGGTGTCGGTGGCAGCGAGGCGCTTTCGGCCCCAAGTTCAGCAAGTTCCGCGCCGGTGCTTTCTGTGCATCCCCGGCCCCTGGCTCCGCACCAGCACGAAACCACACGGACTCTTCCCCGCGGGCGCGCGGCGGCCGGCCGGCAGCGCGGGGAGCTGCCCTCCTTTTCGGGGAGCGCCCAAAGAGTTAACACCCGCGCGCCTTGCAACTCGATCTAAAACCTGTGGCCAGCGCGGGCGATGGGGCTGGAGCACTTGATTATTCTTTTATCAATAAATAAGAGCGGCGTACAGTTAATTTCAGCACTGTAATTGAGCGGTGCATGCCGGGAGGCTGCGGAGCACTGTAAGATGAGGAAATGTTTTAGAGACTAATCACGAGAAGAAAGGAGCCTTTCATAGCCCTTATGATGCTGTTGTCAGAGCTAAAGGCAGATAATGATTCCGTAATAATGGCACATTGTGAATATTTAAGCTGGAAAGATTGGGACAAAATGAGCAGACATTGTTGGTTTGCTAAACCGAACAGTTGGTCTTTGGGCTCCCAAACTATCCAAACTCTCGGCTTTTTTGCTCAGAAGTTTCCAAATTAAAAAAATAAAGAGATTTTGCGGGGAGAAGGGGTGAGCCGTAAAGTTTGCAGAGGGGCTCTTCGTTTACTCACTTTTTGGTCAGAAACTGCTAGCCAAACCTTTGCCTTTTTTTTTCTTTTCTTTTTTTCTGTTTTATGGCTCCGTGAGCTGACAAGCATCTAATATGCCTCCAACTGCGTAAATCTTCCTCCATTTAGGTGCCAGAAGAAATCACTTCTAAAGAAAATCAGCTTTAGCGATGCCCTAAAATATTAAATATAAAACAGGAGAGTGTCATATTGCAAATAAGTGGGCTCATTTGCATTTTGTCTCCGGGGCATTGGTAGCGCTGTAAAGAGACACGCAGCTGAATTTATGTACATTGTCTTTTTTCCTCATTACTACATTCTGGATCTGTTAGTTGTCTTTCTTTAAACATCTGTTAAACGCAGTTTCATGAAGCCGTACGCTCCCATATGTTTGGGAACGTTATCAAAGCCTGGAGCTTTTTGGCCTTCTTTACAACCTTTTGTCTCCGGGAAGAAGGTAGAGGAGCTCGGAGGGCAGATCCTGCCAAAGGCAGCGGTCAGAAACCCTGTTGCTTTCAATAAGAGCCAGCAAAGTTTTCTAAAAGAGAACGCRCAGCCCGGCACCGGGAGGGACAAAGAACTTGCAGCTCCTGTTGTATTTCAGCCCTGGGCTGCGGGGGTATTTTTGAAGATTTATTTATTTTTTTTGCTTTTCTAAGAAAAATTGCAAAATTAAAAAYAAACTAAAAAAAATCACAACAAAYACATTTAAGACTGTTAGGGCAAATCCTGCTCTCCATAATGCAGCAAGTTTGGCTGTGTGGGGACGGGCAGGAAAAGCAGCTTCATTCAGGTTTCCAGGCACCTAAAGCACTAATTTATTATTATCTTTACAGCGACATAAACAATCCCAGCACTTGTGTTTCTTTTATGGGAACGCTTCTCGGGCGTGCTTTCGCACCGGGGAGAAGACGAAGCAAACCCCTGCATGCCCACATATGCTTCTCCTGGAGGAGAAGCAATTACTCAAAATAAGCAGCTTCCAAACTTTAATCAAAGTGCGTTTCGGGAGATCCCGCTATCGTGCAAAGTGCTTCCTCGGGYGCGCGTTGAAGGCAGCGCTCGTGCTGATCGCAGCCGTCGAGCCCGTGTCTGTGCGCAGCCGGCCGGGGTTCTGGAGCTCCCCGTGATGGTGCGAGGAGGGCCGGGCCCGGCCGCGGGGCTCGCGCGCCGCCCGGGCCCCAGCCCCGCATACTTCCGCACTTACTTCACCGCCCTGCTGGGAATGAGCTCAGCGCGGCGGCGCGCGCTCGGCCGCGGGGCGAGGGGCCGCCGCCGCCGCCACGGGGAGCACGGCCTGCCGCGGGCACAGAGGCCCCCGGAGCCGCCGCACGGCCCCGGCGTGCAGGGCCCTGGTGGAGAAGGGACTTCGCGCCCTCTCGGGGGCTGCGGAGCGCTCGGCTCACGCTCCAGTGTGGGCAGCTTTGCCTCACGCACCCGTCCTGGCAGCTGCTGTCAGGGAGCAGAGACCCGGGGCGGAGGGGCTGAGAGGTGGGTTCAGACTCAACCAGACCGAGGCCCAAACCATTGCCTGAAGGAGCACTGCGGCACGTGGGGATCTGGCGCGCCCGTTCCTTCCCACACGCAGCAAGGTTGGAGGGGAGTTTCACGGACCCCAGCGCCTGGGCTGCCGCTCACCTCCCTCCCCAAGACGCAGAAGGGACCGGCGAGCGCGCCTGCCCCGCAACGGGCGGCACGGTGCGCGTTGCCGCAGCGCATGCAGCCAGTGCGGGCAGCACCCTGACACACGCAGCCCAGCGGCCAAGGACGGGCATGAGGAAGGTGAGGGCYAAGGTGGCGCCACGGGGATGAGAAAGGCGAAGCAGAGATGGCACCAAGGTCATCCCGCATTGGCCTAGAGCAATGCGCTCTTTGGGAAAGAGTCGTCTCCCTCCCAGTTTCGCTCTTCTGCGGCACTCGTAACAATGGGGATGATAATTTCATCAGTGTCGCGGATACTTGATATTTCTCATTTACGTTGCGTGTCTCATCTTCAAGGCTCTCGAAGTAATGAGCTAATCCTCACAACATCCCCGTAAATATTATTCCCCCCTTAAAGAAACCGAAGCAAGGAAGTTAAGTAAATAATGTACGCTATTTATATTATGCTGGCTTATAGGGGCGCTGGTGAAGGTCAGGTCCTCCCTCTATGTAGACTTTATATAAATAAGGCGCTATATAAGTAAATTACTCCTTGACCTGATGATTTCATAATTCAAATATACAAAACAAGCAAAGAATAGAGGAAAGGGATTACCAGTCCTATCAAAAGAGAAGGAAAAAAAAGTACGAAGAGATTAAATGATTRCACAAAAATAATGTCTGGAGACTTTGGCCAATGTAAAGCTCRATCCGTATATTCTGGGCATATTTATCCTTTCTGAGATGAGCAGTGTCCAGCTTAGATTATTGGAACTTGCATCTACTAGCAGGTGACTCRCTTTTAAAATATTAGTTAGCCCTCTATTTTAATGAACACATTTTAAAGTGTTGATTGAGCAGCATTACCCTCAGAATCGCCCACAGCTGACACAGGCTGTGTCATTCTTAGCCATTGAACAGTTTTTAAACAGTTGTTGGCTCTCCCTTTTTTTTGACGTTTTTTGCCTTCTGAAGAGCTCTCCTTGCAAGACTCTTAAAATGAAACTAAGGTTGCTGCTCTCTTGGTTCGGCTCGCAGCCCTCGCATGTTTCCGTGTCCTGTTTTTGAAACAGAAAGGCTTGCTGGAAGGAGGGTGCGCGAGCACATTTGTGCTGGAACGGAGGAGAATTATTTCTTGGTTCTCATTAACTGAGGCTTGAGTTCAGCAAAGCACTTCAGCGGCTGCCGAGCTTTCAACACAAGTCCCGTTGCTTTTAATTTCCTAGCGTTTCCCTTTGTCGCAACCTCTCCTTAGCACGGGCTTAGGGTCCAGCATGWTTTAATTGTTTAAAAATATTTAGGCCTTTCCCCAAAGCTGTTGTGAGTGTTTAATGCGGCATTTGCCCTTGCTTCAGCACAAGGAATTGTGCTGCAGGATTGGATGCTTAAACATATACTTGCTCTGCAGGATGGGTCAAGTGCTTGGTTTAGATTTTTTGCATTTTTAGACTTCTGTTGGAGTGCCGCTTTAAGATCCTTCGAGGAAGCACTTTTCCAGAATAAAATGGCATTTAGGAGAGGCGACTCTCTGCCTAAGCCTTGCAGTAACTGGGAAATGGGAAGAAAGGGGGCACATGTGMGGTGGCTGCTGCGTGGTGGCGGGAGCTGGGGACGTCGTGCTCTGCCTGTGCCGTGCGAGTGGAAGTTACGGTGGGCTAGAGGCTGGAATGCCGCAGCCGGCGCGTCCCCCTCGGAACAGCTCCGTATGGAAGGGCGGCGTGGCCGGCGCTGCGGGAGTTAACAAAAGTAAAGGCAGAGCTGTTTAAAAAAAGACAAGGGAGGGAAAAAAAACCCACTTCTATGTAGGAATATGTTACAAAATATAATTAGTTTATTTTAATATGGTTATCTTTTTATTATTTAAGGAAAAAGGTTGCATCCAATATATTTGGGGAAAGATTTTATTTAACACTTGGATGCATTTTGCTCTAAAATGAATGCTTGCTCAAGAGTCTAAGAAGGCTTCATGGGAAGAGCAAAGCAATCTAAGCCATATGCATTGGGCACGTTGCCAGTTGTTTGCCAATATGCCCAGGCCACCTGGCTATCTACGCAGCCAAGTATGCCATTCCGACTAGCCAGCTTTAACCTTCAGGCTGCTGCTTTTCCAGCTCGCAGGCAGCTCTGCAGCCCTCGGCAGCGGGCTGCCCGCGGGCCGTGCCAGGAGCGCGCGGAGCGCCCCGGCCAGCGCGCTCCCCGCGCCGAGCGCGCTCGCCTTTTGTCTCCGGAGCGCTTGAGCAGCGTTGAACCAGGGCCACGAGATGAGTCTGGAGATAGCAGACTGAAACCTTTACCCATATGCCGTGGTTAGACACTTTGACTGACAAGGCGCGCGTTTTGTTCCCGGCGCTGGAGAGACGCTGTTTGCTGGGTGTGGTTTCGGACGGGTTTTGTTTAATGTACTTCACCGCTGTAATTTCTTCTGCGTGAACTGCAAAAGAGCGCAGCGCAACTCGGGCATTAATAGCACATTGTTTCGTTATTGGGGTAATTTATTTAAATGTTTATTCATTAAATTTTACTCGCAGCCAAAAGTATCTCGGCGTTCCGTTAGGCTTCGGTTGCATTTGGGGTTATGGGCAAAGCCTAAACCAAGTGCAGTATCCATGGTAGCAATTTAACACGTAGTCGATATCAGATATAATTAAGCTATTCTAAATATTGAAATTAAGGTAGGAAGGGGGGAAAAAGAAAGACTGTATTCAATTCAGTAAACACAGCATGGAAAGTTTTGGTGTAGCAGCCAGCAAAACCTTAAATACATCCAAAACAAAGGGCGGGCAGTCTGCATTAATTGTCTTCTACTTTAATAGAAAGCAGTTCGGGGACAATATAAAGTGGAGACTTTCCCTCTCTTTATAGCTTTTAATAAATGCCGCTGTAATAGCTGCATGTGCAGGCTGGGGAATGCGGGCGTGCTGCTTGGAGACATGTGCAATATGTCTGCTTCGCTTTACAGCGGTGCACGTATTTCCCGGCGAGCGCTCTGCAAAAACTTCTGTGCTCCGAGCTCCAAGCGGAGCCTGCGGTTCAGGCTGGAAAGCTCGGCGCAGAACTCGCTCAAAATGGCCCCGCTTTCCTCCGCACTCATGCCGGGGCCATAAATCTGATACAGCTTCATTTCAAAGATCCCTGAACCTGAGGGGCTGATATTTGAGACTCCACTTCTCTGTTTGCAGGTGGGATTATTTGTGGAAGTAAATGAGAGCGTGCAGACATCCCGCTGCCCGGCTGCACAGTCCAGCAGCAGGGCAGGTGGCAGCGGGACTTTTTTTTGCACCCTGCAAAGCACAGTGTGGAAAAACTGATCTCTCCCGTATTATTAGGACCCGCCGAGATGCCCTGCGGAGCCCGCCAGCGCAGCGATGGAGCCCAGCAGGGCTTGCTGTTGAGCTGCCTGGAGGTGCTCCTTGTCCCCGAGGAGCCTTTGGGACCTGCTTGCAGCACGAGAGGTGCGCGCTGGGCGCGCTTCCCGCAGCGGAGGCGCGTGCCGCGGACCCATGGCCCGTGAGCAGCGCGCTGGAGCCGGAGCGCGTGGCACCAGTGACACAGTCAATAACGGCCCAGCGAAAGGGGCTGCTGCAAATGCACAAAGACAGACATAAAGGGATGGGGAAAGAGTCCCGGTGGGTTTTGCAGTCTGTCAGGTGAGATGCAGCTGCGGCCGCCCCATCTGTGCTACCTTGGCCTGGTACGGCTGTCAGCGTAGCTAACTCTGGCTATGATGGGAGAAGCAGAGCAGAAATAGAGACAGAGAATAAAAATTAAGGTTAAAAGGGAGAATAATGTTCTATGGGCATTTGGGGGATACTAACAGGTCGCAAATTTTCACTTTAAATGTTCACTGATCCCATTTTGTGTATTGCACTAATAGATGTCTGGACAAATACACCCGCTACAGTTTGCATCATTTGTTTACTCAGCCTTGTATCAAGCTGTAGTGATTTCCATGTAATATTTATTCTCGGTGATGGACTTTGGGCACCATATTAATGGTGTCTTGCCTATCACACACTTTAGTGTAGTAAATCTGTTTATGGTTTTTCTGTGTGGGTGCTCTGCACACACGCTTTCTTTCTGCATTTGTTACTATTGTCATTTCATTTATTTGGACCCAGTTTTGCTTCCAGATAAAAAGATTAGTCACAGACAGGAGTTTTGTCATCCAAGAATTTCCAGGGACTTCAAATTTTGAAATGTTGTTCACGAGAAGTTTTTTAACTGGGAACATATCACAGAAAGCTTGCTGAAATGGGAACGTTATACCCCCGCATCATTTGATGGTTTGTAACATCAAATACCTAAGTTAGTTTGCCTGCTTCTTGCCAAAGTTTTTCTGTGAGAAGGGCTGATAAAATGAGGACTATTCTACCTAGTAAAACTAGCCTCTGAGGACCGGGTTCCTTCTAACACAATTCCTCTCCGTATTCCAGCAAGCTTCGCTCCAATCCCAACCACACCGTGTACCACAGGTGCGCACAAGCCCTAGAGGCTCCGCTTCTCCTCCGCTTGTAAACACAGCCCTTCCATTAGTGGTGAGGCTGCACACTCCTTTCCAGAGGGAAATGGACTCTGAAAAGCTTGGGAAAAATTGCAGAGCTCCCACTCATGTGGCTTAGGTTGGAAAATTGAACCTGCTCTGCTTCTTTGGGCCCAAAAAGAAAAAAAAAAAGGAAAGGAAAAAAGTCCTGGTGTGCTGGACACAAGTGCAGATGAAGCAAACTAAAAAGGATTTCCGTGGTCTAATAACAAACAGCAACATTCAGGTGCTGTTGCCAGTTCTTCCTGATTGACTGTAAAGACCAGAGAGACAACTCTGTCCCACTGAAATCCATCGCGTTTCTGCTGTTGGCTTCCTGGGGACTAAGATTTCATTTGCAGTAATGCAGCACCTGATTTTAGGCATGTCATTTAGTGTCTGATTCACTGCCAGTTTGCAGGGGAAACTTCCCCTACTGAAGTGTATGCTCTCTCCTTCTCTCTTTATTCTTTGCTTTTCCTTTTTTTAGCTRGCTTTCCATTTAGGAACACTTCTCTTGCCAAAGGTATCCATTTTCCTTTTTAGTTTAGCTGAGTTTTGTGTTTTGGGTTTTTGTTGTTGTTGTTCTTTTGGTTTTGGGGTTTTGATTTGTTTGTTTGTTTGTGGGGGTTGTTTTTTTATTATTATTTTATTACATACTGTAATATGGGAAATGCTCCCTCTGGGCATGACTGTCTCAGTGGAGGATGTGGTGAGCTGAGGATAGAGCTCGTTGCACTGAATTTCCCCTCGCCTCCGCACATCCTCGAAGCCCGGCGACATGCTCCGACTTGGAACAGCTAATCCACACTTGATGACAGGCTGCATCGCGGAGGCTCCAAACTGCAGCCTCTTCCCTCGAGCACGGGAAGGGGGTCATGTTCCCCTCGCCTGCTACAGGAGGCTAACAGGCATAGCAGTCAGGACAGGGAAGCAGAAGGATCTATTAAGGGGAGTTGTCGTGATAAGCAGGTGTGAGATTCAGGTTGCTCCTTCAGGGAGTCTCGGAGAAGGAGGCGGCTTCGCGGAAGCCCAAGCAGATGGTGGCTCTGGCTTTGCAGAAGGCATAGCCTGAAACCTGGCTCGACTGCGTTGTGCTGGGCCAGGCCAGGACCTGCTTTGTGGCCTGGTGCAAGATCASCTAACAGAAATAGCATGAGATTCATAATCTGCTGCAATTTCCTATGTGAGCTACATAATCTCTTAGAATTCTGTGTTTAATTGTTTTATTTGCCTTATAAAACTGGCCATCTCTCTTTGAATGCATTAAAGTAGCGGGTCAGCGATCCCGTTGTGGTTCACGTTGTGGTGTTGGGTGCTGGGATTTTCCAGCTATCACAGGCCTCCGTGAGTGGTTTATTCCTCAGCCTCCAGTCCACCAATATGTGGGTCTCAGTGGCTGTTCATACAGATCTAACACTGCATYGAGGTGGGGGGTCTTTACAGTTTGAGATTCACAACTACGCAAGTATAAATCTGCTGGGGATCTCGCTCTGAAACTTATTTTGTGGCCATCGTGTCCAGGATAGCATTGCTGGAGTTCAGTTTTTCTGAGTTGTCTGTCTTCTTTAAATGCTTTTTTCATTAACTCTTGTGGTTACGGAAAAGAGACTGCTATTTAAGAGAGGAATACAGCATGAGTGATGTGTTGTCTGGATTTATTGCAGGTCCCGTTAGAATTTCAGTGTTTCCCTCACATACAAATTGTTTTWAAAAAAATCTTTTTCAAGCTTTAAAAACCTTAATGAACAGAGAAATGAAAATTTAATTTCTCAGCATTTCATTTTTGCCTTATTAATTTTGAAGAACTAATAAATAGGAAGTTATTAAAAATTGAAGGTAAACTATGTAGTGTGTTAAAACAATATCAAAATAGCTTTATGCACTAAAATATTTAGTCATTTACAGATACATTATTGGAGGCAACATTTCTGTTCTCAGATCGCAGTTACTTCAATAGAGGAAAATGTCAATTTTCACTAAAATTCTGTCAGCATTGATATCACACTATCACAGTTATTTATAACCTATATTCCAACATGAAAATAATTAACAATGTGTATAATTTGTAAGGCCTGCCAAATAATGAACAGCTATTTGCTAAATAAAGTATTTGTATAATTAAAAATGTCAAATAGTGTATTTAGAAACATTTCACACAGCCAGCTGAGTATTTCAGAATGTGTTGGTGAATAACATATTAATTCATTGCTATATTATATATTGAATAAACTATTTTAATAAGTTAAGTAGCATTTGACCGTTACAGTTGACTCGAATTTGGCAAAGCAGTGTGTACCACCTTGAGTTAAAGGGAGCGAAGGGCACTACRGATGAGGCCTTATCAGGTTAAATATTCAGGCTTCTGAGTAGAGCTGCTAGGTCTCTGCTTTAGAGACTGCTGGATGAGGAATATGGTTGTCCAAGACACCCTTCTCCCTAAGGTCTTTCAAATATGGTAACTCAAACCTTTCTTAGGCATAAAAGTACTTTTGTACTTTTGCATTTACAAAATCRATATGGTGCCCTTAATGCAAAGTTCACTTTTGCAGTCTGTAATTACTCAGGTCAATATTATACAGTCRTCATTATTAAAAAAAAAGTTCCCACTCTGTATCTAATCAAATTCCAGGTCCTGCTTTCTCTGTGCTCAGGTTATAACTTTGCCATATTAATGAGGGGTTTGTGCAGTAATCCTAGCTAAGCTCTTCAGGTATATTATGTAAGTATTTTCCCATATGGTGAGCCTTGTCTCTAGCAGCGTATAGCACTTCTGCCTGGTGTAATGCTCTCCTTTCCCCATTTTTCATACTGGTCCATTGTCACGAAAAGTCTAGTGAATGGAGAAATCAATTCCATGAGATGCTTAAGTAACTTTGTGACTTTCTGTTAGGCTTTTACGCAGTATTCRGAGCACAGCAGAAATAATAATTAAAAACAAAGAAAAGGAGAGGAGGCTCTAGATTCTTGTATTAAATAAAAAAAAAAAGCAATTGGCCTATTAGGAGGTCATAAACAGGCACAATTTTTACTGCGGGGAAGGTCTGTGTGAAGGAGCAGCGGCTCCTCCGGAGGCTCTCGGATGCCAGCGCGATAAGGCCGCGCGCCCGCCTCCGGGTGACTTATCCGCAGCACCAGGGCTGTCTGTTGCTCACATGTGTAAGCTCCAGCCTCGGTTTCCATTCACGGCTGCCGTGTATCGTCGCAAGAGTGACGATAACGCCTCTTCAAGGTGGCATTGTAGTGACAGTTTAACATGGCAAACTTCTGCTTGGCAAACAGACAGCGACTGTTAGCCAATATTGGCTGCGACGCACTGGTGATACCACGTAGGATATCCTTCAAGAGGATAGCGCTTTGGACTTGATCCTGCTCGGCTTTCTGTCGTGTGCCTCTCAGCCCAAGGAAGAAAAACGAGCAAATTAATGTAGCCATTCTCCTTTCGATGGGCCTGTTCTGAACAAGAGAATCACGATGGAAACTTAACTTCCTTCTTAGGCATGTTCTGGGTTCCAGTTGTCCTCCCGGTTCCTTTGCGTGAGGCTGCACGACTGCACGTTTCAGACCTCCGCTTTCCCCTGCTGTTTTGTCTGCCTTGGCTGCTGCAGTACAAATCCAAAGAACATGTGTACTGCTTATTAATCTATACTATTATCTTGTATTAAATAAAATGTTTGATATTATTTAAAATAGCTGCTTTGTTGCTGCTATAACTTCCTTATTATGCTCTCTGAATGCCTGTCAGTAAAATAATTTTGCGAACGTTAACAAGCACACTTTAAGTAGGTTCCTTTTATGTATAAATATAAGTTCCATTTTAGTATGTCTCATAATGTTTTGATGATTCCTTCTGATATTTTTTTGTGTACTAAAATCTCCTTCTTCAAATAACACCATATTGTTATAAGGTTGTTCTTGCTTTACAACCTCATTCTGTGAGGTTGATGATATGGCTCGAAGCATTTGGGCCCAGTTTTAGACAGCAGCTTCTGCAGTGGCACCTGTAACTTCTGCACTTAGAAAACGACATGAGAGGACAGACTTGCAGACCTAGTTTGCTAATTATATTGAGACCCTTTTTAAATTGTTGCGCCTTTTGTTGTTGTTGTTGTTGTTGATCTGAGTTTCTGGCAACTGGAATATTGGTTTATGCATTTTCGGATGCTTTGGCCATGTGCCTCTGGGCATGTGCAAAGGTTATTACCTGGGTGGGAGCAGAGTTGCATCTTGCTCCATTCAGGAAAAAAATGGGGCTTCAGAGAAACTTTGTGGGGCTTTGCTTCAGAGGAAGCCCTCACAGACCACGGTGTGAGGTGAAACTGCGAGGGTTGTGGCAGGCAGTCTGGATGGACGCTGAGGCTGCATGAAAGCCTCTGTCATTGGCTGTGGAAAGAGTGCCAGGATGAAGCCAAGGGGATTTATTTGATCTGCGTTGCAGCTCAGGTCAGGTTGACTTCCCTAAAGCTTCAACTGGAACTCACCGTCACTTGTGATGCGTTAGCCCTTTCCTTTCAGGAAGAGGCATCTTGCCGTGTGTCCTGTGCTCAGAGCGATGAGAAGGGACTATTCTTTCGCAGAAATACACTGGAAATTAYTGGGCCAAAATAGAATGTGTAAGTAAAGCTTAGAGATAATCTCTTCTTAAGCATTGACCCTGGGCCATAGATTTATAAGCTTATTCCTGCTGTCCCACCATAAACTAAAATATCCACTCCACCATGCACTGTTTATATCATAGTTTTGTGTAGTTTTATCAAAATTTACAGTGGTATTTTCTTTTTGCTGTTAAAAAGAAAACTAGAAAGTCCTCAGGACTTGATTCAGCCGGACTGTTTGAGTGCACTGCAATTTGATTCCTGTATCTCAGAAGGTGGATTCATTGCCGGGGGGAGTCACATCACTTTCTTGGGAATGCCGCGCAGGAGGCAGCTGGAAAGCGTCTGCAGGGCTGCCCAGCGAGCAGCTGCCTCCCGGGTGTCCTGGCCGTGGCCCCGCGGCGCTGGCTCCTCTTCCTCCGTGTCCGGAGCCAGGGGTGCCTCGCACTTCTGCAGCACCCCCTTGGGGCAGCACCGCTCCGGCTCGGCCCGCGGGGCCTGGCGACGAGCAGAACCCCACGGAGCGAGCAGCAAGTAAACAGCTGCAAAGCGAGTTTGCAAATCAAAAATGTAAAATATGTAATATATAAAAAAGAAAGTTATTAAAAACTTCAGATAAGATCAAAACATTCCAGACGTTATAGCCTCTGCTCCTGCGGAGCTGTGTAAAAATGCTGCAGCTTTACAAAAGGGAGAAGCAGAATGGCTTATATTCGTGAAATACTTTGGACTTTGCATGCTATTAACATAGCAAATTGAAAATAACAGATGATGGTCTTACCGTGGCACTGTAGCATAGCCACATCTTTAATGGCAGAAGATGTTTCTGATTTTTGACAAAGAGCTCATCATGATTTTACAATCTTCAGAGGTTTCTTGAATGTTTTGCTAACATTGCAACTTTCATTATGAAACATGCACTAGGATTTACACCCTAAGCATATACTTTCTAATAGGAGAAGGGTGCTGCTATGGCTGATACTCAGCTAAAAAATCTGGAGGCTTCAGAATCTTTCCTTCATCTTGAATTGGGGCCATGCAATTGCAAAATTAGATATGAAAATACTAGCTAAGATAATGGGTAGAACAGATGATCTGTTGCAAACCTGATTTTTTTTTTTTTTTTAAATTATGAATGATCAAAATCACACCTGTAGTTATTATTTTCCCAGCCTTCACTTAAGGTCAAAAGTGCCTTCAGCTACACTGATCTAAATCTGGAATACTTTCTGCAGAGTTAGTGAAACACACAATGGACTGACTTTGTTGATGAAGAAAAAGAAATGAAAAACCCATGGCCTTTTTAACACCTTTTTTCCATACTGTGAATTATTTTAAGATTTATTTGATCCTTACTAAATTTCATATTGGCTGCAGAAAGTTTTTGAAAGTAATCTCCTTTAAAGCCTCTTGTTGCAGTATATGCTCAAATATTTTAATGTCGGGGGCTCAGACTTGCCAGCTGAAAAAGTGCCTCTCTTAATTGCCTAAGTATGAAAGTCAGATGTCCTCAAATACCATCTGAAAAGATAACCACTTTTTTTTTTTTTTTTTAAGCTGTGCTGTAGCCTCCGTATCTTACTGTCAAGAAGCTTCTTCTGGGATGGAGACAGGTCATGCTGGAAGTCAGTGGCTAATCAGCTCCCACTGCACATTGTCTGCTTTCAGCTTGAATTATCTTAGGCAGACATCCTGGCTAGCTGCAACACAAACCTCTGATGGCTTAAGCCTGAGAAGACCTGACTTTGGCAGCCACTAAGTTAGAGATGAGGAGACTAAAAGAAATCCTATCTTTTCTGGTGCTTTTCCTGCCTTGGTTCCCCCCCGCAGAAATCAATAGGGTAGTCGATAGTTGGTTTTGGGTTGTTCGCTACATACTGGAGTTTTCTGCTGTAAACCTTGGGTGTCTGGGTTTCAGACACTCTAATGTGTCGGAGGAAGTTTGAGAGCTGCCACCGCTGTCCCAAGTTACACTTTATTTCCAGGGACAGCCTTTGTAACACAAGAAGGGAATGAATTCAACAATTATAGGTACAGATTAATCTCACTGTTTGCGGGGAGAGGACAATTTTTTTTTCAAATATTGGGTATGTTCTTTCTTGAAAAATATAGTAACAAAAATGCCATGTCAAATAGGACTGAGATTCAGGAAAAATATTTTTTCCCTCAATATCAAACTTGATCAGTTTAGGGTACCTTTTACTCACCTTTTTTGTGTAGAAATTATTCAGTATGTGGTTATAACGGACTGGTTGGGAAAAGATCTATCAATTAAATATGACCCATTTCAGATTCTTTTGGCATTGCTTGGCAAAAGCTGAATTAATAAGAATATATCTGTATGGTAACTTACAATGGATGTTTTCTCCGTTCGCAAATATCAGGAGGGGAAGCCTGAGTTGTGAAAAACATGCAGGTCTTTTCTGCATTTGATCAGACAGTCTTATCAGCAGTCATAAAAGAGTCTTCTTCTGTGCATCCATTTAGTATGAATTTGTCTTTTCTGACAGAGTTTTTTGTCTCTCTGCCTCACCTACTAACATCTTTTTCCACATCTCCTCTGCAAGAATATATTTCCTCTCTTGCTTTTTGCCAGCACAATGATGTAACTGGGTTATTTGTTCCTAGAGTGCTAGGGTTATGGTGCACTTTTTCTGGGACACATGCTAAAAAAAATTAAAAAGAGGGTAACATAACTACCTAGATTTATAGTTAGTTATGCAAATGGAATATTGGAAGGGAGAGGAAACATAACATCTCAGCATTTAAAAGTCCCTTAAACTTTCAGAAATGAGGCTGAGCAGAGAAGTACAGAGAGCTCTGCATTTTGGTGCAGAGGGATCCTTGCAGGTTATTGCTGCCTTTCTTCTACTGCTGGCAGATCTGGAGGAGAGAYAGACGGCTATGCAGTTTCTCTGCAACATAAAACACCCCAACCTTCTCTGTATTTGCTTCACCTGCTACATTTTATTCTCACCCATCGTCTTATGAATAGATATTTGCAGATTTGGACACAAGCTGTCAGAAAGAAGTGCTGTCCTTAGATCTACACGTGCACCTCACCAGTTGGCTTCCAGGGGAGTTGATTTCAAGGAGGAGCAGCTGAAAGCAGAACCTGGACCTCCTGCATTTTGGGAAACATGCTCTTTATCCCAACACAGTGATTAGTAGCTTTCCCAGGGACTTCACTGGTCCTGTAAAGCATTATTTCAGGAGAAATGCTTATGCCAATCTAGCCTATGTGCCTATTAAGTGCAAGTGTGATTTTTTGATCTAAGAAAAACAAAATCCTTAAAATGAGTCTAAAAGAAAACCTTTGAAAATTTTGATGATACAACAACTTCTATATTACCAAAATGACACTGTTATTTAAGGCCCCAAAGCTGCTCTTTGAATTGTGTTTCGATATTTAACCAATAACATTTCAAGATGTGCCCATGAAGCCAGTATCTTACCCCAGTACACTTTCAGATATCAATCATGCTGTATTAATTGAAAGGATTTGGTCTAATCTCATAAAGAAACAGGCAAACTCTTGGCTTTTCTCTAAAGTAAAAATATATCACTCATGTCATCCATTACTGTGCTATAATTATGGTAAGTGAAGCAGAACAGAATCGATGGAGCAATTTATCAATGCATTCCCAACTATTCCAGCCCGGCTGACGTCATGCGGCTGCAGATACCGTCCTTCAATATAAAAGATATCTGGCAGTGTCAAGACTTTATTCTGATCTACTCCGGCATAATATTTTCATATTTAATATTGTCATTTCAATTATGATTTAATTAATTTATTTAATTCACTCTGAAATTATACTTAATTAGTTGGCTTTTAAATTCCACCTCCCCCTCCCCAAATTAAAATTTCAAAAGGGCAAGAAAGAGTGAGAATAAAATCCCAGGCATTATTTAATTCAGACTTCAAGGTCAAAAAAACCCTTATAGTTTAAACTTTATGCTAATAGAGCATAAACTTGATCTTTTCTGCTCCGCTGTAAATTATTTCAAGATAAGAAGCAGAATATAATGTGTGTAGCAAGCATTTCCAATAGACATTTGTCTTCAGATATTAAATACTTCCCCAAAATGTCATTTTAATACTTGGACACTGTTTAGTACCTTCAAATGTTTGCCTTTTTGCACACTCAGTTTTCCAAGTGTTGAGTTTTGTCCGTTGAAGTTTTATTCAAATAGGCCTGCAGAGGTAGAGCTCGCGTAGACTAAACTTTTGTGCAAGCCGTTGTGGCAATAGCCCTGTTTGCTCTGCAAAAACACTCGCCCCGCATTCCTCGTGAAGTTATTAAATGTGTTTACACTACATTAAATATGAAAAATGAACTTCTGCGGCGAGAGGCTTGTTTAAAACACTGCGGGAAATATAGTCAAAATACYTCCTTTTGCCGGCTCCCTTGCGCTTCCCACGGCACAGCGCTAACGCGCTGCCCCCCGGGATTAGCCGTCCCGTCCTGGACGCCAGCCGCTCGCTGGTAAATGGCTTCCCTGCCCCTGGGCCAAAGCGGTTTCTAGCGGCCGTGCCTTCCTGCGACCGGCACCGAGACCTAGCAGGGATTTTGGCAGCGCCGAAGTGACGGCCCGGCCTCCCGACCGGGCTGCCTGGGCGGTGTGGGGAGCCCGAGGACGGCCCTTGCTCTGCTCTGCTCTGCGCTGCTTTAAAATGTCTGGCTGCTGGGATATATTTTTTTCCTCAAACCTTTTTTTTTTTTCTTTTCTGGGAACCGAGTGCATGGAAAAGTTCGCCAGGAAATTAAAACAGTCAAAGTAGTTTTCCTCACACAACYGCTGCTTGTTTACGTGTGTATGATCTCCTTGAAAGCCTCTGTCTTCCTCCAGCACGGGATTTCCTTCTCCCACATGGTCCTGCCTCTTGTCCTCTGGCTACTTTCGGTGTCCCCATTAGGCAGTAGCCAAAGGGCAAATATAGGATGTGTCTTGTGGTCCCCAGCGCCCGCCATGTTGTGGCTGGCTGCGGGCATGGCGGGCGCGTGCCGCCGCGCGGGAAAGGGTTAAGCGTGGCGCCTCTCGCTCTTTAAAGATGTTCCTGTAAACCCGCCGTGCGGCGTGGATTTATGAAGGGTGAGTTTACCTGATATTCCGCGGTATTGTTTAATTTGGACTATATTTAACCGTCGCGCTGTTGAAACAGCGCCGGCGAGCCCTGAGAGCTTGCCAGGCACATTCTCAAAATGGTTGCCAAGCTGTAAGATGGCTGCCAAGGTCTGACTGCAGCGCACAGGTCCAAAATGGTGACCAACTTCGCGGAGCCTTCCTTCCCGGGTTTCTCTCTCTCTCTCTTTTTTTTYCCCCTTTTCTTTTCCTAAAATAAGGAAGATGCCGGACTTGGCACCAGCCCCTTGGCACTACAATTTACAGTGTCATCCAGAGATTCAAGTAGTTACTGTGTTCTTGTTTCGCGGCGCTTGGCAGAAGGCTGCGTACGGGGAGGACGTGAGGTGAAATAGCCGGTGTAAAATAACACGAGCCTTTTCCTTCCTTGGCTAGAAAGTACCAAACACACTGGGAAAAAAAAATAATAAGGGGGGTGGAAGGGAAGAAAAAGTGGAAGGTAGGTTATTTGAAATGAACTCAGCAAGAGCAGCTTTGACCGACGCTTCAGACTTTCCTTTCGGGCTGCGTGTCTGAAGTGCTGCAAACTTTACAACAGGTTTAAGATTTCTTTTTTTTTCCCCTCTTTTTTTTCTTTTTTTTTTTTTTTCCTTGCATTTGTTTACCGGAGTTTATAGCAGTTTCTTCCTGGCAGTTGTGCTACTTAGCAGATTGAAATAAAATCATAAGGGTGAATTAAAAACACACTGCTGTTAGTGCTGATTAGAATTTTAGCTTAGTGTAAATACCGGATGCAGTGTCCAACTTGGACTTGGCACCGGCTCAACAGGGATCTCCAGGCTACACAGGAGACAGTGTGTGCTTGGAAGCTTTTTAAATGCTCGGCTAGGTGAAGCCGACGGCTTCTGCTGGCGCGCGGGTTCCTTGTGCAGCGTTACGGAGGCGGAGGGGGGAAAGAAAGGCAGAAATCGGAAGAAAAGGGTAAGGCTGAAGGACAAACAGTTGAGATTTAGCAGCCTCAAAAAAATACATAAAAAAAAAGAGGATTTTACATGTATTTGGACCCACACAGATGAACTGTAGTTGTGCTCCTTGTGCAACATTTCCAGTTTACACTCCCAAATAAATCAAACTTCTGCTTGCACGTAACTTTTAAAATAGTAAATGGTTCCCTATGCAGCTGGAACATATTTGTAGTGAGCAGAATGTGTGCCAGTGCCTGTGTTCAGGTGGGTTGCGTTAGTAAGTGCAATGTGCTACCTCCTCCTCCTCCTTTCCCTCTCAGCCCGCAACCTGTTGCATTTCATCTGCTGGCCGTTTGCAGGTCTAAGGTTACTCCTCCTCTAAGAAATCAGCAGGYAGGCGAGCGTGATCCCTTCTCTGTTGGAATTAAATCAAAAATATGGTAAGTCCCTAAGTCCAAATGCTATAGGTCAATCTTTGCATCGCTCCTTCTTGCAAGGACCTCAAAATGCTCCTTGCACAGAAAGTTGCAGAGATGTGGATTTTTTTTCAGCTGTGTTTGCTCTTTAGACACACATTTCTCCTATAACCTCTGCTTTTATGTCTCTGTAGAAGTTACCACAGGATATTATTTAATGGTGTTATCTGAACTCACAATTTTGGGGTGAAAAGATAGAATTAAGACATGTGGCTTCTATTTTTTTTACTATTAGATACCAGTTAAGAGTGGGTGGAGTTTAACTGAGCACATGCACGCATTCAGTTATAAAGTTGAGCCTCTGAAACTTGTTTTCAGGATGTTTTAATATTATGCATTACCAAAATGTAGAGCATGTTAAATTCAGTGGAAATGCTTTGTGTCTTGCTCATCCATATGGTAAAGAAATCATGGTGGAAATCTACAGGTGAACATTGCTGTCCTTAATGAAGTTTTAAAGAAAGATTAAAGCAGGATGCTGGTGTCATGTTCTCAGTTTTGTCTCTCCTTCTTTTCTTCTGCTACTTTAATCAGAAACTATAAATTTGTAGGACAGTGTTTCATCTGTTTTAAATTAAAAAGCAGGCTCTCAAAAATTCTCAACCTATCTGCAGTGAAGATGTTGGCATAAAAAACATACCTTGCCTTTTTGACTGAATTCAGGAATTTATTCTGCTGCAGGATTCTTGCCTTTGTGCTCCAGGCCTAGGCAAACAAACTATCATCATCTGCTGTGAGCCCAATTTTAAATTGCTAAGGTTGAATATTCATTCAATTATATAAATACTCAAAATGCCTGGAAAATTGCACATAACATTTAAACATTATAAACCTGGTAGCCATTAGGACACTTTTGTGTTGTAACTTATACTAAATGATCTCCAGGCCACTTTATCCTCTGACATCCAGTGCAACTCGTTGATGTAAAATGTTTCTCTTGATTTATGCCCCAGGAAAGAGGAGGAGAATTAAGTCTACAGTATTTTGCTTTAAGTAGCCACTCTTTGCTCCGGATCCTGGTGCCGTGTTGAGTGGGTACTCTGAAACCAGTAGGACTGCAAAGAGGATCAGGTCCTTAGTTTATAAGTTTTCAAACCTGCAAATTTGCCTTCCGTGAATAGAAACGAAATCCTTCAGAAGCTTTTGGCACTTTAGCTTGTTTGTATATTCTTCATGTACACATCATGTGCATCTGTGTGTACATATATATGATATGTGTAAAAGTACTTTTTATATAGTAACTTTCTGCATAGGGCAACCCAAACAGCTGTTATTCCTTTTTATAGCTTCTTTAATCTATGTGCCAACAAGTCAGTTTACAAAATCTGTTTTGTTGATGACTGCTGCGATAATAATTGTGGTGTTTTGTGGCTTGGCAAAAGCCTGGGGTCTCCTCCGAGGACTCTTGCCAAAGCCTTTGAAGGGGTTGAGGTGGATTCACTGCCAAAATGAGTCACCACTCTCTATTTTATTTAGTGTCCTTCTGCCAAGGCCTTAGACACTTTCTGTTTTCATTCTTTTGTAGGCTTTCCTTCCCACATTGTGGTTTCCTTCACAGCCAGAGTAATGTGTTTGCCAGCATAGGTGAGAGAGTGTGGCTGACTCTCCAAATGCCACTACTAGACTATGCTTAAGGGTTAGTGGTTTAGCCATTGTGCTCTCTCAAAATGAACGTGCGAGATTAAATTATATGCCTGTGAATTATAAATAAAAAAAGACTGCCGCATCTGATGCAATAACCTAGAGTGAGGTCAAGGGATTTCAGAGGTCTTTCAGTATTTCCTTCTCCATGGCTGTATACTGCTGCACTCCTTGAACTGCTTTACTTCTGGTGAAAGCAGAGGTGAGTTGCTCCTTGGAATAAATCTCCATTTTTTTKGATCTGAGGCTGGCCTTTCTCCTGCCTCTCTTCTCCCTCCGGAAGCAGGCAATCATTCTGTTCACAGCGGAGTAACAGATGCATGGTGGTTATAATAACACTTTGCATGTCCCACCCAGATGTCTCMAAAAATTTGAGAAACCAAGATGAATGCATCTGACATTCTGACATCCCTTCTACAGATGTGAAAACTGAGGCACAGAGAAGTGAAGTGATTTGGGCAGAGTCACATAGGAAGCCTGCGTGAGGCCTGGAAGCAGAACCCACATTATCTGACTCATTGGCCTTTGCTTTAACCACAAAAACTTCCTTTTCCCGCTATACTGAAAGTGATACGTTTTGGCCTTATTCTAGATAAAATGTTAGATGTAGAGATGGCCTAGATATCCTTACAGTAAAATGTGTAATTCCTGCTCGGGCGATGTTGGATGATATGAGTCATGACTTATTACAGTATCTGTGGTTTTCTTAATGCTGGGAGGTTTTGGTATGAATGAGGAAAGCAATATGGGGATTTCAGTTAACTGTTGAGAAAAATTAGAGTGGAAAAATACACATGGTACTCTAAAGAGTAACAGTAGTGTTAGCTTCTCAAACATTTTCTGTTCCTTGTCAATACTATGAGGTAGGTAGCCAGGTCATTTAGTACTAACATACTCACCTGGGTTTCAAAGGGCCTGAAGGAATCAGTTGCTCCATTCCCCAAAGCCCTTCTCTTAAGGGACTGCATATATCAACAGAGGAAAAGATGTAGGTGATCCTGCAGGTTTTGAGTGTCACATGTGTTGCTCCCTGATTCCAAGGAGTTCTTCAGACAGGATCTACGGAGGAGCTTGCAGCTGCTCCTCAGTATTTGCTAGCAAGCAAAATTATTCTAAGTGCAGATTCTTGAGCATAAAAAAAAGTGTTATCAGACAGTGTAGTCTTTTGCATAGCTATGGAGCAGAGCCAAAGCAGGGGAAATCCTTTCCAGCATCTTTCTGCTTTCATTCTTTCTGGATTGAGTGTCCCCATTCCTGGTACAGGGATATATGTGAACTAACGCTGTGCCGTGCTTACTCCTGGTAAGGTCAACAAATTGATGCACTTCTTTGTCTAGATTGGGCTTAACCCAGAAAACAGCTTAGCAGCAGGGAAAATGCCTGGGACTAAGTAGTGCATGGACCTCATAATTCCCTCCATGCAAGCATGCATTTTAGCCTTCATTCTCAGATCTTTCCAGTTTGTTTTTTTCCCCTTTTTTTCCTTCTTCTGTCTTTGCTCTTTTTTTTTTTTTTTTTTTTTTTTTCCCTCTCTCTCTCCCCTTCATACATCCTTTGCCAGCTGCCTGCTTTTGCTTTGTTTCGGTTGTCCCTAATTTTGTTGCAGGTTTCAAAACTGCCTTTTTCCCCTAGCCATTCTTGGATTATTTCTTCTACTCACCCAGGGCAGCAAATCCTTGTGTCTTGCCATACACAAAACCTTTTCAGAGAGTGGAACTGGCAGAAATCGTGAGTGTCCATCCAAGTCAGGTTCATGTAGACTATGCTGATAAAATTCTTCTGCCCGAAGCCCATTATTCCTCCAGGCCGTTCATCATTGCCAAGTAGTAGTGACCGCTCAGATTGGGCCACTCGCTCCCTGCAGCTGGAGGGAGGATGATAAGATGGCAGTTCCTTCAGCGACAGTGAGCCCTGCTCCTGCCTGGGGTAACCTACACCTCCCTAGGGCTCTGGAAGGGCTTTTTGGGTTTTGCAGCTTTCACACTGAAATTGTGAGGGGACAGGGAAAGAATGAATGTGAGTGGTTTTAGGTCTGAAGTAAACTAATAGCAACCTCCTGAGGCTGCTTTCTTTTCCACTTTGCATGACATTGGAAGACAGCTAAAAATTTTTTAGGTTTTTCTTGATATTTATATGCAGA
Organism: Eudromia elegans; assembly: GCA_003342815.1. Taxonomy (NCBI): domain Eukaryota; kingdom Metazoa; phylum Chordata; class Aves; order Tinamiformes; family Tinamidae; genus Eudromia; species Eudromia elegans. The sequence goes on from PTEX01000360.1 coordinate 261,480, forward strand.
CATGATGAAGGTGCATCTTCTTCCCATGTGCAGTTGGAATGGTTGTATCAAAAGAATCTGAGAATGACTACCTTGATTCCAAGCAAAGCCCCTCTTGGTTCATTCCTGCCTTGTCTCCTGACGGAAGTCGGTATTGGAGCCTTGGGGAAGATGCGAGCAGAGGAGCAGCAGTGCTGGCGTTGTTACATTTCCTCACTTTCTGAAAACTGACCTAGCTGACCCTGCTTTGCACAGGGAGGCTGGGCTAGATGATCACCACATGGCCCATCC
>PTEX01000360.1:261856-301551 GCA_003342815.1 Eudromia elegans
AGTATCCCTATCCTTGGGCACAGTATCAGGAACAAGTTTCCTGCCCTTCCCTGTATCAGATACCTTCTTGCTTTTAAAATACATTTTTTTTTTTTAATCTTTCTAGTAAGCTGCCTACTTAAGAGCTGTGTCTTTTTTTTTGCTTTGTTTTTCCGCCCCATAGAAAATATGTGGGGATTTTTGTAGAGTCTGAGTGGTTATGCCAACTTAATATAAAAGGTGGGAGCTGCTGTGTGTCGTTCATCGGCTTCCTCAGGTTATCTCTGCTCCACTGCTTGTGGCATTCGTTTCAGCAGTGACAGAATTAACAATGCAGGCTTTATTTCCAAGAGGTTTATAGTGATACCACAGCTGATAGAAATCTTTGTAGTTCCACTGGTTTTAATGGAATTATTCCAGATCTAGCTAGGGATCTGATCTGTAACACAGAACTCCACATTTTAAATTACCACTACAGTTTAAGAAAGTTCAGGTGAATTCTATGGCTTAGTGTTATTACTTACAGTTATCACTGGGAGAACCTATTATAACTAAGAGGCAAAATCAATTTTGCCATAGAGTTAAATTAGGATCTTTCACTCACTGATCCCGTGTCTGTGTTTGCTAACAGCAGCCAGACTGAGCTRGCCAGACGGGGAAAGACTTAAAGACATCGTATATCGGTATTCCCTTTTGCCCCCATGCTGACTTTAAAGCATTTCAAGCATTACTATAACTGTAAAGCCAAAGTGCATTAAGATAGGAGAGAGAAAAATTGAATGTAGTATTTCTCCATTCTGTAAAAGCAGTAGTCGAAAAAATAATTTATTTACCTACAGATGAGTAGCCATATGGATAGAACAGAAAGACTTTCAGTTCACCAGAAACTTCTGAAACTTCAATTCAGTAGAAAATATGATATAGGCACTGCGCTATATCATATTAGAGAATATATTACTTGACCTCAAAGAAGTAGATTGAGGGTATTCATGACCGTTGCTGAATTCCCTAGCTTGTTGTAAGCTCTGATTATTTGCACCTGAAATTCTTCACTAGCATAATGTTCTGTAGCAGAGGCATGTATAAAGTTCAGTTTTTATTAATTTAACCTTATAAGTACAATACTTGGTTCACATTCGTGATTGCAGTTATTTATTTAAGTAGAAAGAGATATCTGCAAAATATTTTGTCAATTATTCAGAATCTCAAAGGGCTCTTTTATGTACAATATTTAATGAACAATCTATTTTGGAAAATAACTAGCTTTATTGTGGCTTGCTATCCTTTACCCAAATTATGTGGTATAAATAAAGTGGAAGCCACTTTTTAAACTATTATAATAATAGAAACTCTGAAGGAAATAAAAAGAAAAGATTTTTTTTTCTTTTTAGTATAGCAAGCCATAAAGTGCACAATGGTGCGGCAGAATGAATGGGTGCCTGTTCAGAAAGGAAACTTTCTGTGCACCAGAAGGCTGACTCTTCGAATAATGGAGCCATTCACAAATACATTTTTCTGTGTAACAAATAATAAAATAATTGGATAATGAAGTCTCCCCAAGTACATAATAGATAGAGAAGTTGACCACAAAAAAAAGAGGGAGAAAAAAAAAAGGAAAAAAGAAAGAAAAAAGTCAAATTCTGTCTTCAAGATATTGGTTGGATTAATTAGAAAATATTTGCCAAAGCTGCTCCTTTGTCTGTGTGCCCATGCACGCTGAAGCCCGCTCGTGTTCACAGCATATACTTTGCCGTGCTCTTTAAAGCAGCCGATGCCCCTGGCTGCTGCACCCTCCGCTCGGTGGCCAGCGCGGGCAGGACCCGCTGGCCCCCGGGCGAGGAAGGGCAAGTCGGAGCCCAAAGGCTGTGGGGCCGCTCTGGCAGGATGGACCTGATCCAAGGCACGGGAGCAGCGCAGAGCGGGACTCTGCCTACAGAAAAGCAACGGCTTAATCAGGCTATGAGTTTCGACCCATAAGTCCTGAGTGCATAAATACTTATCCGCCAATTATTCCTTTTTGCTGTTATTTACACTCTGTGCTAGTCCTCGGCACTCTTTAGATGTGCTGCATTATCCATGGCTAAAAGGGAGCTAATAAATTACACTCTTTACCAATGCATTGCATTATTGACAGTGTAGTTAGAGCTGAGGTGGTATTTTAAGTCTAAATCATATTTTTCTGTGGTTTATATACTCAGGAAAAAATATATTTGGGATCCAGATGCCTATAATATATTCTTTTCTTTGTGGACTTGAAATGAAACAAATTGAAGAGCAGAATTACTTTATACTTTTTGCTGTTTTTATTTATGACAGGTTGAAGGCCGAGCTCTAAAGATTTAATACTTGGCAGGAGAGTAAGACGCTGGGCTTCTCCTGCTCTCCTGGTCGGCCGGGAATTCGGGAGCTCTTTGAGGCCAGGGCCATCTCTTTGTTCTTTGTTCATGCAGAGCTTGGCAAAACGGGGGCTTTTGGGGGAAGTCCTAGATGTTGCATGGATCAAAATTGTCAATGCTTGGAATTGCTGCTAAGATGCCTGTAGAGGGTGACAGGGAAAGAAAGGGCAATTTGGGCAGTCTTAGACACTGGAATCGTTTCTGCTTGGATTAAGCTACCTGTATAAGGTTGATAAACCTCCAGAGTCAGATATTTGGTGTATTCACTGCTCCACTGTCCTTGTTTCTTGAGCTCAGCAAGAGCACAGCAAGTTGTGCTGCCATGTGGCTGCAGTATTGCTGCTGAATAAGGCTTGGGGAAATAGCAGATAAGGATTTTGCCTGGCAGAGGAGAATAAGACAGTCGTAATTTACTGCAGGCTTGCCTGTTGTGACTTAGGGATTCAGCCTTTATTAATTCAGCTGTGACACTTAAAACTATTAACTTTTTTACTACTACTTCTCCCCAATTTGGACCCAGCCATGTACCTTACAAGAAAAGGCAGTCTTTTTTTTTTTTTTTCTGCTAGATGGGTTCTAGTATGTAAAATGAAGGGGCGCATGGCTGACAAAATTCACCACCATATCTGTCCCAACCACTGTCATATGAGGGCTGTCTTTTCTGGTCCATTATGTAGGGTAAGGCAGAACCCACCGTTTCTTCTCTGAGTTCCTCTCATASCTGTGAGGGCAGTGATGGAAACACCTACCACCAAAGTCACCTCCTGGATGTTTTCTGCTGTTCTGCAACACGATGTGGGGCCCACAGGATGTTTGAATCTCAGCCCCATGCTCAGGTGTCCTAGCTGGGGTTACAGTGAACTTCACCTTCTCTCCTGACATTTGAATTTCAGGCATATACATCAAGCCATGGTTGCATAAGTCTCTGTAGGTGCCTTGGGTGACTTCCATTCACCACCTCTCTGCATTCAGCCCCCACCTTCCCTGCCCTCTCAGACCAAAGAGATCTGGTGGGTCCCTAGGATGTGCAACACTATCCTCACCAAACAGGGTGAAGATCATATGTCCATAACAGTTCTAGCATGAAGCAGCATATAAATATATAAACAACACATTTATAGGAACAAACCTATAAACGAGTTGTTTTTGTACAGTGCAGAGCCAAGCAGGAAAACCTGAGTGAGGATCTGCACTTGCATGATGAAGGCTCAGTAGATTTTTATCTCTTAGGTTATTTCCAGGACTTCTGTCAAGCTGAGGAAACTCTCTTAAGAGCATGGGCCAGATTCACTGGTACATGCAACTGCTTGCCTGGGTTGAGGAGGTTTCTAAGTGATTTAGCATGGTCAGGCACCACAGTGCAAWAGGAGAATTTAGCTTTATAACTGACTGGAGTGTTTTTTTATTATCATTATTTTGGACACTTATTTTTAGAACCAAGTTTGCTAAATGGAGAAATTCCTCTTTTGGCARCATGAAATATCTGATTTCTGAGCATGTTCAAAAATGATTTACTCTTGATAGGATGTCAAAGGGGACAGAGAAGCAAACTATTTTAAAATCTTACTTATACTTTTCCAAACAGRTCATGGGCAACATAGTAATTTTAGGAGGGGAACAAAGTTCACGTTTGAGGATGAAGTTAAAAAAAACCCTGAGTTTGAAATTCATAGGAGGAGAGAGACATTCCTGCTTTATTGCTACGGTTTGGCATCAAACCAGTCATATGTAAATTTTAAATTGTGCTGCTAAATAGTTAAATAAGTAGATCTAAAGGGTGCAAGGTTCCCAGATCCTTTGTAATATCCACRCACAGCTCATTTTATGTCTTCTACCAATACATTTTGAGTCACTTTTCTGATTTTATTGAAGAAAATGTCTGGAATTTTGATAGGAAGGACTTGAAAAAGATAGTTGAATCTGGATAAAATATTCATAGATATAAGAACTTCCAGTACCAGGAAAAGGCTGCTGGGTGCCTTCATGACTGTTCTTCTAATTTCCTAATTTCTGTTCTCCCTGTTTTCTGTGCTGAGTGCTTAAATAAACTCTTCTGGTTCTGTCTTTCACACATCATTGCTTTTTGCTTCAAAGGCTCCTTTTAATAACTTATTCTTTGGTTTAATTTTCTTTTGAACATGAATTGGGCTTAACCAAACACTCTGTATACAGCTCACACCCACAGACACTGCAAGTGGGATTGTTCAGCGTATATGTAATTGTGTGTCTAGTTTACTCTTTCCTACATTGGCTGATAAAGTTTTCAAAATTGTTTCTGTCTCTTTTTACCAATCCCCTGTTTGCAGCGGCAAATTTTCCTGCCCAGCCTCTGTGAAAAGCAAACTGCACACTCCAGGTTTGCACAAAATCTCCTCAACCATATGTTTTTAGTAATTGTATAGCAGGGAAAAAATCCCTTTTCCCTTGTCAGGCATTTCTAGCAACACTTTTTTTGCAAAGGGCTTCATCAAAAGTGGCTGAAATCTGAGACTATTCATAGAAATAGGCCTTCAAGAAGGTTAAGTTTGCAAAGGAAAGCAGAAAATATGGTTAAACTGTGGCTGAAAAATCACTTGCGAGCGCGTGTGCAGGAGCGCTGCCTTGCACTAAGCCGCTCTTGGCTTTTGTGTTGCGGGAGCCGAGCGGGTGCGTTCGCCGCGGCTCTTGGAAGGCGTTTATCAGCCTGAGGTCGCGGCTTCACGTTGCAGTGGGTCACTCGCCTGCCCTACACCTGTGTGGGTCTGCATGCACTGGCCGTGCCCTGTAGCTGCTGCAAGCAGGTTACCCACGCGGCGGTTTGTGGGGCTCTCTCAGTACATATTGCTTTTCATTTACTTTATAGCTTTAGGCTTTTGTGTCTCGTATTTAAGCAAACCTCTTGCTTTTCCTCCTCCTCTTTCTCCTCCTCTTCSTCATGGATTTTGCAATATTTGTCAAAGTACTCCCTGTTCCGTAGCTTCATCAGAGCAAGAGGAGAACAACTAACATTTTGCAGCGCCAAATAGCTCTTGATGGCATTAAAGGTTATCGTATTACATGGCAAGGTCCTGTCCGCTGGACAACCTGCCCTTCGTGGCAACTTGGTGGTGGGGAAAGAGGAAGGAGAATATTACATGAAAGAAAGTGTGATTAGACACTCAGTGGACAAAGGAGAGCAGTGGCAACCAAAGCTGGGGATGAGCTCCTGGACTGGAGATAAATCTGTTGGAGCAGGGGCTGGGCTGCCCCTGCTCTTGTGAGGTCTGTGTAGCACGAAGCACTTTGAGACCGGGTTCCTGAGGCACCTCGGTCATAAATGGACATTAGTAATGGCTATAATATTATAAATAATTTCTGTGTTCCAAAGGGTTTCCCGGTTATGGGAATAACTCATGGAATAAAAGGTAATGCTAGTTCCTTCTGCTCTTCCTATGGTCTATAATGGGGCCAATCCTAGGCCCTATAAATAGCCTAGAACATTTTCATCTGTAACGTTTAGTGTAAATTGTAACTTTCAGAAACTTATCTTTTATGTGGTGCAGTTTGCTTTTATGTTCCTCCTGTCTAATCTTATCTTCCCATGTGCTGAAATATAAAAATTCATTGCAATTATCTCTCCTATAGCAAGATATCGAGGAGTTGGTACCTCGTAGAGACTGGGTTGAAGTACAATCAACACGCATGGTTGGTTTTTTTTGTTTTAAAAATATCAATGCTTCAAAGGTCGGCTAAATGATAAATCCCATTCTAAGTGCATATATAATACATGTGGATGAGCGCTATAAATTTATCTTATAGATTTCCATTGAAGTGCTTTGCCGGCTAACGATAATTTCGTGAAGCCTCGAGTTTATCCGAGGTCGCTGGGGATGAGGGAATGGGGCAGAAGGGGAAGGCTGTGGGACGAGCGGCTGCGCCGACACTTCCGTCTCGGCCAGCGGCACCGCAGCGCTTGCCAACTTTGGCAGCTGAAAAGCCCTACTGAAATGGATCTGCTCTAAAATATAAGAAGAGGAGGCTTCCCTTCTTCTCTGGACAAYATCATTTATTAAAGTGCAGTGGTCTTGATGTGTCTCGGTGGTAGGAGGAAGGGCGACAGTTAAAGAAGAGGCAGTGCTCAGGGAAACTCGCGGCCTCTGGTCTCTGAAAATAATAAGGATATTTAAGCAGGCTCAGTGTTTCTCGCGCTGGGCTAAATTAAGCATTCTGCAGGAAAACAAGCCCCTTTTCCTGTGGAGACTTTTGGTGCCCGAGTCGCATTGCGACTCCAGTTAGGAGGGCTGGGGCGACCCGCTCTTGCCCGGCACTGCYGGCTCCCGTGCACAGGCCATGAGCAGTGCTGCTGCCAGCCTTGCTCTTTTCGCTGGATGTCGCTTACTTTTCTGCAGGATCACAAAGATTTGAATACAATTACGCAGTCAGCTGGACTTCTTTTTGCCTCCCGTTTCGGCTCGAGCAAGTTGTAGAGTTTAGTGTTGATTTAAAAGACAGCGCTGCCTTAAAGCAGCTTGCAGAGTTTGCACACTGTGAATTGTAATTAAAGTGTAAGGGGTGCTTATTATGTCAACAACTGGCATGAGAAGCCCCAAGCAGCAGGTGACCCCAAACATGTGACGTTCGTGACAGCTAGGATCCTTCTTTCACTGGTTTAGCAATCTGAAAGCCCAAATTGAAAGAAGCCCAGAGGCTGTATATTCCATTAAGTCCCGGGGGAAGTGTGGGATACAGCTTCCTTCTGCTTTGCTGGGAGGTGGCCAAAAACTTTCGAGAGGCTCCGGTTTTGACAGAGGCTTGCTGGAGGGGGGGAGAAAAAAAAACTTCCACCAGTCACCCATAGGACCATAAATTTGACATTTCCCACAGTTTCTTTGAGGCACTGATGTTGCTGTGTCAGCAGTACGGCCCCCGTCTTGGGTTGTATTGTTTGAAAAGGAACAGTCCAACTTTGAGGGGAGCTGCAGGGTTTTCCTTCATTGTCCGGCGGTTGCTCCGGTGCGCGAGCGCCGCGGAGGAGCCGAGGCCGCGCTCGGCACGGGGCCGCGTGCCCGCGCCCAGGCTGCCCCACTCCGCACGGCGGAGACATTTCACCCCCCTGCAGCAAAGTGGAGCGTTAGGGTATCATTTATCAACGCGTCGCACCCGATCGCAGGAGCGATAAGAAGCAGGGTCTTATGAAAGCACAGGGCTAAATTTATGCCTAGTGTAATTCCATGGGGGTTATGTAAAGAGTAAGCATGGCTGAATTATGGTTTGCAGCACAGCCTGTAATTTATTTTTAAATAATCTTTAAGTTTGGAGTTGAATAAATTCTTCGTCCTCAGGCCCTGCCCTGCATCCAAGCGATGCTTTTGTGGGTAACCCATGATGCAGAAAGTGCTGGGTATCCCTCCTCAGCAGCATCTGCCCCGCTGGGCGAGCTGCTCCAGTAAAGGTGCAGGGTTTCTGGCTTTGTTAACAAATTTTAACTTTAAAATGTCCAAAAAAAAAGAAAAAAAAAAAAATAGGCAGTGCCTGCTCGTTCTGTTCACATGTGATTTCTTACTCACCACCCTGTGACATCGCAGCACTTCCCATCGGCTGCTTGTCATGTCCCCTGACTTCAGCCTCCTTCACTGGCACATCCAATCCGTGGTGGCAGGGTTATTTTGGCTTCCTTAGGTCAGCTTGTGTAGCTTTGTTAACTGTGTTTTAAAGAGCTGTGTAGCCACTAGAGGAAGGTTTGGGGATCCACGTCTCTGCAACACGGGGACTGTCAATTCTGCCACTACTCCTGCAAGAACCTCTGGTCAAGTTACTTCACCCATGGAGTCGCGCTCCCCCAGGACACGATAGCAAATAGCGTTTCATAAATAAAATAGATCAAGTGAGATAAAGATAAAATAGGTTTAATAGTACTTCTATTTCAAAGGACTATTTGGAGAATTAATGTTGGTGCAGTTCTTTGATCTTGGATGAAAGATGCTTTAGAAATGTAAAGTATCGTTGGTATTTGTCATCTCTGTAGCTGTGAAATTTTGCTCAGAAATTATATTTTTGAAAACACATGCACAAGGTTTCAGTGTAGCCCTGATTGTTTAATTTTTTTTAATAGAGTTTCAGAAAAAATGACTGGGTTGTTTGTGATTACATGTAACACAGTATCGCAGTTCAGATGCAAGGAATCTGGAGCAGCTCGTGCAACTTCCCTCAGCAGTCCTCATTTTGACTATTTTATTATTTTAACATTCATAGCAAAATTATCAAATGGCTAAAATGATGAGTTTTGGAAGTTACTGGTGATACTTCCTGCACGGCTTCCTTGGCATAAAACTGTGTTGTGAGGATTCTTACAGGAGCCCTCCCGTACATCCTGGYTACAACGGGGTCTGCAACCGGCGCAGAATTAGGTCCTAAGAAATATTTAAAGAGAAGCTTCTCACTCTTTCAACCCGAGCTAAAGATGGTGGTAGACTTGATGCATTTGCATTTTATTTCAGCACACTGCAATAAAGACCTGCAAATACCGGCCCTGCCAGTAAATAAACATGTGAAAATGCTGTTACAAATAGCAGAGGCGAGCAGAAATAAGCCAATGAGTGGGTTACATTTGGACTATTTTTAATTTTTGGAGCACTAGCTGGTTTCTTTTGAAAAGGCAACTTCTAGGCAACTGTTTTCCAAAGGTAACATTTTACCTTTGTCTTTTTTGCAAAATTTGCTTCTGGAAAAGCGTCAGTAATATTTACATCTGGGAAATTTTAGATTATTTGTCCAACTAAAGTTTCCRGTCTCAGCAACGTACTGCTTGCTAAAAGGCACACTCTATAATGCATTAAGTACAACAGAATATTCCCTTGCAGGATTCCCTTTGTTGCAGACATTATTTATGACATTTTAGTCAATATTTGCATGGCAGACTGTCCAAAATTATTTTGGTTTAGGCACATCACTGATAACTGGACCCATACTCTTTATCATTCTTTTACATTCATTAGTCACTCTGTGGTGTTTTTAACATTTTAAAACACTCATGCAATTCAAAGGAAAATAGATTTCAGCCAAAACGCCTTCAAAATTATCTTTTTCCCTTTGAGTTATTCAGCGATTTTTAACACTTCGTATGTTTGATGTTTTTTTCTTTAGTCTCAGCAAGGCAAAGTTTTTGCAGGCTTTGAATACACTAAAGATAGGAGTTTGATAGAAAAAAAAAATAAGAAAAAAAAGTGAGGTAAACTGAATCTAGTGTGAAAATGTTATCAGACATAGCGGAAGGTGTAGCCAGCCAAAAAAACTGGCTATTTGCCTTCTGTGTAAAAGGTAATTTAAAAAAAATAATTTACAACAAAACTAATTAGCAGATATTCTAATGCAAGAAAATGTTGCTGTTAGTAAAGTTTCTTCAATATGCCAGAAAGCAGATGGTGGCAATGGAATAGCGTTTTCTTTTGCCAGCTTTTCTATATGCTTTCTAAACCTGCAAGAGCTTTTGCTATTCAGTATTCAAATTTCTGACACTCTATGATCTTTTTCATCTTAAAACAGAAATAGAAACTGAAACTTAAAAATGTAATCAAGTCAAGCTGTCTGTTCATCAGATCATAACCATGGCTTTAAAAGTTTGATTAAAATTTTGTCTACACAATATCAGTTTTGAGAGCTCTGGGCTTTTTTTTTTTTTTCCCCCCCTCTAATTTTCTTCCTCAAAATTTATTTCTTATGTACTAGGACCAAATGAAAATGGATTTTAGAGTGTATTTTCAGAACTACCCATTTTAATTTTACTTCAGTATGCAAGGGGGAAGAAATCCTGCTTTTTATATACATACATATATATCAAAAAATATATGTAAACATATATGTGTGTGTGTATATATATAATACCCTGCTATTTCATACATTTGTAATGATGCACTGCCCTTTGAGGTGTAGATACAGTTCCACTTCTCATTTATTTATGTCTGTTGTACCTAAGATTTTGCTGTAGCTCAATGRGGTGGCTGAATTTTACTTCTTCATGAGTTTTAACTTCACCCTCTATTTGTGTGGCTTAGGCAGCAGAAACAGAACAAATCGGCTGCCTACCAAAAAACTGCTTTTCTTCCCTGCCCATGTCTATCTTGTTGATGCCAACATGATACTGATGCAACAAAACACATYGTGATTTTTATGGTAATTCACTGTTCTTTGCAGTCTACAATATTGTGAGAGTAGACACATATCCGTGTAGCAGCAATCAGTGGCGATTCTTTGGGTGCAAAATCCTCAAAATCCTCTGACTTTCCCATTTGAGGATGTTTTCAGGTTGATGGCAATATTTCTGCAATTATTTTCAGGGAAAAAAAAAAGTGAGAAGAAGATCAATTTTGGGGTACTGAGCTGGTAGGTAGGGAAGAAAGGGAGCTTTGGACCCGGGGCTTTTTTTTCTTTTTTTTTTCTTTTTCTGCTGCATAATTTTAAATATGTATGTATTTATGCCAGCAGTTTAATTTTGCATAAAGCTTAAGAAAACCTGAAATGGAAATTTTTCACATGCCACGTTGAACTCCTCAGAGCACACAGAACAAGGGAAAGACATCTGCCAGCAAAAAAAAAAATAAACAAAAAAAAAAATTGGCCACCACAACCAAATATATACTTAACAGGAGCAGAAATGGGAGCCAAGAGGAAAGGTGTTAGGTACATCAGAATGAGAGTGAGTTGTGAAAAAGGAGCTGCTCGTAGAGATCCATAGTAAAATAATGAGTACCTCAGCTTTGCTCCCAGTGCCCCATGTGCAGTTCGGTATCAATCAGGTATTGACAAATACTAGCAGGAAGAGGAGGTCACCTCCCCTTGGCTTTGCTTTGTGCTGGCGGATGCCCCGTGGTGGGTGCTGGGGTGGAGGGCACGGGCTAGTAGGAGCGTTGGAGCTTTGCAAAGCAGTTGCCAGGGCTCCTTGGTGGCTGCCCCACAGCATGGGGCATCTTGGACGGAGCCGCAAGCTTCTTGCGGGGCCAGCACGGGTAAAGGACAAGCACAGGCACCGGCGAAGAGCCTGAGCATAGGTGGCTCCCAGRAAGATGAGTTTGTCGCGATAAATAAATAACAAGGGGGTGCTGGGTGGATGGAGATTAATTGGGGGGCAGTGCGACAGCCGATGGAGGCTCACCATATGGTGGACGTAATCCCGCTTTGCTCGTGTTGCTTTGCTCACCAGTGCAAGACTGCAAAGGGCCAGGAGATTTTCACCAAGGCACCTAGATCTGTTTATCAGGCAGCTTCAGCTCTGCTTACCTTTACACGTGCTATGAGGCAGGGCAAAGACAGCTTTAGCTCATCCTAAGTGCTGTTGTTGTCGTCGTGTGGAGGTTGCAARTACTCTGGAGACACACATGGAAATGATGTGATGTTCCTCAAAAGTTGAGGGAAAGGAGAATCAGCACCTGAGAGAGACTGGAAGTATCCCTCAAAAGTGACTTTGGGATCCCCGCCGAGAGGGTGTTTTTCAGAGTAATGCAGTTAAGGGCATTGTGAGCCAGCCCTGCGTGGCCACTGTGCCGATGGGCATGGGTCCCCTACCTTTGCCCACAGACCAACTGTAAAGCTGATGTTAATGSCAATAAGATGTTTGAATTTTCAGGATCAAAAGACGTTCTATAAATATATATTAGAAGTAATAATAGTTTTAATGCATGCCGTTGTTTTCTAGAACTAGAAAAGCACTGTTATAAATTTTTTATTGGCTCAAAGTTTCTATGAGGGCCACTTCTGGTAATTAAAGATCGACACAGAGGCATAATCTGTGGAATAATTCCATAAATTCCAGGCTCTGTGTCCTAAGCGTGCTTAGATGCCCGCTCACCTGTGCTTCGGGATGATCCGCGCAGCCCGTCTGTGCTTACGGCACTGTGGGCACACGGGCTCGGGACTTTGATCGCTTCCAAGCAGGATGGGGTAGATATTCCAAAGCACTTGAGACTCAAAGCAATTTAAAATTATTGTACTGCAATTAATTTTAAATAACCGAGCACTGCATATGTCTAGAAACCCGTATAAGTCCAAATGGAAGCGCTCTAAAAATGGACACGATTCAATAAATTTAAATCRCTTTGAAGAGATGGAGGCAAGTACTGCGATTCCTTTTGTGAGAGGGACAGGAGCGAGGCTTCAGGTGGAGGCTCCAACTGGAATTTTTATTTTGGGGCTCATGGTGATGAAATGTAGGTTAATTTTTATTTCCCAGCGATACCAGGGCAGCTCTTGTTGATCCATATGGTTTCTTGCAGATCTTACAGTCTGCCTTTTTTTATTTCCCAAGACTGCAGAAACTTAGCAGCCCAACTTTGCACATATATATATATATATATATATATATATTTCCCCCTCGTTACAAATAGCTTTCCCTCCAAACCTGTATAAAAAGATATGAGAAAAAAATACTGGTCCGCAGCTAGAAAATGCCACGTGTATTTTTATAGATGTCTTTAAAAAAAAATATGTAAAATTAAGTGTCTTGCAGCATGAAAACTGGCGTTTCTCGGAGTGCGGCTTCTCGAGGCGGATGAATTTCTACATGTCTGAGTTCTTGAGTCCCTTCATTCTGTGCCTGTGTTCTTGGTCTGGCCTCGTAGTCGCTCTATGAGGACCACGGGAGGCCGCTGGACCTTGTCCCGGCCTCCCCGCACTGGCGGCCACCGGCTCGTCCCAGGCAGGGACCCCCTCTCCGGGGTCTTCCTTAAGGCCTTACCTTACTCCTAGCCAGTTGTCATTATCTTTGTCTAAAGGTCACAGCTAAATTGAATCAAAGGAAAGCTGTGTGTTCCCGTCGATGCACAATGGCGGTATTGACTTCCCTAATCCAGTTTGCCGAGGGGGTGAGAGAATTAAATTAGATATCTAAGCGCCGAAATGGAGAGCCTTTGGGGGAAAAAAAAAAAAAAAAAAAAAAAAAAGGAAAAAAGCCCACAGATAAGGAGGCAGCCTGCGTTTTCTCCCCCCCTTCTTTTTTTTCCCTGGGAGCTCCAGGCTGGAGATTTTGCAGGTGTGTCATCCGATCCATGGCTCGCATCGATCAAAACGGTGCCAATGCATATTTAATCAGCGAGGGGACCCCGGCGGCATTATGGCCGTCATGCCCGCATTGAATGGACTGTCAGGCGCGGTGAATGCGCGCCCACCCCCCCGGCGGCCCCGTTGTTTGGGGAGCTTCTGCATCTTGTCTGGGCGGCTAAAAGTTTCTTTGTTTTTAGCTGGTGATGCATACAGCGCCGCTGAGGGGAATACAAACAAGTGGAGTCCTAAAGTGTTTATTTTGTCTAGGCGAAAGGGCTGGAGTGAGCCGGGTCCTCCGGGTAACGGGTTTTTGCATCCCTTGGAATTAGGGGGCGGGGGGGGGAAGAGAAGAAGGAAAAAAAAAATAAGAAAACAGCGTGGTTGCGTGCTAATGTTGACTTTAGGAATATTTTGCTCTAACAAATGCAATCGGTGCCGTGGGATTTCTCCAGGAAGCCTTTGATGGCGCTGGGGATTAGGCAGCACGTTAGCGGTCRCTGCGACCGGGCACAAGCAGGCCGCGCTCCAGATTGAGTGCCCGGCGGGCCCGCAGGCCGCCCGGGGCCCGGACAGACAAGTGTGGAGTGAGGCCGGTGCCGCCGACGTGCCCTGTGGCGGTGGTGGCTCTTCCATGGGCACGAGAGAACAAAGGCGAGGCGAATGTGCCGCCATTTGGGGCGAGCGTCGTGGTGCCCACAAYGGGCTTCCTCCTCCTCCTCCTCTGAGGAGAAGCACGAGGAGGAGGGACGCGTCAGGCATGGGTGAGCAGTGCAGTCGCGGCATGAACAGGTGGACGGACGCACAGGCAGAGCCTGGTCTCGCTCGCCTCGCCGGCGCGGCCATGCTGCCTGCTCGCTCATCTCCTCACRGGGCGGCTTGGGAGCCCAAGCAATGTGGAAAGGGGATTGTTTACGATACTTTTCTCTTTTTAGTTAATTTGGTTTTATTTATTTTTTTTTGCCACAGAAAGTTTGGTGGCAAGGGCTCCTGGGAACGGCGCTCGCCATACAAAGGCYGGCCACTTCCTGGCGCAGACAGAGTGTGGCCTGATAAACAGACTTAACACACGAATGTCTGTCTGGCATAAACAACAGCAAGCTTTGATTTACATTTCCATTATCAGAGATAATCTCCTTCCCAGTGTACAGGAATTAAGAGTCCTTGCCTTATGAGAGAGAGGGGAAAAAAGGGTGAAAAAAGGGAGAAAAAGAAAAAAACCAGGCTGGCACGGCGGCCGTTTTCCCGCGTATTCATGAGCGTCCTGCTGTAGACGAGGGGATAAAGAAGCAGAATAAAACGGCAAATGTGGAGGGTGCGGGCCCACGTGGGCGGGCGAGAGCGGAGCCCCTCCGGTGCCCCAGGAAGACTTGGCTCAAAAGTGAACCGGGCGCCGCCGCAGCCCCCCGATGTCGAGCCATGAGCAGTGACTGTGGCCCATGCAAAGTGCTTATGGGGTAGTGCCTACTGACAGGACGGGACGTGCAAAAACCCGCCGTCCCCGTGCTGCTTTCTGATTGTAAATCCCTTGAGTTTGACACAGAGGGTCATACATAAAGTAGCATGATTTATATTTTTTTTTATTTTTAACATGTATAAATCTTTGGTAGAATCCATACCCAAAATTATGGATGAAAAATTTATTGCGTGAATGCAACCCAAGGCATATAAATATTTTATTACAAGTAGGACTCTGACACTTGAGTGAAATATGTCAATTTATTATACATTTTCTCCCCTATGAAATTCATTAGGGAAGGAGACTTTAAGGGGTGCATTTTTCAGGGGCTCTGTCCCTCCATGAGGGCACCGCAGTCTCTCCAAGTGCAGATTCCCAATGCRGAAAAGCTCCCGGCAGCTGGAGACGCGAGCAGTGTGCCGGTCCCGCTGCATCCCTGCCACCTAAGCACTGGCACACACTGGCTGCAGGCAAAATGGGAGCATCCAAGAAAATCCGCTGAGCCRTGCGGCCCCGGAGCCGCAAGGGGTTTTGGCGGAGGAGCGGGGCCACCGTGCACCAGTGTGCGGGGACATCCCAGGCAGGGCTTGCCGGCAGAGAAGCCTCGCTCTTCCCAAACACCCGTCGCTCCCTGCTGGAGCGACGTCCCCGCGCGCACGGCTGCCACATGGTCCACCTGCAAGCACCACTCCAAAAGAATAAACCAGTCTGGTTTTATCCCATAATCACCCTGGGCTCATAGAAGGGGAGAATAAAGTGGTTTCCCYGGTGGTTTTGAGCGTGTTTCCCTATGGTTCTTGTTGGTGCTGGAGCTGGCCGAGCATCTGCTGCCCGGTAGCTGGGACTCGAGCGCGTYTACAGGCGCCAACTTTAGCTAGGTTAGGGTTAAAAATCCTACTCGCGAACTTTCTCCAACCAAAGGAGCTCCCAAATAAGACCATTGTGCTATTCAAGGTTAAGCTTCCTTAAACATAAAACTAGATTCCTTGGTGGGTTTTTTTTTTTATTTATTTTTTAAATCAGCAATCTTAATAGTGGTTCCTCACTCTAATATTTCCAACTCCATCTGAAATCATTTAAATCCTTCCCCTTAATAACATGCACTTTATTGTAATATACAGATTCCTTGGCTTCCTACCAGCCTTAGCTTAAGGCACCAATGAAACCCGTTGCCGCAGGGGGCCGTGGATTCAAGAGGGGCTCGCATCTACTGTATATTTTGTTTTGTATGTTTTCCAATGGCTCTAATTATTGCAGGTGGTAGAATTTAACTGGCAGCGTTGTTGCTAAAGAAAATAGGCATAAAGTGYATACTGTTTTGCAGAGTGGCTATCAAATATATAGAAAAGAGAAAATCAAATGAATTGTTAAGCTGCTCTATAGTAAGTGATTTTATTGATTTAATGYAAATGCTTATGAAAACGATCTTCCATTTATATCAATTATGTATGGGCAAAAATTAATTTATTCCCCTGRTCACCTGTTTGGCTGCCTGACTCAGCAGGATGGACGTGCCCCCCCTCCCCTTGCAGCAGAGCCCACAAACCACCAACCGCTCCGAAAATGGGAATCTTGGAGTTGGTGCCTGCGCGAAACAAAACACAACCCCCGCCGGCCTCGGCAAGCCAGCAAAATGCGACGGCTCCGGTGTTGCCAATCCCTTAACCATGTGGCGGCACATTTATACGTGCCGGCTCATCTGCGGCTTCTGAATAAAATCAGGGCAGCAAAAATTCTGCATCGAAACATTTTGGCCAAGCGCCGCCACGCCGGGTCCTTATCTGGGCTTTCCATGAGGTGCCGCCTTGCATAACAACGCTCGGCCGGCGCTTGCCYGCCCCGCATTTTCGGGAGCCTTCCCCCGGCTTGGCCACAGGATGCTCTTGTGGAAATCCTGCCTCTCCGTGGCCCTGTGCCGCTCCACAAAGAATCTCCCTTGAAGCTTTCGTTGTCATTTCCTTAATTCGCGATTTAATTTCAGCAGAAGGGATGGGTGGCAGAAAAAAAMCACAAAATTAAGAGGAAAAAAATGCAGAGTAATATATTCTTTTATGTAATAAAAAAGTAATAAAAAATTGCAGCATAAGTGCAGAGCCATAAAGCAGAAAGTTAAGATGCATCAGGCAGACCCAGCGCTCGGCAGAGGTTCCCGTTTGCCCTGGTGCTGGGAGGGCAGCCTCCAGCCGAACAAAAGTACTTTGTTTTCCCCATGCCAGGAGCGGCTGCCGATGGTGCTGGGCAGCCGGAGTGCCAGGACGGAGCCCGGCCCCGGCGGGTGCCACCGCAGCTTGGCCCTSTCGCGGCTTCCCTGGATATTTTTAAAGGAAAACGTGGCCCGACTCGCATATTTGTACAGCCAATTTTACCCATATGTGCGTTTTTTTTGTGGCATCCTAACTCCAATCTTTGAGGCCAAACACTGATTGAACCGTGGCTTGCGGGAGGAAAACAAAAGCTCCCCAAATAAGCGAAAGCCTCGTGCATGCCCTGGAAACTGAAACACGCTGCACATTGGCTTTGAGCATTGAACGCGTATTTTGCATTTTTGCAGTATTTCACTGTCATTTCTACCTCTGTGGCTCTGTAAATGTGAAACTTGCTGCCAAATTCGGGTGTGCAGAATACAGCAGCACGGTGCGAGCAGACTATCTGCTCGTAATGATTTGCGCTTTGATTAAAGACAGGCCACAAGATCAACATTTAAAATAAAATTGGAGAAGTAAGAATTTTTTTTCATTTACCTTGACTGGAGAAATTATTAAAATAATAAATGTAAAAGCAAACCGATTTTGAAGACATGGGAAACGATATCATCAATGTTTTAGCAGAATTCCATTGATCTTGAATAGAAATAGCCTGGCTGAAGCTTTCTCTGCAGAATCTTTTGAATGTTTATATTCTGAAATTTATCAAAATTTGTTTGGGGACCACTTTTTTTTTTTCATTTGTAGTTTTTAATTTATACGAGGTTGCCCTCTAAGCTTCTGAATGATACCTAATACATACAGTCAGCAGGTAAAAAAAAAATTTGAATATTTAAAATAGGCATTTTCTTTATAGTGCTCTGCAGTAATTAAAATCTTCATTTGCTTAAAAGCAGGGAACCTTTTTAAAGCAATAAATTAGCATTGCTTGACCCAAGGTCACTAGTAGTACTGCTTCTCCCAGTGCTATTAATACCTCAAAGAAAAAGAAGGGGTGGTGTTATCACTCCATTGCAAGAGAAGTAAGGTTTTCAATTTAATCACCGTCAGGTGTCATGACCTTTGGTCTTGCKTTGACTTCTTCCTGAAACGTGGTCACATTTCAGCGAGCTAATTCGCAGCTCTGCAAAGTCAAGGTGAAGTCGCGGAGGGCTGTCGCGGATGTGTGTGGGTTGGATGCAGGGATAAATGGGGTCTTTTCCTAAGTTGTGTTTCACTGCAAAACTTTTTTTTTTAGCTGATAAAGTGATTAGATAATAATTTAAAAAACCTAATCAACCCTTTTATTAAAAAATAAAGAAATTAAGGAAATTATAATTTGAGATTCTTTTGAAAATTTTCTTTTCCACCTGTAATGGGCTTTTCTTTCCCCTCACTTGTTCGTATTAGAAGTAATTTAGTAGGGAAACACTCAGCTTCACGCTAGGACTAACTTCTGAACAAAGGAGCGACCTTAGCACCGAGTGGCCTTGGCAGGGCCCGCGAAGCGCGGCTCGCTCGTGTGTGCCGATGCGGGCGTGGGCCGTGCTCTTGCTGCAGGCCGTTGGAGCCGCGTGGCGGGCGCCGTTCCTGCAGCTCCCGGCCTTGGCGCAGCCGGGAGCCGACGCTGGTTTCTCGCGCCGCGGATCGGGATGGCGCGAAGCGGCTCTCGCCTCCGGTCCGCAGCTTTCCAGCGCCATGTGGACCGCGAGCCGCCCAACTCGGCAGCGTTGCTTAGCTACCTTGCGCTGTGCGCTCCAAAATATGTTTTGAGACTTTACTATGTGTTGGATTAAGGCTCTGGTTTGTATACAACAGAGAGGCTGCATTATAAAAAAACACGTAGGAAGGTAGTTGAAATATGCCTTCTTTAAAAAGAGGGCTTCTCAGCACCTTATTGATGCTATTTAGGCGCAGAACAAGCACCCTAGGCAGCGCCATAACCAAGATTCCCCCCCACGCCCTTTTTTTTTTTTCCAGCAAAAATATTACCTATTGCACGGGACTTTTGCATTATCATGTCCTCGTGCAACATTCCCATCCTTAGTTTGTGCTCTCAGCCTTTTGAGGAAGTCTGGCGCCTCTGATCTATTTTCCATAGCAGACCCTGTAATTTTTGGCTGTATTTTATGTTTTTCAGATTCAAGTCAATCTGAAAGTCCCAGCCAGCCAAGTGAAGCTGATATTAAGGACCAGCCAGAAAATGGTAAGTTTTTACCTGCTGCTCCTGCTTTGGAATATTAAAACAGCCCATATTTATCAAGGGTTTTTTTCCCCCGATGTCTAGTATAAAAGGATTATTCAGAATAACTGATATGAGGCAGCTACAAATAAATTTTGTACTCTCTTCCTAGTTAAAATGCTACCGTCCCACTAAACCAGGGTAGCATTTCTGCAGGCATGGAGAGACACCTTTTTTTTTCCCCTTTAAAAAATTACTATGATTAGGGAGGTGCCGAGGCAGAGCCTGCTGTATGCAACCCTTGTCCTTCTTCCTCCATAGCAAAGGCCTTCAGTCCCTGTGCCGTGAGTCATGTCCCCTCGGAGCGTGCACTTCATCGCTTTCATGTTTCTCCGGGTGCTTTAGCTTCGTTTTGGCTTATGGATGACATGCACAAGGACCCAGCTTGGCGCACGTGTTTGCACGTGTTAGAGTGCAGGATTGCGGCGCGTTCCRGCAAACAGAACGGCTCCGAAATAGGTTTCTGCAGACCCGTCCTTCCTGCGAAAACCTGCCAGGCACAACTGAGCAGCCACGCTCCCCAAAAGTGCGATTTTGGGGCAGGACTGCATGCCTAAAAACATACCAGCCGCTCCTAAGGGCGCCCACTGGTGCCCTTGTTTTGCCTGTATTTTTATGGACGTGTTTTAAGGGTCGTGGGTGCTCTGGGTAAGCAGGGCAGGGAGACTCGGCCATGGCTTTGCCTCCACTCCTAGTCTTCTTGGGAACTAGCGACGCGGATGTGAATTTGGGGAATGCTCATGTTCCCTGGGCTAGGAGGGCCGCAAAAGAGAAGCAATAGCTTTGGGGAGCCAGTAGCTTACACTGGAAAACAGCCTGGAAAAACAGTAATTCCGTAATAGCAAGTGTCTGTAGGGACGGCGCGTGGAAGGACGGGCACGCAGGCAAGGGAGCAGCTTCTCTCCCTTCTCGTGGTGCAGCAGGGAAGGCCTCAGCCGTTTCTCTTGGTGCATTTGCTGCTGGTGCTGGGGAGACTCCTGCGTTTCCCTCTCCTGAAACACGAGGGATTTCGCACCGGGAGGGATTTTGTTCTGCTCCTCTCCAGACATATCGCCTTGAAACATTTTTGTCATTTCTGAAAGACAGAGCCTCGTTTCCCTTATCAACCTCGTTCACAGAAATTCTAATTTGTAGCCAAAGGATTGGGAGGTTAAGAGAAGAATTGACTAAACTGTGATTTTTGTTCTGCCAATTCTGATAATTTTTTTGTGTGTGTGCGGAATATGTTGCCTGTGTTTATTAAGTCATATTTCAATTTGGAATTTATTAGGCACCCAGCATGTTGTTGTCTCGCATTTAGATGATCTCCTTTTACCACTATCAAACCCCAGATCTCCTTGCGCCACCGTTGCACTGTCCCAAAGGCAGCCTGTGCTCAGCAACCACCCCCAAAAGGCAGCAGGGCAGGGCTTAATAACGGAAAATCTGTAAAACCCGCTGAAATGAAATATCTCTGGGTTTGGAGCCTTAGTCTTCCTTGTAAAACAAGCTTTTAATGAATTCCGGGAACTTTGCTGGTGACACGCTGAAGGTACTTTTAAAGGTACTTTTTATTTTTAAGCAGACAGGAAAGGGGTTTTTCCTTCTCTCGGCTTTGCCGAAGGGTGTTTTTCCCCCAGCACAGCAGAGTCCCGGGCAGCGCAGGCTGCACCTCAGCCCCCACGTGCAGCTCCTTTCTGCCGAGCACAAGCACCGAGAGCCGAACCGCAGCGCCCAGAAAATGAGAATCTGCCCGYGCAGGAGCGGACACAATAAATCATATTAACGGCGTTGTTCTACACTTGCTGCAGACCCGCTTGCACAGGGCCTGATCCAAATCCCTCCGGAGGCGACGGGAGCCTCGTAATTGATTTTACTGAGAGGGGGAATGAGCCCACACAGGGAGGACTTTTTTTTAAAAAAAATCAAGGGAAAATAGCGTTGTGGATAATCTTATTCCCAGTGCTGCAAAGGGCAGAATGACCAGGTTGAGGGCAGATTTGGGATCGTTTTGCATGTGTTTCTGAAAGGCACAAAGAAGGCTATCGATTAAGTACTACCTTTTACATGCATGCATTCCTTCATTTTAAAAAAATAAATCTTTAAAGGCCTTGTGAGGGTTATACAGCCTCTCTACTTGCCTGTTAATATCCTTTCTGTTCCACTCCATAAATTCTGGAGCTATTTATTATACACATATATTTTGCATACCTTGAGTAATGTAAGTTCAAAAGGGTCAACTATACAGCCCTGGAAGAGAAGGCCTCCTACTACAGGTTTTAATTTATCATTTTGAATTGTATGTGYTATTTAGGCAAACTTGTGTGCCTAACCTTCATTAAAGGGAAGTGCAGGGAGCAGCGGGAGGCAGCTTTTCTTTTTCAGAGCACCCCCTTTCCTTAGGGGGCTTCAGATTCGCTTTGTGGAGCAGAATCACTGTGGTGAGCACAGATCCCAGCTCCTTCAGCCCTCGGCAGCGCCTTTGACACCAGCTCCAGCCGTTGCCTCAGCTGCCTTTGAGCCCGAAGAGGTTTCAGGCAGTCCCTGGGCCACTCGCTCTTGCAGGGATTTGCAGAAACATGAAGATTTCTTTTTCCCCTAGGCAGCAGCAGGGCTGGCCAAAGCCCAGGGCACAGGCAGGGCAGGGTTATCTGTGCACACGCGCGCGCGCTCCCGAGCTTGGCCCAGAACCAGAGGATGGGCCGGGATGTGCCGGGCACGGCRCTGCCGCCCCATAGGGCAGCTGCCCTCGAGAGCAAAGAGCCGCCGTAGTCCCGAGGCCGCTGCTGAGAGCAGCTGAGCTGCTGGAAGAGGCAGCTTTGTGGAAACAGGGCAGAGAATCTCCTGATGTTCTGCACAAATCGGGGGTATTTTTCCTGACGAGCTAGGTGGAATACCCAAGCGGAAAATTCCTCACTTTTGTAGTTGCCTAATGCAAAAGCTTCAGTTCGTTTGGCACCGTGAACTGGTGTCGCAATGCACTAAAAAAAAAAAGGAAAACTTACGGATTTTTAAAACTTCTTAAATACCCTGATTTTGCTGTTGCTTTTGTTTGTTTTGTTTTTCTTTCTTTATAAGTAGTTTTCAGATAATTGAGGTTGCTAAGAGCCTGCTCCGCTATGGTGGACTCCTTGCCTGCCCTGGACCAGGAGCAGAGGAGCTCCCCACTCAGGGCTGCCATGCACTCTCCATAGGGCCTTCCTTTCCTCCTTCCTTCCTTTCCTCCTGCCTGCCTTCCTGCCTTCTTCCTCTTTTTCTCTCTGTGTCTCTCTGTCTCTCTCTGTCTTCTCCGTGGCCATTGTATAGGCTTTCTTTTTGCAAGCAGGATTGCTTTGCCTTCGGAAGGAGAACTTTTCAGTCTTTCTGTGTGCAGAACAGAGTGATCTCTGAGTTCAGAGTTCAGAGATCTGTCATATTAAAACTCAAGTCTCACTCTGCTTCCATAGGGATTTMAATCTGGGGAAAGGCAAAGAGGGTCTAACACAACTCTGCTTGGTGCACCGGTGCCAGCAGTAAGAGCTGCAGCGCGTGGGTCCATCCGCAATGTCTGGGGCACCGCGGAAGTGTCATGTCGGGCTGAGCAATGATGCTTCCTGCTTGTGTTGCTGCAACGCGAGGGCTCCGAGCTGGTAGCRCCGCTTTAATTGCCCGTTAGCAAGTTCTCCTTAAAGAAGTTGGTAAATTCTCCCGTTTCCAGGGAGCAGCACCGAATTCCTCATTCCAGCTGATTGCGGAGGGGTGCCAAACTCGCCACTCAGGCAGTTTCTGAGAAGGGAAAGACCAGACATTTATCTGAAAAATAAAAACGCTGAGTGCCCAAACAGAATGCTTTTTAGTTTTAGTGTATTCTTGCTGCTTTGAGTTGCAAGTACCTTAACGGTGCGGCAGGAAATGAAAGGCACATTGTTCTTTGTAGCATTAAAAAAAAGAAAAAAGAAAAAACAATGATGTACCGTAACTCACAGAACTCGTTTTTCAACCCTGCAGTAATTACACTGGACTTGCAAATATCATCTGTAGATTCTTTGCTTAAGTAGGCCTGGACTTGGGAATTAAATTGAAAACAAAAGAGCAAGGTTTAAGTATGTACTTGCTTTTCCATGCTTAAAGCATAAAGGAGGAAAATCTGGTCCTCGAGTTGTAGGGGAAGGAGAAAGCAATAGTGGGGGTATGTGAAAGGAAAGTTGCCGCCTTCTCTAGAAGAGCTGGTCATGGCCAAGATTTTTAACTAGAAAAATGCTTTCTTCTGAAGCATTTCATGTTCTCAGGTCATGGTTGGTGTCCAGTCTCCAACAGTTCAGAGGGGGGTCGCACGTCTCCCTGCCCCTCTGAGCAGCGGTAGACCTTGATGCCAACCGTGTTGATGCCAAGCACCCAGGAGGTGCTGCACAGCAGTGTCCATAGGTGCCTGTAGGGTCTTTTGCCCCCAGGAGCAGCAGGTCTAGGCCGTTCCTTGCATGCAGGTCGTCTAATTTCCACTCACAGAGGGTCAGGGCTGGCACAGTGTTTCCAAACGCTCAATAAAACCAGTGCTGATAGAGGGGATGTCGTCTCAGGTGACTAGCTTGGTGAAACACCTCATTTGCAGCAGGTAGCCAAGCACCGCAGAGAGGGTTTCCTATCAGTTACAGTCAYGAGCAGGGTCACCCAGTTCCTCTTAGTGCTCTTGTTCACCGCATCGTTTGCATCCTAATCCCATAAGTGCAGGAAGACCCTCCTCTCTTGTTTACACAGCAGTGCTCAGGAGCCATCGTAGCCTCAGGGACTCTTCTAAAATTAACGTTGCTTCAGAACATAAATAAATAAATAAAGCTTTAAAAAAAAAAAAAAAAGGAAGAAGCCCTGAGCATTATCAGCAAGGAATCTCATAGCTGGCCATGAAGTCATCGGCTTCTTTGCGTCTTTGTGGCATGCCAGGACCAAATCTTGGCTGGATTTGCCCCTCAAGGGATGACATTTTGAGCTGGGACATGCAGCCTGGCCCAGGCTGGGAACCGGGGCCGAGCAGGGCAGCCCTGATGGGGTTGGTCTCTGCTCCTCCCCACGGGTGGCCTTGGCCCAGATGGCCAAGGTCTGTTTGGGTCCAGCCTGCCTTTCCAGGAGGTGCTGCATGCAGTTAGCTGTGGTACACAAGGAAGCTCAAGCGAAAATATCTGATTTTAAATTAACTTCTGTGCAATTTAGTCCTGCCTTTTTTTTTCATATTATTTAATTTCAGCTAGATCCCAGCAAGAACTAGAGAGGCAATATTTTGTTCATAGTAGTCTAAAAGTGAAACTTTGCTGCACTCGGCTGTATTTCCCCGACAGTTTCATGGCTCTTATGGAGCAATGAAATAGCAATGAAAGAGCCGTATTTTTTTCCTTCCTTACCCTATTTTCACCAAGTTGGCGCTGCAAGGCCCTGCAAGGCCCCGTGACCCCATGATGGCAGCAGCACGGGATGTCACCCGTCCACGTCAACCCSTCAAGACGTCCCTGGGCAACTGGGGCAGCCTCCCGGGCCCAGTGTGACCTGCGGGCGATTGACAGAGGCCTCTAGTTTCACGGCCACTGCCCATTAGCCTTCGCAAGCAAAGTGTCCCCATGAAAAAAAGGAATCTAACCCGGGCAAAGATGACAGGAGATGTTCAAAGCATGAGCTGAATGCTCATAGCAGGACGAAGCAGCACTGGAGAGGCACCTGGGGGCAAGAAGGAGAAAGTGGCCCAAGTAGATTTGTATTTTTTTATTTCGCCATATGTGTGCACAGAGAAAATGCGCTGAACCTTCCTGCTGGATAAGGTGCATAAATACAGCTGCAGTTATTCCAGTGGTTTCAAAATGTATTTATCAGCTGTTGCTACGCTCTGAGCCCTGCGGCACGCACTTACCGAGCAGATAAGAGCAAGGGCCACGCGGAGGGCGGCGGGGACGGGCTGGCCTGGAGCGCCCCTGCGGAAGCGGCATCCCGGGCCCGCGGGCACCCACCTCCCTCCTCACGCAACCGCACAGGGAGACGGAGCAGGCGATGCCWGGGTGTGAAACCCACCTGACCTCTGTGCGTGGAGGTGGGAGGTTCTGAATGCCTAAGACAAAAGGAAAGTTTTACTTGCAGGAAAACTACCTTCCCAATAACCAAAGGGAGAGAAAATAGCCCAAAACACAGAGCACTCACACCGAAGCACGGTCCGAAACGCAAACTTCCTTACGCGCCCCCAGCTTCCCAGGTCCAGCTCCCAACCAAGGCCTCTCAAATCCTGGCCGCGGTGTACCCTGGACGCGATCAGGCGCCGGGACGCTGCTCCTGCTGCGCCCAGGCTTTCATTCCCTCCATCTGATGCAAGTCCTGTGAACCACAGTAAAATGCGATAATTGGTAGTTTAATTCTTTTAGGGTGTGCGGATTAATTGAAAAGGCTTGAACTATAAATACAAGGCCTGCGGATAAAAGCACACTCTGAAATCAGGCGCTTCTGCAGCGTATTCATTACTCGACATCTATGTCGGTTGTGTCTGTGCGACGCTGCCAGCAGCTCGGCGCGCTGGGGCTGGAGCAGCAAGGGGCAGCACAGGGCAAATAGGAGAAGTCCCTGGCAGAGGTTTTGCCCTCCATGGTCAAACCGCTACATRTTAAAAATGTGTTTGCAGGCCGGGTAGTAAAGCCATGGCTCTTGGGGGATAAAAGCTGCAGGGTGTCGATGGGACTCACGCCATGCTGCGGGAGCGCGCGTATCTCCGGCACAGCATCCCAGGCCTGCCACGCGATGCAGCTCCGCACTCAAGCCCGAGCTGGCCTGACGCTCCGCACCAAACCGTGACTTCCTCGCTCCTTAGTCACACTCCGGACCACGAGCACCTAAACCTGGAGCTTCGGCTGCTTCAGCCAGACTTGAGGGCATTCGGCTGCTCATGCCGGAGCCACCAAGAGCTGCTGCAACTGGAGCAGGAACCTCCAGGCCCTTCCAGCCTCTGTAGTAACTCTGCCAATGTGCGTCATTATTTACGCCTTCCTCCGTGTCTGCGGGGTGAATTATACCCGTTTTTACATAGACAGGGTGGTTTTCGTTCGTAAGGATCCCGACCTCTGCACTCGTCCGCGGTTTGCRTGCTCAGAAAAACCCTGTGTGCGCACGCTGCGGACGCAGGGGTTAATCAGGTGGTTTCCAAGTAGCYTTAATTATGTAAATCTGAAGTTGCGGACGGGGAGTGAAAACATCTGCGTGAAGAATGCGCTCGCAGCAAGTTCAGCGCCGGCTCCTCGCGGGGCAGGGCT
The DNA here is from genome assembly GCA_003342815.1 of Eudromia elegans. NCBI lineage: Eukaryota > Metazoa > Chordata > Aves > Tinamiformes > Tinamidae > Eudromia > Eudromia elegans. The sequence goes on from PTEX01000360.1 coordinate 288,334, forward strand.
GCTGCACGTGCGGCAGGAAGGGAGATTTGGGGAAGGAAGGGCCCGGAGGGCGCCCGGTCTCCCGAGCGTGGCCTCGTCTCTCCTGCAGCGCTTAGGGTGCTGCTCCATGGTGAGGCTGGGTGTGGGGAGCAAGCGGAGGGAGAGGGCAGCCGTCACGGTGCAGACAAACCCTCCTGCGAGGCCGGGCCGTGGTGTAAACGAAATGGAAAAATACCAGCCCCATTTCTTGGAAAGTGAGAAGGAGGCTTTTATTTGCAACAGCTCGCAAATATTTTCCCAGGAGCGAGGCGGCCCCGGGGGCGCGAGGCTCGCGYAGCGCCGGCCTGCAAGGGCGCCCCGCCGCTCGCCTTCCTTCTGTTTCTCTTCCCTCACTGTGAGGCTGGATCTCGGGGCTGTGGCAGCATCCGCGTAGATTTTGGCCATAGGGTGCTCACAAGGTGCCGGCAGTGGAGGGTGCTGCTCACCACATGCCCTTCACATCTCCTGCCTTCATTTTTTTTTTTCCACCAAGCTCTGTTGCAACAGAGGAAAATGCTGAAGTTGGACAGTTGGGAGTTACTGCCGAGCGCGTGCCGTAAACTATCCCATCCCTCGGCCTTCTCGCCATCTCCCCCGGCCTGCTGAGGCCGAGTGATTTATAAAATGCCTTAACATTCTTGAGTGAGTTCACACCATCACCTCCAGGCACTGCTGAGGAGCCCGAGCAGGGGRGGAAACGCACATCTGATAGCGGGTGTTTTGCTCGGGAAGAGAAAGCACAAACAAAACAGAACATTTAACAGCCTGGTTAAATTTAAAGGAGCCAAGCTTCCTGTTAGGAGTTGGAGTAGATCCGTAGTCAGTGCGGCAGTTTCTAGTAAACAAGAGCCGTGCACGGTTGTGGCGTTTCTCTGTTCTTATACCCTGTCATTGTTTTCCATCTTCATAAGTTTCAATTAATCATCTTAGAGTGTCTCCCGCTTAAGCGCCTAATCAGCCTCCCGTCCTCCCTCCTACTCACAGCACGAGGGTCTTCTGCAAGACGCGCCCGGCACGAGGAGCGAGAGGAGGCCCGGCAGGAGGGCAGGGCTGCTGCAGGGCTCCCATGTCTCTGCCTCCCCGCTCCGTGCGAAACACAGGGCTGGCATCCCAGCCGCCTCGGTGCTGTGGTGCCGCCGTGCTGCCAAGGGCAGGTGACGCTCTCATGGTGCAGTGTCACGCTGGCTGCACCAGGAAAGGGGCTGGCACTTTTCTGGGCGGTCACAGAAAGGAGCCTTTGGCCGGGCTGGGGATGTAAATACGGATGGTGACACCATTTCCAGACTGCAGCGGGCCAGACTCTTTGCTGGCGTGTCCTCTCCTGAGGTCACCAAGAAGGGATGCTTCTTATGTAGCACGTAATTCACTTGGACACTGAGAATCCAGGCTTCTATCCCTCGTGTTTTTTGCTTCTGTTCCTTGCTCTTAAATTTGCCTCTCCAACAGAAGGTTCTTTGACAGCTGCTTCGCCATCTGAAAACCTGCTGGTGTTTGGGGGGCGTCCCCACCTGACCAGCTTTGCAGGACAGGCCACCTGCAGTTTTCCCACATGTTCTACCTCAGAGTCCTTTAAAATCAGGGAATTCACTTTTAGGAAATTTCCAGCAGGAGAATGCCAAGAGCCAGCCTTGCTCCCCATGCYGGGAGCTGTTGGCTCTGTAGCAGGGCGAGTTGCTTGAGCCGCAGGAGCGGTGGAGGAGGCAAGGAGCAGGAGAGGGACCCATGTTGGCCTGGGATCACCATGGCAGAGGGGGAACCCCACAAACTTTTGTGAGGAATGGTAGTTGTCAACAGCTCAATTTAAAAAAAAAAATACATCAAAGCCTGGAATAAAAGGGGCTGGAAAGCAGATTGCTGATTGCTGCCTGCCACGGCCATGAATGATGCATCTGCAGTAACGCCAGGAGCCGTCCACTGTTAGAAGGCAGCAGAAGTAAAGATCATCCCGTGTACAATATCAATGCAAGTTGTTATTACTACTATTGCTATGTCAGCTGCAAACTGTTCCCACGAGAACGGAGATGCAGCATCACTGAAAAAGAATGTCTTASTGTGAAATGGGCAGCAGAAACACTGTGGCATTATCTGCCGGGTAGTGAATTTACCTTGGTGACAGATCATTATATCCTTCTGCAAATGAACCAGATGAAGGGCAGGGACACAAGGATAACTCAGCAATACTTGTATTTTACCATCTTCTGAATTTTAAATAAAAGACTAGCCAGATATAATTGTAAGGATGCTGAAGCATGGCATATCAGGAGATGCCACCTGTGGCAAGATATGGGGAAGAAAGCAAGTTTTCACTCAAATCTGAGCTAACATAGTAGTCTGGACTTATAGAACTTGGATTTCATCCTACTTAACGCTATAGAAATAAAATTTGGCACCTAAAGTATTAGCCTGAAATTAGTTTAAAGTCTCCCTCTATAATCAGTAGAGATGCTGGATTGTCTGGAGGTTCATCTTTCTCTCTCAGTGGGACCTCACAGGGGCGTAGGACAGATGTATTTCAGGTTAATGCTGCCATATCTCTTGATCTGAGATTCTGCTGCTTAAGGCAGTTTCCCAGCCTGCTCCCATCCTCATAAGCAAGAAGTGGATTAAAAAAACCCACTTGGGCTGCAAGAGCAAAGGTGGATCCAGCCAAGGCACTTTGGCTTGGCTGAGGGAGCTCTTTGCTGCAGAAGAGCGGACAGTATATCTGCTGCATGCTTGAACTTGCTCCTCTTGCTGGTTTTTCCCTTGACTTCTGCAGAATGGGAGGCACCGCTCATAGATAAATTACCTTTCCAGAGTAAGAAATATTTATGTGCTCTGTGGAAGAATGTGTCTAAGGGTGGGCATGCTGGCAAGAAGAACTTCCTCCTTAACTCTCCAGTCAAGTTTTGTTCTGCACTGCCCAGATGAAGCCATTATTCAAAAGTAGAAATGTTCTGTTCCATTTCTTGTTTTCATTCTTTTCTGTGTCTGGGGACTAAACTGCTGTGAAAAAGAGCCCATTCTCACAGGCCGCTTTGCCTAATTCGCAGACAAGAGAGGTTTAAGCTATTCCAATTACGATGAGATAAGAATCTGAACTGTTGGGATCTCATCCATCCTGAATTGAACTCTGAGTCTCCCGAAGTCTGCCTATCGCTATTTTTCCTTGTATTTCTGTATTTTGGTAAWGCAGGCAAAAAAAGAACAGTAATGGGTGTTTGTGCATAATAAGCCATACTGGATGGCTTTTCATTTTACCCGGGGTGCTTTCGTGTGGTGCAGAGGTGCCTGCGAGTGGAATTTCTCCTGCACTTCCCTTGTGCCCGCCTGCCGCTCCTCAGCAAAGGTCCTGCCTTGTGCGTGGGATCGGCCCCAGCGGCAGGTCGGGGGCTGGCACTGAGCCAGGCTCTGCCTGTCCCTTTCCTCTTCCTCTGCCCTCCAGGACGTGCATGGAGGCTGCGCCGCGCTCTGGCAGCAGGATGAGCGTGAGGGACAGGTTTAACCCTGCCCTCGGAGCCAGGTCTCACCGCAGAGCTGTGATTTATAGCTTCCTTTTGCCAGTGAGAGGCAAGAAACCTTTCCCGACGTGGTGGCATTGGGAAAGGCCCAACTTCCTTTCTGGAGAATGTGTGAAACCAGATCTGAGCAGAGGCAGCCCTTCCCCATGCCTGCTGTTGACTTTGCTGATCTTGAATCCCTCCAAATACGCTCAGAATGAGTAAACTCAGAGCCACTGCTTGGGCTACCACTGGAGGCAGATTATGCAGGGAGACAGAGAAAATAAATTTGGTCCGTGTTCTAGCCTGACCTTGGCCTGGACCTGGGACAGCGAGTGCCCCCATCACACCCGCGTGTGTCTGCCGAGTACAGTAAACACAAATGGGGGTCACTGGCCCTCCCTGTCATGCAGCTCCAGGCCAGGAGTCTAGAGCGCTGGGCTGCCCGCCCAAGAACTTGTTAATAAATGTCCATTCTTAGCCTGCGAAGGAATGCAGACAGGGCATCCTGCCCTGCAAAACACAACCTCCGAATCAAATGCAGAAGGAGCCTCTCGGTCACACTGCTGAGCTCAGCTGCTGGGCTCCAGAGCCAGCAGGTTCTCCAGACTGGAGCTGCTGCTTTGGGAGTTCCCCACTAATACCTTGTGGGCTTCCCTATCTGCCACTCTCCGCAAGCGTAGCTGCCTTCCGAGCCCTGGGGCATCATCAGTTCATGGGAAATCTTTCTCAGTGCTCAGAGCAGGCAGAGACCTGGCTATGAGATAGGAGAGCCTGGAGGGCGTCGTACAAAATCCATGCCATCCCCCTGCAGAAAGGAGGGMCTTCTTGAAGTCCTCTTGGCTCTGGGTTGCACCCTTGCCTGTGACATCATGTTGTGTGTGAGAGAGTTGTGGATTCTGCCTCATGTGTTGTGGCTTTGCAGGTGGTACCCACATGGTCCTTGGTCCTGGGCAGCTCTGTGGTTGTGCCAAGCAAACTGTGTGCTCCGGGGACTTAGCGGTTAAAAGAAGGTCCCAATTATCACTTTACTGAGTGTGCACTTGCGGTTCAGGATGTTGCAAGATCCCGAAGCTCCTGAGATTCATCCTGAGAGAACTTTATGAACATGACCCTGCTAAGGGGGACAGTCAAGGACAGACCTTGTACATAAACTGGACATTATGGACCAGACCTCATATCCACAGGACTTCTCATGTTGGAGATGAAGCCCTATTTGGAATAGGATTTTTGAGTCCTGTTTTTTATTTCAGTTCTACATTTTTTCCCTACGCGTTTAGGGGTTGTGTCCTGTTGCACTGTGACTTTTGGAGAGGTGTTTCCCTCCTCAGTCACAAAGACATATAAACATTTGAACCTAGCAGTAGTCTGTCTACTGTGGACTAAAAGTTACCCAAACTAAGGCCAAGGGGCGCAGCGAGGAATCCGCTGGGAGAGGATGGGGGTAGCGGTCTGACCCTGCCGTGTCCGGCTGCATTCTTTCCCGAGCGGAGAACAAGGGGTGCCAGGAAGGGACACGGAAAGGCCGGGGCTGCCGAGGTTGCCGGGATTTGTGTCCGTGCGGCCTGGAGGGCCGGCGGCAGGAAACCTGCCTCCCCGCTCGCCTGGCCCCGGCTCCGCTCCCGCGCACCGGCCTTTCCCAGGGCCAGCTGCCGCACGCCACGGACGAGTCAGCCAGTCCCGTAATCAATGGGGTGTCTGAGGAGAAAACACCCCTTTTTGTAGTCCTTGAGTTCTGCGAGTCCACAGGACTGGAGCACAACTAGCTGCCACCCGCCAGGATAGCCACAGCATTGCCCGGTCCTTTCATTATTCTAATTAAAAGGGAGTATTTGCAGGCAGCACTTATGTAAACATGAGCGTGATTTTAAAGAATGCGCAGGCTTATAATCCATATATATCATGACTTTATTGGGAGCCTGGTTTTCCATGCAGGTTGAATTCTTGGGCGCAAGTGAGGCCACAACTTTATGTCCAAGCCTGAATACTTCCAGGACATCAGAATCATCCTGGTTTTTCACTCCACTGTCTAAAATTATTTTTAAAATACTATTTTCCCCCAACCTGAGTGTATTTTTATAGGAATTAGAAGCTGCTCTGTGTTTACTAGGAGCAGTGAGCCCAGCAGAGCTGAGTGTTTAATGTGATGAGTAGTGCGAGGAGCGCAGAGAAAAGTCAGATGCTTTTCGGCGCTCATCAAAGCAGCCCGGCTGCTCAGAATGACTGTTCTTGATACTTGTTTCATGATAAACTTCCCCAGAACATGATGTTACTAGGGGAAAAAAGAATGACCCGCTCTGAGAAAGGTGCAGGTGACACAGTTGAGTCAGCAGTTGCAGCGGTGACACAGGCTTACGCTTGTAAAAAATCCCCATTGAGCCTGGTGTCATTTGCATGAATGTTTCGCCGCCTCGAAAACCGTCGCTGTAAGCATCCCACTTCTTGCACTCACTTGGAAGCAACTTAAAGATGCCCCAAATCTTCCTCCCTGCTAGATCATGAGGACGTAGCATGCTGAGCTTAAAAGCCATTGTGGTCATCAAACTTCCCTGTAGCACAAGTAAGTCGTCATTGAGATGCCAGTGCCTGCAGTGAGTGCTGCTCTCACGGGGGACAGGATGAGCATGGGAAAACGAGAGGCCCCCACGGGATCCTGCTCCCCTAAAGGAGTGTTTAATTACTGACATTGCAAGCACTTCCCCGTGCACCAGCATCGCGGCATTCATAGGTGGAAAGTACCTCATGCTGTGTCTGAAATATCAACGGGATTTAAAAGAGGGCTTTGTGCTTCACTGTGGACCTTTCTGAGCCTCCTGCAGATGGTCCCGCTTGCTGAAAAGAGCCAGGACTCAGGAGACGTGTGGACCTCCACGCTCTTCGTTGTGCTGCTCTAATCCCGCTTTACACCCAAAAAGGCCTTCGCCCCTTAAGCCCTTACCCTCTTTCTCTGAAATATTAAAATTATTTTCCTGAGTGTCATACCACATTAAAGCAGAATGAAAACGGGCTTAACAATTGCTGGCATGGGGCTTCGCTACAGCATGTGTGTCACAAATCATGTCACTTTTCAGCAATAGGGCTGCTGCCAGCGGGAGGCTCAGAAATGCTCATGTTAATCAAAAATTTTAATTTCAAATCAAATTGACAGTTTACACATGGTGAGAAATGCTTCTCACCATGTGATATTTCAGTATGCTACGCTGGGCAAAATGGGTGCACTTCCCTGTTAAGAATTTTGACTGCAGGATCTGCAAATTTATGGGTTTCCGTGTACCGGGTATGGCGAGGAGTTGATCTAAGGGAGCCCCTTGGAGAACAGGAGACAGAAGGGGTTTCATGCAGCCTGGCACTGGTGAGCTGCTGCTGGCACATGCTGCTGGAGGAATGACAGGTATTCAATAAACATCACTATGGTTAAGAGGAAGATATAAAGCAGGGAGGGGCTGCGGGGCTATAAACAAGATTTGAAACAAATGTGCTTATTTCAGGCTGCGATGAGTCGGAGTGGCACAAACTGACTCTTAAATATCTGCAGGTTGGTTTGCACGCTGGCGTCACACACAAGGCACCCACAGCAATGTTTATGAGGTTAATATTAGGGGCTAAGTGCTAATTCAGGTGGACTCAAAGCCGAGCAGACTCCTAGTCCCCATGGGTGCAATAGCCCATGAGGGTTAGTGGACAAAACCTAGGAGGCAAAATCCCAGGTGATATTTGATGGGAATAAGAGCAAGGAGAAAGGATGTAGTGTGAGGACTTGCCTCGGRAGCAGCATGGGTAGAAATGGTGGGGTTTGGATTGTACCAGATTGCACCGTTCGCCAGCAGCGTCTTGGAGCAGCCGGATCCTCTCAGGACAACCTGGCTGCTCCTCTACGCTCRCTTGGACGTGGAGTCCGCCATAGATCTGTATCACCAGGGACCTTGGAGGCCACAGCTCTCATTGCTCTTGCAACCAGAGCAGAGAGAAAAAGATATAAAGATAAATAACTCCATAGTGTGATTTCCAGGGAGGGAGGCTTTCCTTTCTATTACTTTTTCTATTGTTAGAGGCCATAAATATTGCAGAATGATTATCCCAGTGTAGATTTTGTCACACTTGCATTAAAAAGGTTTTGAGGAGAACATTATTTTATAAACTACTAAACGAGTATGATCATTTATAAAGATATTTATTCTTTTTTTTTCTTTTTGCATTGAAGACCTGAAACAGAAATATATTAATTTAAGATATATGTTGTTTCTCAAGCCATAGGGTCCTAGATGAAATTAATGCAGCTAATGTATTTATTGAAATGTCTGTGTAGTAGAGATGGAGATTATTAATTTTTGTGGTAGTATGAAGTAACTTTAATTATTTTCTGACTTAAGTCAGTCCTGAAAAGTACTCTGTAATGGCAGGAGTCATCAGAAGTGAAAACCATGCTAGGCTTGTAATGGTTCCCATTGCATGATCCTCCAGAGGACCTTAAAAGTGAACTTGAAGGGCTTTCAGTGTTGCCAAAGACCTTTCTCTTCATGGGAGAGAAGCAATCCTGATGTCCTCTGCATGGACACTACTTGACATGATTGATTCCAGCCCATGATGGCTTCATTAGCGGTAATAAGTTGCCATTAATTTTGCTCTCACTGTACTTGGGTATAAAACGAGCCGTGTCTGCCGAGAGCCGAAACCCTGTGGATCCAGGCAGGTCAGGCTGCTCTGACACCGCTGGGCTGGAGCTCGGCTACCAGAAACACGCCTGGGAACCCTCGCGGCCATTCATTCTCTGCAAGAAAAAAAAAGGAAGAAAGAAAAAGGAAAAGCAAATAACTTACCAGTGCTTTTGCATGTCGGGAAGGGTTAACAAAACTTCCATTCTCACACTCTATTAAGCCAGGACCAGGAAACAATTTCTAATCAACACCGGGATCTGGGCAGGGATTGTGCCGCCTTTTGTCGGCGGCYGCGGTCCGTGTTCCCTATTCTGCCGCGCTCACTTCTAGCTGTTGTCATTGAAATCCCACATAATCTCCGCGGGTCAAAGGGCAGTCACCCATGACTGCCGCTGTTAGGAGGTTATGCTGATTTCTGTTGTCAAATATTGGCCCTTTTCTCTTTCAATCACTTCCATTCGTCTTTTTTTTTTTTTTTTTCAACAAGAGAGATCCAGCCTAGAATTGTATTACATGACTTTAAAGTCTTAAAAGTGTTCCCCTTTTGTGCCGACACGACATGCCCTGGATGGCCTAATTCGTTCTGTTGCGGGCCACAAAGGATGTGCTGGGCTCCCTAAAGCTCCCTGCAGAAGCAGGTAGGCGAGCGGCGAGGAGCAGCCTCCCAGCTCCTAAGAAATTGTGCAATGTGCCTAAAGTGCACTACTGTCATAGCATTAAAATTAAATTGGAAATAACAAGCCAAAACAGAAGTGGGAGCATTTGTTGGGGACAAAGCGAGGTTTCTGTATCAACATTAATGTGTAATATCTTGCTGAAGCGCTTCTGTAAAGAGCCCATGAATTAAAAAYGTGGCATAATTTACCATTAAAGGTTTATTCTGTGCAAATCTGAGGAGAYTGTTTGGTACAAAGTAAGGAAATGAGGCCACTGTAGTGGCTCTGGGGGTCTGTCCTGAGGGTCTGTAGGTAAATGCAGATTTCATTACAGATCTAAGTAATGTTAAGGGAGCCTGTGGCCTGTGTATAGATCTCTTGCGCTGACTCTTTACCTGGCCTAACTGGGGAAGACGGTCACTTGGGCAGAGTGTTGCAGCCTGGGGAGATAGTGCGGCCTGGGATAAAGAGTCTCTTYAGTCACTGTATTAAAAAATAAAAAGGCACCGTCATTCCTCATTTCGTGTAAATTGGATTTCAGCTGGAAGATTGCGGTTCAGGAAGCCTGGAAAGCTGGAGAGTGACCAAAGAGCTGGGGTTGAACACTGATACTGGGAGCCGTGAGCCTGGAGGAGCRGGAAGCCCCCAGCTGCCTCCCAGTTGAACATAAATCCCACGGGTCGTGCTCAAGGCACAGGCTTTCTGCCCTCTCCTTCTTTTTTGGGCAAATGCACTTTAGGGCACTGCACAGCCCTGGAAAAGCTCGTCTTTAGGGCTTCCTCGGGGTGATCCAGGCTCCCCAGGGAGCCACCTCCCTTTCCCGGCCGGCATGCCCTCGGAGATAGGGACATTAATTTCCTAATCAATATTATTGCTCTGCATTGGTTGTGAAGCGTGGGATTATCTAGATAGGGGATAAAACCAAAAGGAATCAAGTTGCACTTTGGGTAAAGAGGGCTTTTCTTTTTAATCAGGCATTTGGTTAAGATAATAAGCTTGAGACCCTAATTGATTATTACTATTTTAAGATGGCTATGTATAGTGAGATGCTGGCCGTGGAAAAGGCTTTAGGAATGGTCACAGGGCTTGTCTTGCAGACTTGTCATGTAATTTCAAAATACCATTAAAAAAAATCAAAATCTCCTAAAAAGCTGTTCTCTAAGGCTTAATACATTGCCACTCAGAGTGTGGTGGAAGAGAAATAACTGGATTTGAACGTTTKCATCTTCAAAGGATTAACCCTTCCTCGTTATTATTCAAGTTTGAATTTCAGGAAACCAATTGTGTCTCTGTTTAGAAAATACCTCGTATATTTATGGTGCTGTCAAGTATTTTATAAGAAAAATAATCGTGTTGGATTACATAAGTAAACCTGCTAATTAAATAACAATAATACCTTGAGCACCCTGAAAACATCTTCTGATATTCAATTAAGGAACAAAAACCCAATGAACTTTAACCTATAGACCATATTCAGACCTTCTACAGAAAAGTAATTGCATCAGTCATGATTTTCTCAAGCTACAACACAAGCTCTTGATTGGTAGAGCAACATCTGAGACTCCTTTTTCAGCATTAATTGGGAAAGCAGACAATACTCTCCCTGTAAACTAGATTTTAGGACGAAGGTTAGTTGCCTTTGTACACGTTTACTCATTGAAGTAGGAATGTTTGCTTAATAATTCAAAACAAATGGCATTAGACAAGAAGCTCTAATCCTGATTTCCCCTCTGCCAGGGTAAATTAGGAGAAAATCAGAAGTAATGCTGGTTGGTCTGTGTAGAAGGACTTGTTTAAAACTTCTGTTAGATCAGGATTAGAAATCCCAGCCTTTTTTCCTTGCTTTTTCTTTACTGGYATCAAGGAGAGCAATATGCAGTTTACGTTATGAAATTTCTCTGCAATTAAAGCAGTCTTCAAGTTGTGGCAAGATGCTTTTCATGCGGTACTTGTTATGATAGCATTATAGATTKTGAGTATACTACACCAAATGTGTGATGAGGTGACGATATATTATTAGGCAGCTTCCTTATGTGCTTCATTCAATTTGGGCTTATTAATCTGCTTTTTCCCTTGGGGGCATGGAAAAAAGGTTCATCCTTGGGTATTCGTCTCAAATGAGGTCTTGTGGAAAAACATAACTCTTCAGGACTTAGCTGGACTCAGATTTGGGTTGAAAGCAGTGATTCAGCAAAGCGGAGAAGTACCTGCTTAAACTTTCCCAGCCCGTCTCTGTTCAGCAGAGCAAATCAGCACGTGCTTCCCACGAGCGCGTGATTAAAATGAAGCGGGCGCCCTAACCGCTGTGCTGAGTCAGGGCCTGCCTTGCTAGCCAGGTGCCTCAGATTCTGCCTCGAATTTCAGTGAATGAGCTCTGTTCGTTTGTGGAAAGTAAGAATTAGCGTATYCTCGTTTTGAACACCTGCTTTACTACCAAAATGCGACAGTAACACAAGACTGCAGAGATCCCGGAGCCGCAATTTCTGTGGCCTGTCTTTGGGCTATTGAACAAAAGCAGCACAGCGCATGTATTTCAGTGAAGTGCTGTAGGAAAAATAAATCTTGCAAGCTTTCAAGATGTTTAATCATCTTTTCAGTAAAGGATCTCTTTACTGCTAACATCTGCATATGTAATTGCTTAACTTTACCTATTTTTTTCTCATTCAGAATTAAGTGGAACAGCCAGATTGATACAGTTTTTGCATTCTGGCCTTTGTTAATAGACACAAACTGTTTGCTTTAACGTCTTTGGGCAATCATACTATTTCCCAGCCATTCTTCTTTTAGTAGTCTAGTTTCTTTACCCGTTTTTTGCCATTTTACTTGTAGCATTGCTAGGTGAGACTACGCAGCAAAACCTGTAGCATGAGGAGGGCTTCGGCGCACCCCTCCTTGCCAGGGGCATCCCTGTGGCGAGGAGCTAGTTGATACTAATGGCTGCCCAGATCAGTGCTGATTTCCCAATGTTTGCAGGCAAATAGCGAAGCGGCCAGTTGTGAAATTCACCTTTCACTTGTGAAATGTTTATTTTCGCTAAAGAAGGGTGCAAATCTAATCACTCTTCTTGTGTGCTGCTGTTTAATGATTACTGTTTCCTGATCGCGCATAAGAAATATTTCTACATTAATAAGGGGACATTTCAGGCACACAAAGCAAATTCGTTTTATGAATGCTAAAGTTAGCAGGCCCAAGCTGCTGCTACCTGTGCTGAAGGTAATGTGATTTTACCTGAACTGTGGTTTTTCTATTTTCTTTTTTTTACTTACATATATAAGTTTCTCCTGGAGCCTTAGCGTGGTAGGAGCCCGTTTGAGAAGTCCAGGTGGAAGTGGACACCAGAGCAGAGGCAATATGGTGCACTGTGCAAGAACCACGCGTGCCAGATGGCCGTGGCATCGCTCAATGCACTTCTGGAAGTTGCTCCGATACGATGGGGATGAGCACAGTACGAGAATTTATATAGCATGGACTGGCTTCCCCGCAAAGGGCTCAAAACTGCAGAGCATTAAGCATCCTGGCCCCCATCCAGCAAGGCACTTAAGCATATGCTTAATTTTAGGCACATGAGTGGTTTCAGTGAAGACCTAAGAGAATTATTTTTAATTCACAGATCATTTAATTCAATAGGCAGGTCTGCTGCAGCATATGAAAAGTAGATCTTCATATTAAAAATACTTGGGAAATTGTCAGTGAACAAACATTGTGTATGGCCAACAACCATTGCTACAAAGCGGGATGGCAGAGTCATCACCTTTATTAGGGTGCAGTGCGAAGCGGATCAGGCAAAGCTAGTTACAGTTATCGCTGAGTGGAAAATAGGGGAAAATAGAGACTTGTAAGAACTTTTTTTTTCCTAATTTGAAGTAGAGAAAGATTTATTCTCTGGATGTAAATAAAAACCTTGCTTGCAGATTGAAGAATTTGTTTGTGTTGAATTTCAGCATCAATTTCAATATTTTATAGTACATTTATCTACAGCTGGAGCATGACAGATTTGTGTATATTTATATGTTTGTGTACATAATACATATGTATACACACATACACAAGAGTGCCCAAAGAGATACATATACACGTTTTGAAAACTCGTCATTATTGCTGGAGAGTAAAACCARGCGTGGTGGAGGGCTTGACTGGAGCGTGTCAGTGCAGCAGCTGCACTCAGCTGGCACCGAGCGTCTTCCCAGGACTGGCCGTGGCCTTGACTGGCCATGAGCTGCGGGCCTGTCCCCAGCACTTGTCCAGACCTGGTTCCCACACTCACCTGCCCTCCTTCCTTCCTTGCTTTCCCTCTTTCTGTATCTCTTTATCTCTTTTCCTTCCTTCCTTCCTTCCTTCCTTCCTTCCTTCCTTCCTTCCTTCCTTCCTTCCTTCCTTCCTTCCTTCCTTCCTTCCTTCCTTCCTTCCTTC
>PTEX01000360.1:301676-377840 GCA_003342815.1 Eudromia elegans
CCTCCCTCCCTTCCTCCCTCCCTTCCTCCCTCCCTTCCTCCCTCCCTGCTTTCCTCTTTCTCTCCCTCTCTTCCTTTTTCTCTTTCTTTCTCTCTTCCTTCCTTTCCTTCCTATCTTCTTCAACATCCTCACCTCTAGTCCTGAATGCAGCAGAATCTTTCCTTTGGAACAAGGGAACAGACATGCAGCTTTGCTGAGTTCCCTTCAGGAARGTGCTCGGGAATAGCCAGGGTGCACACAGCCATGGAAGTAGGGAGGCCGAATTGGACAAGCCGTGGAGCAGATGGTGCCCTGCAGAACGTTCCATAATATATGTGTGCGTGCACACATATATCGGTGCCTCTAAGTAGGACATCCCTAAAAGGTACCCCCTTCTCCTGTGGGCAAGCAGGACTTTGTGATTCTTTCCCTAATCTCCTTATCCCGAGATTTCTCTTCTGACCCTGGTTTCAGGACCAGATGCGGGGCTGTCCCGTGCATCCCGCCCCCCCGGGGCTGCCGCTGGAGCGCTGCGCCTTTTGTCATTGATCAGACCCGTGAAAATTAAATGAACATTTGGTGGTAGACATGTTTTCAGAGGAGAGGGAAAATACTGTTATGTAAAGTGTAATAACATTTTGATACCAAGTGTAGAGGCATTGCTTGCACGAGGAGGCAGCTCGGAGCTACGCCCTGCATCCTAAAGACACTCGTAGCTCCAGCTCAGCACTTTTCTTATGCAGACATTTATTTTTCTTTTCCAAAGCTTGTTTTAAATGTTAGATTTTTTTTTCTCTGTGGGAAAGGAATTCATTTTAAAGTAGAGTGGGGTTTTTTGCTGCTATTTTAAGAACTTTCTAGTGTAACCTTAGAAAATGAAGAGTACATCTTTAAATCTTGTTTTGTTTGAATGAATGGGTAGGTAATCCTGATCAGATGTTTCTTTAGAGAATAATGTTTAAAACGATTATGGAACTTAGCTGTCCAGCTTGTTTCCTAGGTACAGTATTTTCATTTCAATTGTGAAGTCATTAGGGGTCATCCAAGGTAACCGGTTATTAAAATAGTCCTCTTTTGTTTCAGGTTTCCTGTTGAGATGCTTTAACATGTAAAAATCTCCCTGCTGATGTGTCACGTTAGCTTTGCTAACCTCTAGATGGAAACCACAAAGCAGCCTACATAGCTGTATGACTAGCTACCCACCTACATAAACAATAATTAGTGCTAAGTGGGAAATTAGATGTCACATTTTAAATCTAAATGATACTAAAGTATTTGAGAATGCCGTCATTAAATGCTTCAAGCTAATCGCTGTTCTCTCACTCTGTTTGTTTTGTAGGACATTTGGGCTTCCAGGACAGTTTTGTCACATCAGGTGTTTTCAGTGTGACTGAGCTAGTAAGAGTCTCACAAAGTAAGTATTGCGTTGCGGATGCTTTGTGTGGTTTCTGCAATCCCCAGGGGTTTGGGGKTTTTTTTTGCCTTGATTCTTATCGTGGCCCTTCCCCAATTCAGAAATGGTCTTTTGAAAATTGAGTGTCTTCTCCCTGCTTTGCTCCAATGATGCTGTGTCTAYTTGCCACATCTGTTAATGCAAAAAAAACCCAGTATAACACTTAAAATATGTATATATATAAATAATAATAGTATGAATATATATATAATCCTGCAAATTTGTATGTGGGAATTGCTAAACCGCTGTGGTATTCAGCTGAAAATGAGCGGATCCTGTGCATACRCAGCGACCTGTCTAGACAGAGGAGGTGGCAGGTGGATCCCTTGCAGGATCCGAGGGCTGTATTTCAACCAGACCTCTAGAAATGACACCATTCATGCACATCAGGTAGGGATTTTTCCTATGCCAGTGTTGTGCCCCACTCCCCTCCGTGCCACATGTGCATGTGTGTGTTTGCACACCTGCAAAGCGATGCACTCTGAAATAGTGCCAGCAGCTCTGCCAGCTTCGTCCCTCGCGCTCCAAGGCACAGCTTTGCAAGACGTGCAGTTCCCCTCCACCCCGTGGAATTTGGTCTTTCTGAAGGATTTGTTTTTTGACCTTTAGAGAATGCTAATGCCCCCAGTGTGAATGACACACTGCAGCATGATCATTACGGGCTTGTCAATATTCACTAACAACAGTGAATTAAGAGCACCTGTCACCACCCTGGTCCATTGATCAAAGGTGCAYTGATTGGGTTTTGCTATGACATAATCCAGATAGTCCAAGGAGAGGGGATGGTAGCGAGACTCCTACTAACCAGGCCCCTAGGACTAGTCCTCTTCCCTGCAGCTAGAGCTGAGCTGGGCAGGAGCATTGCAGACTCACTAATTGTCRCAGCTGCGGTTGAATCACTCAACTGTATTTCCCTTTAAAACCATGGGGCACRTGCCCAGGACTGGTTAGGACAGCCAGCCACAGAAGTGGCTCTGCCTCTGGACRTATCTGCTTGTATATCGGCTCTGCACACGCAGCGGGAGTCCTTCTGGAGGTGGTGCTTCACTGGCACGACCCCAGCAGAGTGGTTCAGAGTCTCAGGGCAGAGTTCCTCTAAGAGGTTTTGTTTCGTCTTTTGCAAAGACTTGCACATCTGTCAGACCTGTAAACTAGCTTTCTACTGAAAAATAGGCTGCCTGCAAGAAAAGCCCAGAGTGGGAGGTACGTGGTCAGCRGACATACACACACAGAGACAGGGACAGAGAGCAAGTCGCTGGTTGAAAACCTGTGGGAGTTTTGTAGAAGGACAAAGCCAGGAGGACGCAGGGGTCCAGGGGAGCTGCTGAGTGCAGTTCAGTCCCTGGGGGCTCCAAGGGGCCTTGGGTAGCTGGCTGCCGTGACGCCGTGCGCTCGCTCACTGCAGGCCACCAGCCACGCTGGGCAAAACCCAATTTCACCTCCTCTGCCCATCTCATGGCACCTTAATTCAATGCAAGACCCAGAGGCTTTTGCGTCCCGAGGGCCTCCCCTGCCCCCTCTGTAAGGCATCCCGCTCCTCCGCTATCTTATCTTGGCTGTGGGAGCAGAGCTGCTCTGGACTGTGTCAACCGTGCTTCGTGCTGCTGGAAATACCCGCGCGCAGGACTTGTAGCCTTCGCCGCCTTGCTGCGAGCGCAGCGTGACCTCGTGCTCTTTAGTTTTCCATGATACTTTGTTGCAACAGAACAAAGATGCAGTCTACCAAAAATTCTAGCATTCAACACGTTTTGCAACCAAGGAGAGAGCAGGACAGGCATTACCTCCGCCGGGAATGCTCAAAGAGACGTTGGTAGGCAAAATGACAAGATTCAGCTTTTTTCTTTGGCAGCCAAAGGAGACGTGTACTCTTTTTTCATGAGCTCTTTAATAATCCTCGCAGCTCAAGACCTCAGTTTTATATCCTGTCCACAAGCCAGCAACTCCACCAAAAATAGTGTCCCCAAAGTGTGTTGGGATCGCACTTCAGAACTGACTCAGGGGGAGAAGTGCCAGGACTGAATTAGCCACACGACTCTTGATAGCACCCTGGCTTTTCCTTGGAGATGCCCCAGACACAGGCGGACCAGCGGTCACCTTGTTTACTCCACGAGGTCTGAGAAGTCCACAGCCCCACATGTGCGGCTACCCAGTCGGATATGTTTAATGGAGAGTCTGCTGCAACTGCTCTTTGAAGCCAGTATGAATTTGCACGCTTGCATGCAAAGAATTATTTAGCATAGCAGAGCAACAGATTAATTGCTGTGTAGTTGCCTAAATTGCTGTGTAGGGTTTCTCTTAAAGAGCACCCTTTTCCATATAACCCTTGCTGGGTTGCTTATGTATACTTGTGGCTTGAGCTGAGGCCAGTCCAAGGGCTGCTTTGGTACTAGGAAGCTCAGCTGAAGAACAGCCATCGTTCAGCCTCACCAGCCATTATTAGCAGTCTTGAGTAACCAAAACATCCACCTTTTGAATCTTTCAAAGCAATTGAGGCAAGGGCAGCAGGAAACTTGCCCTTGTGTTTAGTCTCCTGTGTCTTTCTGCACGGGCTCTGGGCTTCCTTTACAAGGAGGTTGTCACCTCATATGCCCACTGTTATCCTTCCCGTGCTTGATTTCAGTAATACAATGGTAGAAATATGTGATTTCCCACAGTTTTAACTGGCTTTGGTTAGCTGTCCTTATCTCAAATTAATCTGATTAGATATTGTGGTGGTAATTATGTGCCAGCTTTATTTAGTTAACTTCTCAGAGGTCCACATGACAAGGAGTCTCAAGTAATAGGTGGTTGTCTCAATCATGCAAATTTGGGGAATGAATTAATCAAGCAAAAGGTCAGGTATTACCATTATCTATCTTATCTATCAGTGCCAATCATCACAGCTTCTATGAGCTATTGAACAGATCTAAGGTGTTCTGGTAACAGGAACCTGCTTTCCTCAGTCCCATAGCTGCGGATTTTCTTTCAAAATACTACCCAGCTTCTGGATGTTGCAGAGCCTACTGAAATAGAGACAGCAGATCATAACTGTTCATCTGAAAAATAGATAGTTCGCTCCTCATCCGGTCCGATGTGGGTATCGCAGATCGTGCTGGCACATCTCATACACTGTGAGCAGACAGAAGATGTGTGTTGCTTTCCCAGGGTTGTCCCTTCACCCCAGGTACTGAGCAGACCCCTTTGGATCTCTTTGGAGGTAATGGTTGGTCAACTCTGAAACTGCTTTTGACTCCTCCTTCAAAAGCTCTTTGCTGGTGAGAACTGCAGTGGGTCTCGGGTCCCTGGGTCCACTGGAGATGCACAGATGCACAGGCAGATGTTGACCAGGCCAAACCTTCTCCTCATGCAACCTTATTAGGAACACATTGTGCTCACTGTGTGCAGCTCCCCATGGCACATGCTCTGCTCTGTGTTCCCTTGCAAGGAGCTGCTGGGAAGGTCTCCTCACTTGGACAACCTTTGAGCAGCTGGATAGTCTGTGTTGCCCTGGATGGAAAGAGAGATTTGGGATTGATGAACATTTGCTAGAGCCGAATCAAACATATTTGTTTTTTGCGGTGTTATTTGTCAAAGTGACATCATTCCTCACGCTGATGAACAAGGGGCTTGTGACTGCACCCAGGAGGGAGGCGCCGCTCTGCAGGATGGGAGCCACATGGAGCRGGCAGCAAATGGGGGCAACTTGCGTCCTGTGCCCGTCCCAGGGCGCCTGCGGTGTGGGGACGGCTGCTGCCCAACGCAGCCCCAGTGTGCTGAGCGTTGCACGAGGGAGGGGACTCAGCGTCCGCAGCATGAAAATTAACATTTAAAAAAGATGCTCTATATCCCAAACGCACCAGGTGGGGGGGGGGGATAGGGGAAGGGGGCTAAAAAATGGATTATAATAAAAAATAGACTGCAGGCATGGAACGAGCAGTTGCCGTGACCTTGCCTTTTGTATGCCATTACACAATTCAATGGCAGTCCACTCAAACCTTGCTCTCGATCAATATCCTATTAAAGCAGCACAAAAAGTCTCTATAAACTTAGTGGTTAGCTATGTTTATAAATGGAACTCAGCATAATGAGGCGGTCAATAGCAGCCTGTACTTGTAATTTTAGAACGAGCATCACACATTTCATATCTGTTGTACACGGCAGAGCCCCTTTGCTACTGGGTGTAGGAGACAAAAGCCAATGGGCAAAAAAAACATCCYGGATCCCTCTTCATCCCATCCTCAGCGGCATGGTTTATGAAGCCATGACACAGGAAGAAGTTTATTAGTCAAATGTCATGTTTTTCCCAGTTAACCTCACGCCCCTTAACGCTCCATGGCAGCATTACAGGTGTAGGGATCTTAGGCACCGCCCCAGCCCTTTGTAAAAATAAATATGGAAAACAGGGAAAAAGAAGAAAAAGRGGATCTAAGTACTAGCATGACTAAGAGAGTGCCATGGTCTGAGGATGAGCAGCCAGCCTAAACTCCTTGTTTAGTGGGTCCTGCCTTCTAATTCAATACATTTTTCAAAATAAATATTCCCATTGAGTTAAGTCACAGGGTTGGGTGTTTTTTCTTTCTTTTCCTGGGACGTTTCTTGACATTCGGGGTGACTGGAGGAGCCGATGTGGTGTTTCGGCCCCTGCAGACAAAGCGCCCTTTGTGTTTGCTGCAAGGGCTGCAGCGACCCCGCGCTCTGCCCTCCTGCTCTGCGGCGAGCAGCCCCCCACTCTGCCCCGCTGCTTCCCTGGGGCTACTCAGTGTTTCCATGCGGGGCCAACGCCAGGGCTTGAACACAGACCTCCAGGAGAATGATTAACAGAGGGAGGCAAAAGGAAGAGGCCAAGCACAGTCCGGATATCAGCATTTTCTTCCCTATCTGTTTGGAATGAAGCAGTTTCATAAATCTTGCAATGGCTCGGAAATTCATTGGGCCTCCAAAAGACACGGGGCTTTAATTTAGAGCTTGCCTTTTTATGTTCCTGTTTGGAAAATACAACACTTACGGTGGAAGTGGTGCTGGGGCAGGCGGAGGGTGCAGAGGAATTGATCAGCAAAGGGTTTCCAGGGACGGGTCTYTTTGGCAAGGAAGTTGCTGAAAACTGGAGTGGATGCTGCAGAGATACCTTTATGATTGATTTCCATTCAAGTCAGACTGACTGCAGTGTGGTCATTTTTCTAACCCAGAACTGCTCACACTGCAGCAGTCTGCTATCTGCAGGGTGTCTGAGTTATAGCAGTCCATGTCCGTGTTACCTTTTACACAAATTACTTACACTGGTTTCTTTTTCCATGCAAATTCATCAGTTTTACCGCCGCTTGTAGGTACTGTCAGGAAACTGTGGCAGAAAGCACAGGTTGATAAAATGAGTTAATTTTACTATGCTTATTTTTTTYTCCTTTTCTTCTCTTTTTTTGCTGTTAGTGCACTCTCCCTTGTACCCAGGGCACAGGAAGCATATCCCAGTTAAGAGCAGATAACGAAGGATTTGAGTTATCTTGTCATAAATTACCTTCCAACTTAATTCCTTGTAATGATCGTCCCAGATTTTGCCTTGGATGTTCAGATGTGCGTGCAACATGAGGGAAAATCATGATGTCCCCCCGTCAGCAACCAGAGTTGTGCTCTCCCCTAAAGTGGCGCCACGACAGTGGCTGCAGCACTGGGGCCATGCAGGGAGGAGCTTTTTTTGTGAAATACATGAGCCATTGACCTGAACATGGAGTTGCTCTGCTGCTTTTCTCTTCCCAGAAGAGCACAGCACATGGGACTGCCCACATTAGTGCCTGCAAACTTCTGGGTGTGGGATTCGTAATGATGTACTGCAAGGAGAAGGCTCTAGGGCATGGAAATTAAAGGTATTTGCAGTCCTTGCACAAAACTCCACCACTCCACTGTTSGGTTATGGGTGAGAGCGGAAAGATCCAAGATGATTGCTGGATAACAGGTTTTGTTTCAAGCTCTGGTTTAGCTAGAGGAGAGGCCAGAGGAAAATGAATAAGGGCTCAGGCGTCTCCACCATGGTGCTTTTCCCTCCCCGGAGCATTGGCAGCCTCGCAGCTGGGGCTTGTACACCTCAGCACATACCGGAGCTCCTGAGCTCTGCGCTGCTGCTTATAGGTTATGCCAAGCATGCTATGGAGGGGTTGCAGCCTATTGTAACTGTGCTAGCAAATGTATCCTAATTATAAATAAATAAATAAATAAATAAATAAATAAATAAATAAATAAATAAGTTAGTTTCAATAAATGTTGGAATGATAATAAGAGAGAAGTTGTGCTTAAAGGAATTGAAGAAAAGTATTGCCTTTTCTGTTTAAATTTTATAAAGAAGGAATATATTTGGAGGACTGTAAGAAAGAGTCTGTGTCTCTGAACATTGTATTCTTGGTAAACTTGCATTTTCTTGACTGCAAAACCAATTACCATAAGGATTTCTTAATTTCCATATCACACCTGTTCTCCCCCTAAACTGAATTCCCTCATGAGGAAGAAGAAATTATTCTGAAGTGCAATGCAAGCCTTGTTCACATGACTCACTGACTGCAATCTCTTTTGTTTCCCCAGCACCAATAGCTGCAGGAACAGGCCCTAATTTCTCCCTCTCCGATTTGGAAAGTTCTTCATACTACAGCATGAGCCCAGGAGCAATGAGGAGGTCTTTACCTAGTACATCCTCTACCAGGTAATTGAATCCATGCTTACTAYTGAGTCACTTGAGAACCCAGGAAGTCCTCACTATTCATCTGGGAAAGCTACTGCTGAATTACCTGATGAGTTGTTTGAGGGCCTCTAGGTGTGGAGCGCTACCAGGCTCACCAAGCAGAAAGTCTCTCTGGGTTGCTGTTAAAGGTCTTTATTTATATACAACTTTGAAGAAGCGCTATTGCATCGACCTGTGTGGCTTCTGACTGGTGTCTCAGAGTACAGGGAGTGATTGCATGGGTGCTGGTGGCAGAAGGGAGGTGGGAGCACATTGAGATGTGTCAGTTTGTCTTAAGGAAGGTCACTGAATATTTRTAAGGAGACAGTAGCTATGAATATTATGGCTTGGATTGCACAGAGGGAAATAAACCCAGAATCTGCTAAATTTAAGATTGACTTGTGTGCATTCTATGTCTTGAAAAGTATTATCCATGAGATAACATAATGTCAGATCCTTGGGCTCTAATGCATCCTGTTTTTAATATGGCTTTAAGAGTTTTGTGACTCAACCATTTGAAAATTGTGAATTTTTAATGCTGGTGACCACCCAGGCTGATTTTAATTTTGGCTTAAATGCAAGCCMTTAGACAAGGATATTTTTTATTTTTTACCTGTCCTTTTACTTTAACCATCCATAAGATTAGATTTATAAACAAGCCCAGTCACTCTAGTATTCTGAACACTATTAAGGAACCAGATTGATTTTTTTTCCCCCTACAGCCAAAGTAGATCACTTATTTCAAAGACATGACAAGACACTTGTAACTTGAGCCCCGGCTGCTTTTACATTTTTTTCTTAGTCTGCAGTGTCACCAGCTTTGCAATAAGCAAGCACATGTGTAAAATAATCTACAGTTTGAATGTAGCTGTTGTCTTTATTTTCTTTTAAAAATTATTTAAAGAGAGGCTCTTAGCACTAACTTCTTAGCTTGTAGTTTGCAGTGAAGAATACTCTGCATCTTGCACCATGACGCTTGGTGACTACAATTCCCATTGCACATAAATTTAAAAAAWTATGCTCTTTCTTTTTTGTGCATGATCTGGTTACCCTGTGTGCAGTACTCAACATTAACACCGTTCTCAGGTAGAGTTGAGTTGTGGCTCCGAGGTTATTAATGTTACTTAAGAGCTCAGTTGTCGCTCTCCTATTCTTCTGCAAATAGCTAGCACTGATAAGAAGCTAATTATAAACAGCATGGGTGGTTAATAACTTGGTAATATGTTTGTTTTCCTCTCATTAAACTGTTCCCAGTATTAAAAAACATATTCCTTAAATACACAGACTCAGCGGAATTATCAGGCAGTATTTATATTGTATGCACATCGCTTCCCATACTGACATGTGGCTGTTCTCTACCTGACTCTTTTCTTGTCAAATTGGCAGAATCCAAGTCAGGGACCACCAGAGCCTAAGGACAAGCCCTAATGTCTCCTTCAGCAAGAGAGTCCTGTAGTCCTGGTGCTGGCCAGAGATACCTCTTGGGCTGGCTGTGTGCATGCCGGCATGCACCAGGAGAGCAAAACACGGATATTTGCACAGTAACTTGAACATTCGAACCAAGAATGAGTCCTTGCCTCATCCTCTTGTCCAGGCTTCTTCTCATGGGACTGAAGCCAGATTAATTCAATGGCTAAAGTTAAAGCATTGAAAATAAAATAATAAGCTCTGATAATAAGTTCTCTTTCAGGACAAGCTGTGTCTAACAGTTACAGTAAGCCTTACCTGTCATTGCTGGTTTTGTTCCAAAGACAAAAATCATTCAATACAGATTAAATTTTTTTTATTATTATTTTATTTTTTTACTTTGGTGTGCATTGAAAAATGTCCCACTTCCATTTCTATAAAAGCCTAACCGTTAATCTGTCTTTTACTTAAAGAATGTTTAGGGAGTCTGTTTGGATTCAGTGAGAGATTGTTTTGTTTTACACTGAATCACAGTCATTTTGGTATAAAGCAAATGAGGAACAAATAGTAGATGCTGGATAGTTGATGGGCAGGATGGCCTTGCAGGACTTGCACCTTTCTCTCCTCAGAGCCCCAGAACTTTTATAGTTTGTCTAAGCAAGTTAGTTTCATGCGGTGCTAGCAGGGCACATCCTGACAGAAGTAGCTGTGTTCCTGTCTGTCTAGACAGTATATATTATGCATTTTGTGATCCTGTCTGTGTATACAGTATTTATTATGTGTTTGTACTGTTTCAGCTCTACAAAACGTCTCAAGTCTGTGGAGGATGAAATGGACAGTCCCGGTGAGGAGCCGTTTTATACAAGCCAAGGGCGCTCGCCGGGAAGTGGCAGCCAGTCAAGTGGATGGCATGAAGTGGAGCCAGGTAAGCCATGGCTTCCAGGAGCCCGTGGAAATGGTCTCCACTTGCTGTTGTGTTGTCCAAATACAATGAACGCGCTGTAGAAAGGTGGTCAGTTACAGACATCTTGCGACTTCCTCTGTGAGAAGGCCAATCCAATGAAAACACTGTAGTAGTTTTCTTGCTCTTGCAGCTGTGAATGTTTTTGTAGTGTTTCACTTCTGTATTTTGGCCAAACATCTGAAGTATTTAAATAATGCAGCAAAAGATATGCCATCTTGCCTTGTCAAAGCATCCAGATTCAATTCTGGGACAGCAGTGGCGATTGCTGAGCAGAAAGCGGCACTTGCCTGGGCTGTGCACGTATTGTGCTTAAATGAAGGTTCCTAAGCTTTTATAAGGTAAAAGGACATTCAAGTGTTATACARCACTTGAGCTCACTTGGCAATGACTTTTTAAGAGACCTACAGAAGGCATTTATTCATCTATAATACCATGAAGCTCCATATTGAAATAGATAATGCTAAGTGTTAAATTTCATAATGTTTAGGAAGCAGTTTTTCTGCCTGTTCTTAGTTAATTGTGTGAGTGATCTTTCTTGTTGATCATCTTCTGGGTTATATTGCATACTTGCCTGTCCGTTGATCACGTATCTTGATATCATCTGGGTGCTTAGTACCATTGGAAATATTTATCTTGGTCAATAGTACTTACGCAGGTGAAGTTAATGCCTCAATTTTGTTACAGCTAATATTCAAATATTCATTGCTATTAAAAATAATAGAAGTCATATATGCTAGATGACAAGTGGTACTTTCACCTCCAAGCTCCTGGGGTTTCAGAAGGCCTTCTAAGCAGTCCAAGGGACCTTTCATATTCTTGCCTTTATTGTTTGTTTAGATTTGAAATAATATGTTTCTGATTTGACTTGAGACAACACATGTTTGTCCCAGGTTCTGTGTATAATGAACTATACAACACAGAAAAAGTAAATTCAACTTGAACTGCATTAAAATAAGTTCTGTGGGCACTTGGCCAACCACCTATATCCTTTATCATGTAGGAAACATACCCGCAGCCTCCTCTAGAGACCCTGTCAGACAGCTGTGCTTTCCAGCCTGCCCAGAAAGTCACCAAATTTGGGCTATTCCAGACTGGGAGGGGATTGATTCCGGCGCCTGGGAGCCCTTGGAGGATCCCCTGCCAGCTGCCCTCTCTGCTCTAATGAGGAGGAGCCAGCTTGTGGGCCCTTATTGACTGCAGATGTGGTGCCTTGGCAGGAGGAGAGGGTGGACCTGCTGGCAGATGAGTGCCAGGCTTCCTGGGACTGCCGTGTCCCCAGGGCTCTGCTGCTTGTGGTGAGGTGTCCTGCTCCGGAGGAGCTTGGGGCCATCCCCTCCGCCAGCGCCGGGCTCCAGATGCTGCGAGGCAGAGCCGCCTCACCTRGTGTTTGTGGAGCTAGCACGCAAAGCAGGAACAAGAGTGCCGTGCCCAGCAGCACGGAGAGATCGCGGCCTCCTCTGCAGGCGCAGGGGGTTAAAAGCTGCCTGGGTCACTGTCATTGCGTCACCGTCACACTGAGGGCTAAATCGCCCCAAAGTTTGGGCCGCTCTTTCTTAACGCCAAACAGTCTCTGTGTGTACAACAGCCAGAGGTTGGCTGTTGATTCTGCTGTCTCTTCTGGTCAGTTCCCCGTACGTGGTCATCACGGCTGTTGCATCCAAGTCCTGCTTAGAGAGTGGCACTGAACTGGACAAGAGAAGGACCTATAGCCTCTAGCGGGATGGGGGACGGAAGCCCCTCTGCCACTCTTGGCACTACTGAGTGCTCTTTGGGAAGAAGGACAACTGCCCATATCAAACTTCCCGAGTTTCCTAAAGGCAGGGACAAACCAGCGTCTTGACAACCTTCCTCACTTAACTGTGGAAGCAGCTCAGATTCTGCTTAGTCTTGTCCATAAAATGGCAGAAAGTCACCTTGCAACCTAAGAGACTCAGACCAGGGGCTGAGTGGATGTGGCCCAGATTCACCGTGCTCTCTCTCCCTCCAACTGTGAGAAACTGTTTCGTGGTGCCTGCGTGGGATATACCTTCAAACCATCTTCCCGCTGTGTCCGTGCAGCRTCGCGCTGAGACCTCCTCCAGGCTTTGCAGCAGCCGCTCCTCCAAATCTTGGTCCCAGCTCCTCTATAAAACAGAGTCACTGCAAGAGTGTGGCTGGGAGAGAGGTTACCTGAAGAGTCACAGCTCTGTGGGGAAGGACAAAGACGTTCTCAAGTGTCCTTTCCAGCTAGGACAATAGTGGTGCGTCCTTGGAACAAGGCTCTTCCTCCTAAGTGACAGAGAGGGAACCCATCCTGCTTTGATGCCTTGATGCCTCAGAAATCGCATATGGGTCGGATACCAACGCTTGACCCTTTTGGCATGTATTTGGCATGAATGCTTTCTCTCTATGAGTGTGAAATGTTTTATTATTCTTCATCGGGGCATTGGGGCATATGCCCTAATATGCCTAGAAAACATATTGGTCATCTGAAAGCYATACAAATGATGACAACATCCCCTGTTAGCTTCTGCCTGGCCAGAGTATTCTTTTCTGTGAGGGGGATGTTGGAGCTCTGCCATGTTCCGGATACATCCTTTCCCGTCTCCCCKGTCCAGAAAAGGGCTTTGCCATTTATTTAATCTAGAAGCAAAAATGACTGCATAGTTTTAGCTTACTGTAATCCCTGAGCTTCAGTGTTTCCATTTTTCTCAGTGAAGTTCAGAGCAGAAATTTAGAGACTAAAACCATCTTTCTGTTTGACTTGGCGCGTCCTCGCCGCGGTTCGTTCTGTGCTGCGCGGCRTGGCGGGGCTCGCGACGCTGCAGAGCGGTGCTGATTTGGAAGGCGAGCTCAGGTTTTATCCTGCACTGGCAGAGAGTCGCCTCCACCACATTTCCAAACCCCATAATTCAACCCTGCCCTTGGGTTACTGCCCAAACTGCAGGAGGAAGAAATCAGGGTAAGGAAAGGAAGCGCAGCCCTGCCTGCGGGATGGCCATTCTGCCGGGGAAGGAAAGAGCACAGCGAGGAGCCAGCAGCCAACCTCCCAGCACGCTCGGATCCGCACCAACGATAATAATACATCGTTCTGCTTTGTTGCCTTTGGGCAGAGCGCTTTCTCCCAGCAGATTTGTCCAGAGATAGCGTCTCTGAATAAGGGTGGGGAGCAGAGCATGAGCAAGTGGGAAAGCCTCTGTGCTCACATGTGTGCAGAGCAGGAGGAGTGAGTGCTCAAGGCTCACGAGTGGGCTGCAGTAGAAGACGTTGGCTGCAGGAGTGCAGGGAAGTTAGGAAGACAGTCTGCATGCAAGCAGGGCTAGAGAGATGTCTCCCTGAAAAGGAGAAAGAGAACATGACCTAGCCAAAGGAGAGCGGAAAAGGAGAACATTTTGGACCACAGAGAAAGAAAAAATATATATTGAAGGGCAAAAAAAATCCAAAGAAAGAACA
Organism: Eudromia elegans; assembly: GCA_003342815.1. Lineage (NCBI taxonomy): Eukaryota > Metazoa > Chordata > Aves > Tinamiformes > Tinamidae > Eudromia > Eudromia elegans. The sequence goes on from PTEX01000360.1 coordinate 315,594, forward strand.
AATGCCAGGAAAACAAAGATTTGACTTCCTAGAAAGGAAATATGAAATGGAATATGTGAACTCCTCTTACAAAAAGAGAGCACTCCAGGCAGAGGGTTATTTACCGCCAGCCGTGACTACTCACTCTACATCTGTCTCCATTTCTTCCTTTTGAACCAATTCCCTTTCTGGATACTTTCTCACTGCTCCACTTCCCTGTGATTGCCCCTGTAAGTGGTCTTTGGAGGGCAGGCTGCATACTCAGAACATATGTGCAAACTGGCAGGAGAACAGAAGAGGACAAAATCTCTGTGTGCTGTGTGGATGCGGCTGCGGATGCTTCCCCCATGCCTACTCTTGGGGTCTCCAGTGCACGCAGAACATTCAGTGTTAACCCTCTTGGTTTTTATCATATAAGGCTTTGGGGCTCGGAGCGCCCTGACATCTGTCTCATGTGAAGACTTGGCTGGGTTTGGGTCCTGGGGGCTTCACCCACCAGTAACATGACCTTTCCAATCTTGGCACTTCAGCCCCATTGCAATGACCGGAGCCTTGAGCCTAAGTTTTCACATCTAGATCTTGCAAGCTGAGATGCAGCACTCTCCATATACGTCAGATGTGACAGCCAAAGCAAAACGCCCCCATTAATTCCCTGTTCCTTGTACTGTACTCTTTGAGTCTCACATCYATTTACCTGCACTCGAAAGCTCCTGGGGAGCTCTCCAGCCTAAGAAGGCTGGAGTCTGCCAGAAAAGATGAATTTCCTTTCACAACAGGAAGGCTTAGGAAGTAAAACAAAGCAGACATGTAGTAAATTACTTGTGCTTTTCRAATACCTTTTGCGGTATCCTCCTTACCATTACTTTATCTCAGCACTTTCAGTACATAACTCTTCTTAACCGAGAAGAAGGGCAAAAGAGGATAAAGATGATGTTAGTAAGAAAATCAGGCAACATCACACTGACTTTGAACTCGGGTTCAAATGCTGGCCCATGTTCTGTTCTGCGGCAGCTCTGGCGGTAACGGAGTAAGCCATAATTAATGGTATAGACTTTTGATACCACGATAAGAGGATGTACCCTGGAAGATTGAGTTAGAGTATGTTGGTGTTCCACTTACGCATTTTCCTAATGCATCCTCTGGTTCAGCCCAGAAGTAGCGTTCACACTGTGCTCTGTCAGTCATTCTGCAGCCTAGCATATGGATGGCATTTGCCAATTTTGCTTCTGTTGTATTTCTAAAGTGCAACATGAGAAAAAAATKGTAAGATGGCAATTCAGAGTATTGCATTAGTTTCTTTACTTAAATCTTCCTGGTACTTGCATTTCCACAAGGCAGTTGACTCTCTAGAGGGGACCCAGCAAGGCCAGAAAGGTAGGAGCCGTTTGCAGTCCTTGTACTGCCTGAGATTTTTGCAGGGAGGATTAGCTCTGCTTCAGTCGTGTTCTTGAACAACTTCCAGCCCTGCACCCAGTTGGGAAGTTGCAGGAACTCCCTGGTCCCTCTTCCACAGGAAGGCTTTACTTTTCCATTCCCAACCCTAGCTACACCCCTCTTATTCTGCTGCTAGTCACAGTGTGTGAAGCTCGTGCGTGTCTTCAGCTTGAAAACCACAGGAAMCAAATGAGGCATTCGAAAAAGTTAACAAATTATTATGCAGAACACTCATACTCTACTAATGAAAGACAGCTTTGCAATTCTGGAGGATCRGGAAGCTGATACCATTATATGAACCTGTTGTAGTGACAGAGTTCCCTGTTAGGGTATTGAACACATCTTTAGTAGTGCAGATCCTATGAAAATCAGCTTTGTTGTTACTCACTACCACTCAGGCTACTGACACCATCCATGGGACTGTCTGAAAGTAGTTTCTGTGCAATTTCTATACACCTGAGGAGCTGGGATCCCATTCCTGGGTGTTTCTGCCCTGGCAGTAACAGTGATCACTAACTAAATGGTACAACATCTCTCCCCAGTGMTTGTTATGGAGCAGTCATGTGCAGGCAACTGGTCCAAACTCCGGTCTCAATAGCTCTCTTCTTAGGCCTGGAATGTGCGTGCTTCTTCACAGATCCTACACACAAGGAAAATTCTTCTTCTTCATATTTACCAAGGACCCTTTATTTATGCTTTACAAGTCAGAAGAACTCATTCAGGCATAGATCAGATGACCACAAGAGTTTGTTTTCAAAGTCTGTTCCAAATTATATCTTGGAAACGACAGAGAAAGTGGTGTAAGAGAGATCCCAGATTCTATTCTTTATGCATTCTTTATGTCCTAAACACAGTTGTTGCCTGGCACTACCTACTATAGAAAATCTGCTTAGGAAGTCCCAGCATTGGTGATGCAGAGTATGCCCGGTCTGTCCTTGGGCAAAAGGTCTATGGGCTCATCAAGAGACTTTATATGACAAAATATATCAGAGCTCAGAGAGGTTTGCAATGATTGTGCTACATTACTGCCAATGATTCAAAGATCTGACTGTTGAAATTATGATGAAAAACACCAGAACTATGTTTTATACAAAAATAAAGGGAAAAAAAATCCATTTATACTGGGAAAACATTCAACTTCAGACATGGAGTGTTCAATTATAGAATCATACTCCAGCACTATTTTTCAGGTCTGAGACTTGCTATAGTGATTGATTTTCGCTGGATCATAAATAGACATAAGAATTTCATGATCTTCATTAACTTTCTTGAGCCGAGCTGGTCAGAAGTTCGTAGAGCCATTTACAAAACACAAGGAAACATCACAATTTCYTAGACCAAAGGAGGTCGGCACCCAGAATCCCTGCCAGTAATATTTCTCCATAATTCCCAGATGTGACATTGGGTTACCTTGCAGTTCTCAGGATGCAAAGATAAATCAGAAAGCAAACCCTCGAGGCCATCGAGCTTGTACCCGCATGGGGTGGCAGCCTCCTTGACGCGTGACCAGCAGCCACCCRTGCCGTTTCTTCCTTCATCTGAGCTTAATATCTTAAGACAGTGGGAACATTTCGCAACCAGACAAACCTCCTGCCGCAGCATAGTTTGGCTTTTCTAAGCAGAGGTCAGACACAGATCATGTTTCTCAGATGTCCGGAACGTTTTGGTTTATAGCAGAAAGAATTTCATCGGGCTAATGTGTGTGTTAAGCTGAAGACATGCCGCAAGAAGTGCGGGAGGCAGAGCCTAGTGACTCCCAGCTCATGGCAGCTTCCATACTTCAGTTTCTCTACAGAACTTTTCCTGAGCTTTTTTAGACTTTATACTGCAGCTAGGACTCCTTTTCACATTCACCCCATTTCCCCATTCCYGTGAAGACTCATAACTCCCCTACTTCTTTTCCTGTCCAAGGTGTTGTTGACAATTTCCCACACTTCTCCCCACTGTCACAGTCTCTTGTGGCGCTTGGCCTCAGCTAAGAGTTTGGATCTGTGCTGTTTCTTAYGCTTCTGCCTCTGCAGCTGAAACTAAACGTGGCCCCATGCGGGTGCTGCTGCCTAACAAGCTGCTTCGGGTGCACATAGAGCTGCCTGCAGTGCCATAAGCAGTGCCAGCGTCCTCCAAGGAGCTCCAGCTACTGTAAGATGTGGAGATTTTCCTTCTTTTCTCCTCCTTTCATACAGTCCATGTGTTCCCATATCCCTGCTCTCTGCATTACTGTATCCCATCAAAACACAAGCTGCCCAGTGGTTCTCAAGAACGTAAGAATTTTCTTCTAAGAGCAATAACACTTATCAACTTTTACTGAAATACCATATCAGCTCCTTGTCACTGGCAGTCTACAGTTCCTGCCGCTAAAAGTTTAATGCATTTATAGGAGCACTTAGGCATCAAGACTTTGATATCACAATCTGTTAGTCACAGGTGCTACATGATAGGTTTGTGTTAGCACATTATAGATCTTTTATCAGATACTGCACAAAATGTGTGTGTTTCTCTGCCAGGCAATCAGAATCAGACTGCTGCATAGCTGATGAGTTACTCACCAATATAGGTTGTTGTTTATTTTAAATAGAACTTTTCCAGAACTGCACCTTAATGGATAACTTAAACTAATTGACTAAGGCCAGTGAAGATCAAGAACTCATTGCGAGCTAGGAAAAACGCAGCAGGTCAATAGTGGCGCTTTGAGCGTTGTCAGTCTTTTGCAATAACATTCATCAAGCAGAATGATTAACGCTGCTCATTTGCTGTAATAGACATAGTCTTTTTGACAGGAAATTACTGCTGGATCAGCAGCTCGGCTTTTCTTTGGCCGTCCACGTAGCAGCAGGAGCCCCGTGACRATGTTCAGTGCTGTCGGCATTGCTGTTCCCAAATCACGCAAGTTGGAGAGGGGGAAAGGACTCATTCAGAACGATTACTCACGTGTTTCCAACAGTGCAGAGCGAAAAGTCGTAAATGTTTCCACACCTCTCAAAGGTTCCTTGTTGTCCAGAGCCTGGAAGATGAGACAAACTTCTTGTGCCTGAGATTCAGCCTAGGTGAACTTCCATTTTTAATGAAATTAATGGTCCCCTGCAAGTCTTAGTGTATTGCCTCATCTTTGCTGTACCCTCCTGCAGAAACCATCCATCCCTTCAGGGCAGTCCTGCAGAAGTTGGGCAGGCAATGCTGCGTCTCTGCTTCTTGCGTCTAGTTCCAGATGTACCATAAAGGGCAACGGACATGGAAGAATTCTGAGTTTAAAAATGCAGAGGGTGTTTCGCTGCAGAGAACAACCTAAAGCTTCATCCATATGAACCATTTCTGCTAACTAACATGGAAACTAAATTTTAAAAAAGCTCTTTTGTGGGCCACGGCAGTCAACAGAGCACCAGAGATCTGGCTCCACATCTATGTGGCATAGTTGGAGTCATTTTTTGAGTTGGACAGGGAAGATTTAGGACACTTTCCCCGTCTTTTCAAAGCTCAGGTACAAGGCTGGTGCTGGAGAGAAGCTCCCTGTGTTTGGGGATGGCTCACACAGGAGTCTCCGTGACTTCTGGGCTGCTCTACCCCGATGCAGCCACCCTTGCAAATCTGCTGCAGCTAGTGCAGCGTGGGATTCTGGCTGCAAATGGGCTTAAACACACTGGGAGTATTGTACCTGCCATCTCGAAGTTGAACTGGTTTTCTGTTTGCTTCTGGGACCAATTCTGGATGTTGACTTGGATCTATAAAGTCGTCTACAGATTAGATCTTGGTTAGAAATAGGCTGTGTTCCTTCCATGTGCCATGTTAGCAGTTGGGATCAGCAGACTTGCTTTCTTGCTGTGTCTGAGAAGCAGGAGCACATAGTTTATGTACTGTGGTATGTTGGTAGAGAAACGTTCAGGTTTATTAATTCTTCAGCRCACAGGAATATGCTTCGTCACCTGTGCAGGCAGAAAGGACCGATCGCAAGGACTGCATCACACTCTTTCTGGTTTTGGAGGCAGCTGGAAAATATTAGTAGTCTTCAGAGCCAATATACAGTATGTTTTGAGAGCCAGCAAATGATGCATATTATTGCAAATTCCTGGGCACTTCTGCATTGTGTAAAACAGATAACTAAAACACTCACCTAGCCAGACCAGCCCCCAAGGGATGCACATACCAAAAACACAGAGCCGAATGCAAATTAGCCGAGCAGAATGGCAACATGGTTGAAACAAATGGTTTTAAGATCAGGGAGGAAAGACCATGACCTCCTTTTGCATCAGTCAAGGCAACTGTGAAACTTTGTGAAAGAAGCTCACCRCAAAACAGATGCTGGGCTATCTTAGGTAAATAAATTACCAAAAAATAATAATAAAAAACTCCCCTGCACATTTTACAAAGCACAGCTGTGTAAATATTGCACGAAACAGAGGGGAGAGGGAGATGTAATGTAGACCCTTTTTCATGCAGAATTCCTCCTCTCTACACTGTTTATTAGGATTCCCAGTGCAACCGTCGCTGTTCTGCCCAGCGCACAGTGCCGCTACTGTAGCCCGCGCGCACGTTTTCATCTTTGTTTCAGAGAAGAAACAGGCTTTCTGTCAAAGCAAACATTTCCACCCAAAACTCAAATGCRCCGTGAGAGCATTTGGGGACAGGAATGGGGTGGTAGCACTTGGCCACTTAAGCAYGCGGAGCTGCTTCGCTCCTGCCGCGCACTCCACTCCCAGGTAGAGCCCAGCTTGGCCTCCAAATGCCCCCGTTGGAAACTGCGGCTCTGGCCACGGAGAACTGGAGGAAGAGGATGTGCTGGGCAGTTCCAGGGAAAGGGCGCTCCAGGAAAGCGTCTAACAGCGGGACCGCCGTCCAGCGCTGCTTTTCATAGCACGGCTGCGCGAGTCTTGGCAGTGAGCAGCTCAGTTTCATGGGCCAGAGGCTCTGTTCATATCTTTGTGCTTGACAGCCTTCCGTGGACACTGCTTTCAGGGATCTGCRCAGCCTTTTTTAACCCGTTCTTTGCTGCAGCCTCCGCCACATCCCATGACAGCCAATTCCCATTTTGTCCTGGGCTGTGCTGAGGAGAACTGCATCTACTGTTGGAATCAGATCCACTGCCTGGACATTTCCTTTGATGCTCCTCAGGGTGCTTTACCTCCAKCAAGAGGGAATAAATCATTCCCCAATTAATTTCTTCAAATTTAGTGCTGCTCCAGCACTTTGACCACAGAGAACTGCAGAACTGGAAACCCCTAGAGCTGGCAAGGTGGGATAGGACCTGCAGTCTGCATCAGACAAGGGCTTCTGCAAAGAGTGACACTGCTTTGTGTGAGCCAGGGCCAAGGGCAGGTCTCATGGTTTGTAAGGGGAATCCATTTTACTTAACAGTAAGGGTTTGGAAGCAGTGAGATTTGAAAAGTACAAATGTACGGATTATCTTCCCCCGTGCTCGGTCCAACATCCTATTTTCTTACAGCATCCTACATTTGTGTCCAGGAGTTATGTCTGTGAYGTAGCACATTAGTGCACTACCTTGCTCCAAACAGGAGGAAGCACTTTGGGCATGGTCCAAACTGAACCCTGCCTTAGTTCTTACCTCTACTGTTAGCTAAAATACGAGATAAAGTAAACTTCATCTGGACTCTTCCTCTGCCCAGGGCCAGTCCTTGGAGCAAGGTGCCAGCCCTGTCATTCCCAGGTCCCTTTTGCATTCCTAGAGAGAACACGACTTGGCCAACATCTCCTCTAAGCCTAATCTTCCCTGGACGATCCCAAGGAGCTGCTTCCGCCTGTCCAGCCTCTAACACTGGCATAATTTCTGAAGAGTGTCCCGTAGTTCAGGCAGGATTACAACTGCTGGTGTTTGGAGAATTTAAACATGAAAAGCTGAATGTCTCTTGCATCCCCTTCACCAAATGGGAATTTACAAGCATTAAAGAATTTCTTAGCAGACTAAGAAACAATCACCCAGAATTAAGGGAGAGGAGGCAGTGAGAAGGCACAGGCCTCGCAGGCAGCACCCCCTTGCCACCATGGCTGCGGGGATGTTGTGATTTCACATTGCTAGTTCTCTGCTTCTACAGGATTTTATTTTCTTTAATGCTGTGTGGAACCCCCCTGAACAAAACAAGGCCCTTAATGCAGAGTAAACAGTGGCAGTGGCTGAATAGAACCCAGTGTCAAATACACTGGTGCCTGGGAAAGCAAACCCACACCCTGCCCGGGGCCGCCCTCTGAAGTGCATTAATCATAAAATTACTGCTTAAAAATGGCTAGAAGTGTTACCTTTTCTACATTAATAGTGTTGAAAAAGAATAAGGGAAAAAAAGTGAAAGAAAAAGGATGGCTAAAAATCGATGTGCCGGCCTCTTGGGGAAATGCCGTAATGGTTTTGGCTGGCTCCGACTCCGCGCTGCCAGCCAGCAGGACCATCTGGCTCGCCGAGGGCCCGCGTCCAGCTCAGGTGCTCGGGAGGGCCCGCGCGGGCAGCGGCACGATGGGGCGGCCCACGGCTCGCGCGCCCGGCCCCGCGCCGGCCGCGTTTGCATCATCGTCAGCTGCATGTATTAAATTGATATGCAGGGCTCGGCAACGCGGCGCCCGTCTTTTGTCCCTTTGTTCGGGCCATTGTTGGGGGGTTTCATTCTTCTTTGACACCTGGAATATCACAAAGCTGCCGATAATCTGTTGGCGGCCACGGGGGCTGACACTGGTAGAAGGATAACACGCGTCAGACTTGCATCCCAGCAATTGCAGGCGCATCCCGAAGCCTCACAGCTCCAGCAGCGAATGCCCTCAATCCATTGCTCAATGCAGAGCTCTGGAAACAGCGCTCATCCAGCAAGTCATCCCCCTGCTGCACGTCCTGGACAAGGGCTTTCAGGAGACGGAGCTGCCGAGCTGGGCATCGCTGGGCCCAGATGCCCAGCACAGCTCCATTGGGGATGCTCGAGCCAAGCCAGGCTTCCCATGTCCCTCCTTATGCCGCAACATGAACCACCCTGATGGCACAAGCCACACGTACTACTGACTGGCAGTGACATCTCCTCCTCCGTGTTGGTTTTTTGTCTCCCCCTCCAAAAAATTTGCTGTTTTACTTACAAATAGCAACTTCCAAGGACGATTTGAGGCGTTGTAGTGGTTAAGTACAGACTTTCTGGTGGGATCCTAGGAAGACCCGGAGCCTGCTCAGGACAGCAAGTGGCGTAGGCTGCCGCGTCCCAAGGATCGGTGCTGGGCACTGCCGACTCTTCTTGCCTGTCCATTAAAAAGGAAATTGTGGAGAGAGCTGAGCCAAACAGAGAAGAGTTTAACCTTATTAGTAAATATCAGGTAGCTGGTATATACGGCTCATGCAGTACATCACAGCCGTGCACTCCAAGACCGCTTACGAAATTCCCTGTTTCTGTATGAAGTGCCCTGGCTGTGCACGTTCCTGCAGCAGTGGATTAGCCCTTGTGTGCTGGCACAGTAGCCTGGCTAYGAAGAGCCGCTTCTCGAGGCGGTGAATTTTAAACACTTGGGAGATGGCCATGGCTATTTTTCAGCAAAAGAATGAAAGCTTTTTCTTTTTTTTCCCCCCTTTTTTCCCCGTCTAAGTTATTGAAAGTTTCAAAAGATGTGCTGAAATGAAAAGGAAATAAGAACAAAAGACAGGATGGGAAGGAGTGCATCAGAGCACCTACTTTGCTACTTGGTTTGCTTGTTTCCCCCCAGATCTTATTCTAAGTTAAAGTTATCAATTCCGTAAACCTGTTCAGTGAGCTGGAAAGATACTCCAAGTCTGTCGCACGTTATTCATTTATTTTTGTGTGAGTGCAATAAAAATGTTACAAGCTGTAATCTCGTTCTTTTAATAGAGAGAAAACTATGCAGAATATGTTGCTTAGAGTATTAGATAAGCTGCAGTGTGTTAATCAAATATTTCTGTGATATGAGGGCAGTTGAGAAAACAGTACAATTTTTGCTAATGGCACTGGTAAGTAAACGGATCTATCATTACATTGTCATGAAAAGTGACATTGAGCAGAAACACCCTGCCAATCCCTAGAAGATAAGTATTTAATGTAATTAGACAGACACTGTCTCCTTTGTTGAGCGTAGCATTAATCACCCAGAGAAGTTCAAGTTTATACGAAATGGCTTTTTCTGATATGTCTTTGTATTAGAAAGCTTCTTACACGGTTTTGTCATGATGATGTATTTGAAGAAACGACTGATGTGGCTATGGAGTTCTCCTCATGACGTATCCTGCTGTTCTGTGTTCCGTAATATATATCTATATTTATGTAGCCATGTTATACCCTATAGCCGTGACTTGTTCCTAAGTCTGGAAAACTGGGCGTGCTTGGAGCGGTGCCTCGTTGGAGGGGTTAATACTCTCAGCTGGTGCCATTCTGAGCAGCACAAACTGCCCACATCATGGAACAACGGGCCCCCGGACCGGGCTGTCAGGGCGGGCTCCTTGCTAGGCCATAAGCAAACTGTTCCCTGCCTTATGTGCTAGCCCGTAGCATTGCCCACACTAAAACTTCCTTCTCTGAAAAAGGCATTGTTAAATTGATGAAAAATGTTGCCCCCTTCCAGAATTCATTGGCACTACATTTTTTTTCCCCTCCTGCGTTGCTGAGGACTTGTGCTGTCTTGGGGGAGCTCTCCCCGTCCCGGCGGCGCAAGGGACCTGGGAGGAAGGAACAGGGTTTCACGAGGCTGACAGCGACTCGGGCCACTACCGCGCGCAGGTCAAGGCCGTTTATGTGCCGGGATGAACAGAGCGCAGAGATGAAAAATCTTTGCCGTAATAAGGTTTGGGAAGAAAACGCTGACTAGCCTGAGCTTTGATTCCAGCTGACAGAACCTTTTCTAGTGTTCATTACTTGATTTCACACTTCAGGCAATTTTAAGAGCCTTAAAATTATATTTCTGCTCTCCTCTATAAAACTTTTCGATCACTTTCTAATTTTTGCTTTAAGTAAAGTTACAGGGACTCCCTAATATATCAGCTGTGCCTTTTGACTCCTGTAAAGTCAATATGCCACCAAAAATGAAAGGATAAGCTTTTTTTTTATAGACCCTCACCTCTGCTGCTTCCTTTTTACAAACGAGTTTAAAATGTCACGTAGGGACCAATTCAATTAGAGAATTAAAACTTCTCGAAAGCTCCCCCGAAAGGCGGGTAGTAAAAGAAGGATGATGTTGAAGGAGTCGCGTATCCCGCCTGAGCCTGTGGGGTTTTCCGGCGTCGCTCTGCGCGTGGTGCGCGGCAAGCCCCGCGAGCCCCCTTCTTCTCCCACCACCTCGCTCCTTTTGACGCGCCGGCGTGGGCAGACGAGGCGAATCTTTAGCCGTTGGCTAAAATCCACCCCCTCGGACTCGCTGTTACTTCTGCATTCATTCTTTGCAGGGAGAGGAAACTCACTGGTCAAACCCTTGGACACCAGAATAGTTGCATGCAGTTTCCCAGGGAGCCAGATAGCTCTAAAGCTTCCCAGTGAGTGACAGTTTCTCTCTTCTATTCTTCTGAACCATGTGTTTTACACATATACTGAAAAATGTTAATATCAATTTGCAGCCAGATTCTTGCTTAAATATATATATATATATATGCTTCCCAAAGTATATACACTTAGAGCACCTCAGCACAAACGTCACTTTCTGTACATAGGAAAAGTGTTGGATGCTCTCACAAGCGTAGCATCGTTGGCCTTGAGAGCTGCTGGCTCATGCGGCGTTATCGCGGCAAGGACGTGGGACTTGCCAGCGCCAAACTGTGAAACCTTTCTATGCGACTAGTGGAAATCATTGCAACAGGGTGGAAATCCAAAAGTGGGGGGTAAATCTGTGCATATGAGTATCTCCGAAACCATGAGACAAACTTTGTCTTAGCAGTCCCAAATCAGAGGCTGAGGAGTCGTCTGCTCCGTGTCTAGGCAGCTGTGAGCAAGCACGGTCAGAGACGGGATCCTGGGCTAGGTGGACCCTTTTAATCTGATTTGGCATGGCTGTTTGTCTGTGTTCCTGAGATCACGATCCATAGGCATGTTTTGTGCTGCCGGAGCGGCAGTTTCCAAGGTTCTGCAAAGCTCTGCAGCAAAGTGTCTCATGAAAGAAAAAAGCCTGTCCCATACTGTCGCTTTCTTGGTCCAGTGAAGCAGCATCCCCAAACCTGCTAAACGTCATAGCTCCCACTTGCCCTTCATTTTTGTAAGCTAAAGTGCCATTCTCATTTTTACAGCTTAATTGAACCTAAATGCACCCGTTTTCTGCAATGTGATGTTTGGGTAATTTTGCCATTTGCGCATAAGTTTTCCCTTAAGCAAGCTGAAAATTCCCCCTTTATCACTTCACTGGGCCAAGATTTCACACAGTATCCTACTTGCTACGAAATATGATAGTGTTCTCTCTCACCTTGTTTCTTTTTTCTTCTTTTACTTTCTTTTATAAAATCAGGATATCTAAGAAACCCCGACCACCGCGGAGCACTACATGGTGGGTGTGCTTATTCAAACGATGCCAATGCTCTTGTTCTCGGGGCCTAGACGTTTGGGTTGGTTGGGGGGGTGAACCAGGTGTCCCTGTCATGGGGCTTCTCCGGTGTCTAATAGGCAAGAGCTTACATGATACCTCTGCTCTTCCCATGCCTGTTTCCATGAAGCTTCTAGAGCTTTTCCCTGTGGCCGCTACCTCTCTGTCACTTGTGTTTTAAATTGCTCGCTAGAGAGGTGTTGGGCAGACCCCAAGGCTGTAGGATCACGCATCTCCTTTGGAAAGGAAGCCGAAGCCAGAATGCTGGGCGCTGCCTGCTCTGCAAGGGGAATGTTGGGTTTTCTGGGGGATTCTTGGCCCAGGGGCAGTTCCAGGGTCATTCCAGCATACAGGTGGGAACAGTCACATTCCAGGGAAAGAGCACAGCAGCTGTAGGTCAGCAACGGAATTATTTTGTGTGTTATAGAAATGGGACGACTTGTTCAGTCCTGTGACTGTCCAGCCTAGGTAGTCATATGGCAAAAATGCCCAGAACCACTGGATAGCAGTACATAACAGTTCCATGAGTACACTCTTGACCTGTCAAATTATAAATCCATTTTGGTTTGCTGCACTGCACATGAGTTCAGTTTGCAACTTTCTTTCTTTCTTTGGAATAATGTATAAACTCTTCACCTCAAATTGTGCAGAAATCATGTGACTTCACAGTACATTCTAAATTACCTAAGTTATTTTCAATCCTGTCTGCAGCTCTTTTATTAATTAAAACATACATTCAATGGCTGTGTATACCGATTAAGTCTTCAAAGCCCAAATTAGCACCAAACGTAGTCTTGTCATCATAAAAGTCATTTAAAAGCAGTATCATGCAATAACTGAGGTCACAGGTCTAAAAAATCTGCATATTTACCCATCTCCCTCTCATGGCTTTGGCATTTAGTAGCCATCACTGTTACATGTAGCCTGGCTTGCCAGCGATCTTTCGATGGCATACAAATAATGAGCAAGTGATTTTGGAGACAATTTAAAGAAACAGAAATTTTGACTCCATCCTCTTCAGTTACTAAAATTCCCTTTAGTATCACTTGCAATTTAGCATCCATATGCATCTCAGGAAGATATAGTTGAAACATAAATCTATTCTGGGTCTTTTGCTTGCAAAAATATCATACCTCAGCTATAATCATATGCAAAGACTTTTTAGAGGGCTTTGCAAATGCCATCCAAATTTATGATGGCACTTTTTTGCCTCACAGCTATAGATGTTCCCTCCCGAAAGCACCCACATAAAGGTATATTCTCCTATGGATGGCTGCAGTTTGTCCCTGCTGCAGTATCTAATCTGCCAAGTATACTCAAAAACTCTCAAATAACATTTGCAAGGAAACAAACGTAATCCTGAATTTTAAATGATGAAGTGTTTAAAGACCTCATTAGGAGACTTTTTTTCTGTTCAGGTTATATATGTGTATAGTGCAAAATGACACGGAAGCTAACATTAAGTCAAAGACAGAATTTTCCTGTTATTTTGCTACGTGTTACACTTCTCCTTAAAGTTTTCAAATATCAAAGCCACACAATTGTACTGTGAGGCAATTGTAACACACTGAGTTTGTGAGGGATTGAAAGTCGTTTGGGCAGCAGTGAAGGGCGACCCGGGTGAGCCAGCCCAGTCGGGATGCTGCCGTGCCCGCAGCTGCGAGCAGGTCCCATATTCTCTGGCAACACCRCACCAATAATTAGAGGCCAGGCTCAGTGGGCAGCGTTTTAAACTAATGATGCTCACTGGGTCTCTCGGGCTTAAAATTCGGTGCACCACATTTTCTCTCGGTGTACGTTGATGCTTCTCCTTCACAAAGGGAGCAGTGCACATCTACGAAGTAGAAATTTCAACCCTTTTAAGTGGAATCATAATTCTGATTCTTACTTGACTTATCATTTTTGGCTAAAAGTTGCTGAGAAGTCCAAAAGCGATTAAAACCTGAAGCCATTGAATCCATTTAATGCGCCTTTGGCACCTTTTCTTAGTCCTTTTTGAACATTCTGGTCCTCATTTTAATCAATCTCTTTTTATTAAGTTCTTTGGCTCATTTACTCGTATGTGCATTTGCTTTATTTTATTTGGAACATTTCTTTTGTAGTGTCTTGAAACAGAGTTGTGACATTGCTTTTGGAGAGCTTCTTAAGTATCTGGCAGTCACCTCTGCTACGCTGCTGATGGGGGCTCGTAGATTAGCTCTGTTTTCCTGATGCTCCCTCAGATGTCGAGTTCTGAGGAAGCAGGAGCRTGTGCTGGCGATGCATATGCAGCAGTTTGATAAGTGCATAGATGGGGAGCTTTCGTTTCACTGCTGGAAAATCACCGTTCGTGAAGCTGGGTTTTGTGTCATGGAGCAAGGTGCTCATCGGCAGGGAGCTGATCATTGAACTCAGTAGCTCCAGACATAGCCAGGGGAGCGGGAGCATCCCGAGTATATAGAAAATAAAGAGCATTCCTTTGAGATGGGTGCATTGGTTTTTGTGTGGCCTGGCACAGCTATCTTAGGGGCTGGTAGTGTGGTCAGATGGGCAGCGCTGGCTCAGCAGTACGCCTAGCAGGGTTAGCCTGASGGGCAGCACCTGTAGCCACGCACATTGCAAGGAACCTAGAGGACAAATTAAGACCTCTCCAGAAAAGCAGCAGCTGATAAACACTTCTGCTTATTCACTGATTTCAGTGATCTTGCTGAGTAATTTTCACCAAAGAGTGGAAATTGCTTGAAAATCCCATTTATTTATCAGTTGGTTTTGGTTTTGGTTTTGGTTTCTTCAACAGCCAACTTGTTTTTTTGCATCATCATCTTTGTTCTGCATGTTGTTGTGATCATGGTCCACCTGGTAATATCTGAGTTTCCGTGATTCCTTGTCATAGTGTCCCTTGAGAGCAAAGAGTAAAACCRTGTTTCATCCATAGCTTTTGTTATGAAATCTCCATCAAGACTCTAGTGACAGAGAGCTGCTGGGAATGTTGGGATAATTTTCGGAAAGTTGCCTTTGGAGATGAACATTAGCAGGACTACAGATGTGCCTGGCTTGATATGGAGTTACTGGTTAAGATGTGTGCAGTCAGGAGAATGCCAGCCACTAAAGAGTGAGATTGGATGGATATATAGACTATATAGGTACGGACCTGGAGAGAAAGGGAACCGTTCTCTTCCACCGCTGGGCCTCCATTCACCTCATCRAAGCTGCTCCTAGTTCCAGTGGCACTGTCGGCAAGGCACATAGCTCCATGGGAAGTGGGTTAATAGAAGTACTTTTGTTCCGGGAAGGATTTTGTGCATTCGATTTTCACACATCATTCTCTGGTCCATCTAAATAAATACCAACCTCATACATGAAAATTTGAAGATCTTTAGCTGTACTCAAGGAGGACTATTATGTGGTGCATTTCTAGTCCTGGCAAGCATTAGGAGGTAGAGGARCTAAAACCATCCCAGTGTTCCAGAGCCCCTTAGAAGATGAGGAACATGACGTATTCCTGTGAATTCCTTGATTAAGCTTGGGCTGGAGGTTTGCGAAGTGCAGAGTTTTGGAAAGTCTTACTGCGAGACTTCAACATCCGTACATGGCTCCAGTGACCAGAGTCTCTCAAGGACAAGGATCCCATTTACGCTTGCATTATGCATTGAGCAGAAGGGTGTGATGCATGATGTGGAATGAACAAAATAACTTGTGTGTTTAGGGAAATGCCAAATTAATGAAAATTCAGAAAGCTCTAATGTTGAAAAGGCTCACAGATTCCTTGATAGAAATATAATGCTGCTAACAGTTTCAAGATTATTGTTGTCTGAATTTTCGGCTTATTGTGTTCTGCAATTAAAATTCTTTTCAACTGGAAAACCAAYGTCAAATTAATATTTCCTTTTGGAAAAAAATACGAGAATGCACATCTTGTTCCATTTAGCACCATTGTGGTCTTTGATCTGGCTCCMTCTGCCCAGTGAAAAAACTCTTGACTCATGCTGCTGGGAGCAGGCAAAGACCATATATGTTTGGCATATATGTATTGACACTAGTCCATGAACACAAGTGCAGTAAGTTAAAGTAACGCACCCGCTCAGACTTGTGTCTGTTTTAGTCTAGAAAATCCCCTCGYTTTCCTTTTTTTGTTTACCAATTGGCTGATTCTGTAGCTAAAAGCTGCCCCAGGATGAAAATAGCCTCATGTCCTCCCATCACACTTAAGTAGCGTGGGGAGAGCGGGGCTGGACGGATGAGATCCGTGTTTCCTCAAAGCGCCAGGCGGGCCTGAGGCTGGCGGTGCAAGGAGCACCCCGGCACGCAGCGGGGCTGCCCGGCTSCACGCCGGAGCAGATGGAAGCAGTGAGGCCGGCAGCGCGGCGCAGCCTTGGCTGCTGGCCCTGGCAGCCGAGGCCGCGTGGGGTTGTCGCGGGACGGAGCCACGGAGGTGGCCCCGCAGGGCGCCGAGCCGCGGCCCTGCCCGCCCGCGCCTCAGCTTGAACTTTTTAATTTCCTGCATCCCTGAGCAGCRCAGGAGGGGGAGCGGAGGCCTGGGGACCACTAACCGCGTTCAAACTCATTAGGTAGGGAAGAGAAGACCTTTAAAACTGGCCCAGAGTCTCCAGCTTGGGTGCCAGCAATTAACCACCTAATTCCATCCCTGCTCATCCATCTTAGCCGGTGCCTCGCCGCCACTAATGCCCAACCTGCTGTCGGCGAGGTGGCCTCATTTGCAGGGCCGCGGGCCCCCGCTGGGCCCGCTCGAGTGCCGTGCCGCCTCCCCAGYGCCCGTGTAGCGTCAGATGGAGGTGTCCCCGGGCAGCTGAACCGAGGCCCTCGCTCCAGTCCCTGAAWGGAGCTTCGCTAGCACAGCCAGCGTGGCAGCATCTGGCCTGGCAAGGCAGGGAAGGAAACGAAGGCGAGTATTAGAAAAGGGGTGGACGGAGGAATATGCAGGATATATCAGACACATTAACCAAACATATGGTGCTAAATGAGATATTTTTTTTAAATTGCACAAAAATTGACATTCCTGGCAGTCTCAAGGATAATGTGACATGGCTATGATAAATTTAGAAGAATGGGACATATTTTGGCTTGTTCTTGGAAACCTTTTTCTTGCATGCAGACTGTATTTCTTCTTTTATTAACCCATTCAACGAATGTTTGAATTTTGCTGCTAGAGCCCCACGCTAGTGCACCATAATATGTGAATGATGCTAATTGCTTTGCACTGCCTAACTTTCTGTCATACCCTTCCCTCTTAAAGGACAAAACATGCTTTGGAAATGAGCTGGCAAGCTCGACTCATTCTTTCTCTTGGTCAATATTAAGTGAAGTAATTAAGCTCTGTTTGCATATTCCTCTGAACTAAGAAGCAGCCATTTTTTTCTTGAGATCTGATGGATGTGATCACTCCTGATAAAATGTGTCATTACAAACCTCAAACAAAACAAAAACATGGTAGAGCCGGACTGTTTCAAGACCAAGGCATTTCAAAACATGCCCAAATAAAAACAGCAACAGCAGTATAATAGTAGTGGCAATCATAATGACAATAAATAAATATAAAAAACTAGGAAGCAGTTAGCCAGGCTCCAAGTTTTCACTCTATTCACTGTTTTGCAGCACAGCATTGCATTCAAATCTCCCTTTGCACATTACGGTGGCTTTGTCAGCCTTGCAAAACCCATCCCCGTAGGAGAAGGACATTGCTCAGCATTGCCCTAGTCCAAGGTCATTCTGCTTTTTTTTTGTGAAAGCTCCTCAAGTTGCAGCGTGCTGAGTGCCCACGCGTGGACTTGCTGCAGCTTTAAATGATGCTGCCCTATATTGCATATACAGACGGAGCAGGTCTTAAATGTTTGACTGCCCCATCCCTGTGCACGCACAGCGCTTGCTCTGCCTGTGATGTGCTGCATCCGAGCGCACAAAGTCCTTGGCCCCACTTAACTTTGTGTTTGAGCCACCCGTGACGCTTGTTCGGTCTCTGCCACCCGCCCTCCTGCCCCGTGAGGGCTCAACCGTGACTCCTTTGGCGTGTCCACGCCATGGATATGGACACCCAAAGGCCCATCAGCATTATAGCCCATGGGCATTTCCTTCCGTTCAGTCACCTTCCTTCTTTACCCTCGGGCTGAACCAACTTAGTTGCTTTTCTTCCTATCCCAAAATCTTTAAAAGCAATACCAAAATAAATAAATAAATAAATGAAAAGAACCCATCGTTCCTTTTTCACAATAGGCTGCCAGTTCTAAACTTTTATTTAGAAAAGAAAACCCACACATATGTAACTTGTCTTGCTGCGAGGCGACAGCCACCACAACAGAAGACCCTTGCTTGCAGCAGGCAGTTTCAACAGAAAGTTATAACTAGAGCCCTGGAACTCTAACGGCTCCCTGACTTTATTTAACTTTCTGAATATAAACTGCAAAACCTCACTGAAACTATTAAGACCCCAGCAGCGCAGGGTATAAATGGTATAAATAGGCTGCTGCCTATTGCAATCAACATCCCAGGGACTATAAAAATAGTGTTATTAAATATAACGTTAATAATGTTGTCCAGAGATAATAATGTCCAGGCCTTCCTTTTCCATTTTTTCAGGAATTAAATTCTTTAAAATACTGAGTGGAAATAAGGCTGACTGATTAGCTAGTGGAAGTTCAACTTCCAGCATTATCTGAGGTTTTGCTTTTACACCTGAAACCTCAACAATTCTTCACCTTTGTTTTGCCATATCTCTGCAGATTTGCAGATGTTTGATGTATTGCATATACTGAAAATGAGGTGTTTTCGGAGGTATGTAGAGCTAATCAGAACATCCGTATGCCTCAACATCTATAAAGCTATAGGTGATAATAATACAGACACACACATATCCTTTAACTGTATGCTGCAGTACTCTTTCACCCAAGCATAAACTATATGCATAAAAGCTTGGGTTTTAAGACCCCATTGCAATTGCATTCTTTCCACTAATTTCTTCAGTACAGCATAGCAGCTGAACGAACCACAGGCTTGATAGCAATATCAACAGGAGCTACTCCTGTAGAATATCATAATGGTCATATTAGCATTGCACCAGTTCTGCCCATCCATGGGAATGGTTTCACCCGGTGGCAACTTGGATTTTCCTTGGAAGCCTTTGATATAGTTCAAGGGCATAATAACAGCTCTGAAAAAATGCCAGYGTGGCTTCTAATATAAAGATGTAAATACCATTCACCCTTTAAAAAAATTGGAAAGTAAAAGGGAACCACATAAATATATTACTTTCAAATACCTTTGAAGTCAGAGTAAGGAAATGCAGAGTCTGAACTCAGAAAACTTCATTCTCTAGTTGTGCCTTGAGTCTTGCAGCACGTTTAAAAGATCCATTTGCAATAATCTACTAAACCGSTGAGTGAAAGACAGAACTCATAAAAAGCCCGTAAAAACCCAAATGCTCCAGCTATTGCCGATTTCTAAAAATAAAGCAGGGTAGGTTTCAGTAGCAGTAATAAGCTGCRTCTTATCCATATTTCAGATTTAAAAGAAAAATATGGCTGCTTTTTAGTACTCATTGCTCAGAGCAAACCATGGCTGCTTCTTCCTCAAGCAAGACCATAAATAAAAGCGAGCTTTCGGCTCGCCGTTGTATTCAATTTCATTTGTCCTTTAAGTTTATCTAGCTGCTTCTGCACCCACTTTCACGATGCATAGGCTGTCGTTCCATGACCTAGCATTATTAAATTGCACTTATCAATCATTCTTGCCAGGAATGCCATCGCCAACTACATTAAAGAAGTCAGAGAAGTCTGGTTTCAGCAGCCCCTCGCCTTCGCAGACCTCCTCCCTTGGAACGGCTTTCACACAGCACCATCGACCTGTCATTACAGGACCCAGAGGTGAGGCCTTCCCCAGGAGCCCCAGGCAGCGATAAGCGATAAGCGTTAGTGCCCATCGTCCCTGGAAATTCCCCGCCTTTTCAATGGAAAGTAGTCGCCGCRTGTGAGCCACCCGGGGAAAGGCTCTGCTCCGAACGCTCCTCACCTGGACGTTCTCCTTGCCAAGACCTGCGTGTGGTTTTGAGAGCTTGGGCCACTTGCCAAAACTCCCCAGGGCCATTCAGCATTTCCCAAGGGGGGAAATGTTGGTTTCTGGGGGCTTGGAGTTTTCGTTTGAAGAGGGTGGGGAGAGGGACAGGGTCTCCTGTTGTCTTTCTGCTAGATTCAGTCTAACTGCTCAAGACAGGGACTCATCTCTCACCCCTGCTCCATGCCCCACACCACTGCTTTATCCCTGCGAGCCCTTTGGTGTTTGTGTTGCCCGTGGCMGTGCGCTGAAGACCCACCTTGTTAGAGGACCCCTCTGAAGCTGTTCCCGAAGTACTTTGTTGGTTCTCTTCATAGTCCTCACCAGCCTTCCAAGTGAAAAARATGTTCGCTGGGTCTTAGTGTGCTCGTAAGCTTGTAAGAAGGATACATCTGCATTAACTTAGCAAACGGAATACAAAAATTCTCAGCTCGCGCTTGGAAAGGAACACACTTGAGCATAGCACTTGCAAACCTTCTTTTTGAAGATAGAAAAATAAGAGTGAATGATTTGGACATGTTTCTTTCTGCTATGACATTTTACTTCATTTAGAAGAGATTTACTTCCTTTAGAAGAGTTCTGTTGAATGGTGGATCTTGAAAAGACATGTTAGCAATTCATACTAGAAATCATTTTGAAAGGTCTGTTGGCATTCGTGTGGTCTTCCTGAGGGCAGCACCAAGCAGTAGTAACCTCTCTGTCTGCACAGTGCCAGGTGTGTAGCATAAAGCGGTGGAATTGCAGCAGTCTTCAGTTGACAAGAGGTCAGAATTGTGCTTCATGGTTCTTTGTGCTTTGCTAAACCTTCTTAATGCAGTTAGAGTAGTTCTGGTTAATCCCTTAAGAAATTTTTACCAGCTGAGAAACAAGCACCTAGATCCTCAAAAGGTATTTTGAGTTCTAAGTTCTATGCAGGTATATAAAATCCTTTGAGATCTGGATCTGTGCTCTCTGGCAAATATATCATTTCTTCTTTTAAAGGCCTTGGTAATTGGTGATACAAGTGTGAATAATATGAATGTTCCATTAACATCATATTCAGTGCACATYAGCTGATGGATTTCCTATCTTTTAGAAGTTCAGCCTTTTAGATTGGAATTGTTGATCGATCAGTTAATAGATCCTTTCTGTATTTTGTTATGCTTTACCTCACACTTATTTTTTAACATCAAAAAATTACTTTTTTTGCCCCCATGTAGAACCTTTATTTTTTAAATTTTTGTGTAGTTTCGAAAGCAAATGCGTCACTAGTTAGGTCTTGTTTAATCTACAGTCTGTTTTCGCAAGTCTTTTTTTCAGCACTTGGGGATATGTGAGAAGATCTCAAACCTGGCAGAACTCAAAAGAGCAATACAGTTACACCCATTCACAAATCTGTTTGTATCAAAGGAGATGCCTTTACTAACTCCAGAGGAAAATACCTCCGTTTCCATTCACCGCGGCTCCTAATAAATTGAGCAAAATTTGTTTTTCCGCAACATCTTTTCAAAGTATCTTCTTCTATTTTATGCTTGTTCATAAGGAGTTACAGACGTTCAGGAAGACCCTCTGAATTCATCCATGGTTCCTTAAGTGTCATCATCCTGGAAAAATTTTGTTCTAAATTTCATCTGTTGTTCTTTTTTGGACATCCCTCTTCAGTATTCTTCTTTCACAACACATTGGCTGTGTTTATTTCTATTCTACAGCAATCATTCTATTAGTAGGGTCTTATACTGAGATGGATTATWTTCTGCAAATCCAGCTTTGTCCTTTATTCTGTTCCCTCCTCAGCACTTTAGGATAATAAGCAAAGAGAGAAGCTTTTTTAGGTACATGTAAAGTGAAATGCAATCATGTAAGAAGTCAGGACTTCCCAGCATCTCATATCTGCAATTAATTACAGAAAGTTTTAGGTGTTTTTTTGTGAAAATTATGGGTATAATATAGTATACATATATRTTGAATTCTCTTTGAATACATATGCAATATGTAAATGGCTTATGACAGGTCATTCTGAGTGGTCTTCAGAAAAACAGAGAGCAGGATTTACTTCTCATTCTGCAGAGAAATTTCAGTGAAAGTCATGAGTAAGTAGGTGGAAATCAGAGAACACCCCTGAGCCAACTAAACAATTACAGGAAGGTCCATTCTCCTTTTGATGTTCCTGTGTGCAAATTGATCATTTGGATAGGTAAATGAGAAGCACTTGTGGAGCATGATCAAAAGAGAGAGAGAGAGCAGGGAAAAAGCTGTAGACTATTTATGGCAGGTGTTGTCAATGACATGCAGTGATTTATAACTTCTCTTGAATCCTTCAAACACTTCCAAACCTTCCTTAGAACCAAGTGCACATCTTTCACTGGRGATATCCAAAGGTATGCAGAGTCCTTCCCAGGGATACTCATAATGAATTATTTTGGGAACATAACTCACTTGGGAGGATGAGTAGATTTCTAAGAGGATTTCTCTGCTATGAGGTGCTCTGTTCAATGAACCTACTTGCAAAACCTCTGTTCTTGTGAGATTGGCTGCACTGCAGTGTCTTGTGGAAGGCTGTGCACTAGTTTTCTGTCTGCGCTGGTACTGTTGCCAGTACTCAACCCAGCTGGGCAGTAGCCAGCAGAGAGGATCTGAGCTGGCTGACCAAAGCACCAGATGTGYGGTGAGTGCTGGCGCATGGATGCCAATGCTCAGTGACTCCTCACTAGTTCCAACAGATGGTGGCAAGATCCAAGTTTCTTTGGTGATAAGCTAGCAAAGTGATTCATGGAGTCTCACTTGATGATGGCAGTTTTTTGGGCATGACTCTATGAATGTACCATATGTCTTCTCTGGACCAGTGTGGTTAGGATTCAGTGTCTGGCAGATGGCAAATTGATCACCTATAGGGTGGCTTTAGCACCACTATCAGTTTCAGAATGTATTTCAAAACATTGAAAATTCAAMCAGTTGTATCTCTATCTGCTAAGCAACATACCTGCAAGACGATACTTGGTGTTCTGTGTTTCCATACTGTATTGCTGGCACCTTTGGAAGTTTCCTCAGCATTGGTCTGCTCAAACTTTTTAGCAGACAGCGAAGGGTTTAAATACTGTGGGTGACAGCAATATTTACGTAAGTGGTTTCAGGTTTCCATGTATTGCTGCTTACACTCTAGCGACTTTGTATCTGGAGCTGGCTGAAACCTTAAATTGGCCACGATTTTGCAAGCCTGGGATACACAGCAGCTTGTGCTGTAGAGCACTCATGCATTTCCAGAGAGTATGACAGCGTAGATCCCACAAGCCAAGAGCAGCAAAGCAAGCTAAGGAAAGAAAAAAAAAGTCCTAAGAATGAGATGATGTATTAGGAAGGTAACTGAAGGAAGAACGCAATTACAAGAAATAAGACCGAGCACAAAGAGAAGAACCAAGAAAGCAGTAGGTGAACAGAAAGAGAGGAAGGGATGAAAGTCAACCAGTGGAGTGGTTCTCATTTTGTGTTTCCGTAACAAGCATTTTCACTGAGACTTTTATCAGCAGAAGCCTACCAGGAAAACCCTCCATTAGTTCCAATACAGCAAACGCTTTGTCAGAGGCCTGGGAAGAAGCTGTGCCCCTCTCTGTTCTCTACAGCATCACCAAATATCCGTGTCTGTTAGCTGTCCCGCCAGCTAGCTTGAAATGAATAAATGTGATGATTTCCTCTAACTTGCTTCAGAGCTACACAATGTAAGAGGACATTTTGTAATAGCCTGTCCCACGCAACCCATGCTGGCTGCCACCTCCCAGACTAATGTAACCTTCTACTTTCCATAGAATTTTGACTGAAACAAAGCAGTGGAAGTTCTTTACAGTGCAGACATCTCTAATGTAGGTATGCTAATGTAAGAGAGCACAGGAAGGAGACGAGCCACACTGTAACGGTAAGAAAGCACATGACAGCTGAGTAGAAACTGAAAATAGCCTAATGCTGACCAACAGATTGGCTAACCCAGCAGTGGTGCAGAACAAGGCCCCAGTTGCGTGTCAGCCTGTGGGGAGGACTTACCTGGTTTTAGCCAACCACGTAGGCAAAGATTTTGATTTTCTGCCTTCATTCACTTTCCAAAAACACAAAGCCGGAGGAAACAGTTTGCTAACAGATGGCCTCAAGGTCAGGGTTTAGTAGTCATTACATACCCTGCCCAAACTCCCCTTTACTCCCACTTCCCGGGTAGGAGAGGAGAGAGAGAGAAAGGCTTGCAAACGGTTAAAGCTTCACCTAAACAAAAGTCAGGAACCGTGTAATTAAAACTCTACCTTTGTTGTATTGTAAAGAGTTACCCTATGACATAGGAAATATTTAAAGGAGCAGACTGTTCAGCTAATTTGTGTGCGAGTGAACTGCTTAGACAGTCCTATCCTAAATTAACTGTAAGGCCACCCACTGAGAATGCCTCATAAAGGGCCATGATTGCTCAGCTTCGTTTTGTATAACCGTTCAATAATTACTAGATAAATGCATAACTAAAAGCTCTATTACACTAATAATTTGTGCTGAGATAGATGTGTGGGACACCATGCTGGGTTAATTTGTCATCCCTGCAGCAAACTTCTAAAGAGGGCTCTTTTGCAGAGGAATTGTGCTAATATGTTGCTCCAGTGAGGACATGTTAGAGCAACAAGATGACTTGGTCGCTTAATCTCCTGAAGAGGCAAAATGCCTGGAGGGTTAAGTGCCAGAAAGGAGAGCGGGGGGTGATTAACGGAGTGGACCTACGTTTAAACTCATCCTGACGGAAGGAGCTAATGTAACTGAGCAAAAGCCTGAAAAGGGAGGTGTTAAAATACTAATAGGATGTCATACCTCCCTAAAAAAATACCATAAAAAGAATATGCTGTAGGACCGAGGGATTTTAGCCATGCTCTTAGTGATGACGGATTCAGTTTCTTTGGCTCGCTCCGATGTGTCCATGAAGTTAAACTATACACTCTCAACAGTGCAGTGAACTATAATATTTTTATCTCTGTTCTGTGCTAAATTCCTCTAGCTTCCAACACACACAAAAAGCACATTATTACTTTAAATATGGAACCCATGTTCCATGAGAGCTSTGGATTTTCAACCTCCTCTATTGACAGAACCATAAATCATGTTAAAGTTAAGTGAATTATTGTAGCRTGGAACTATAGCTTTAACAATGTTTATGTAGTATCAGCTTACCATCTACAGAATGAAAGGGGGAAAAAACACTGATATTAGAAATGGGAATGTGGAGTCCTATTAACTTAACAGCAATATATCACTCCAAAGTCACAGATTCCATTACCATGCCCTTTTTAGTATCAAAGCAGAATTGTATCATCACATATATAAAGGTTGTGGTTTTTAAGAGAATTTACATTTCTATTGTAAACTTATCAACTGCATTTCATTATAAGAAAGACATGATATATTCTCCTAGCAGTAGTTGTTATCTCATATATGGGAATACATCACACGGATTAAAAACAATAATAATATGCAAAAGTTGCCAGCATTTGATGTGGAATAGGAATCCTACRAACAGGTTAAATGATTCTCTTTGACCTCCAGCTATGGTTTTGGAAGGCAGGAACACTTTCCAGTGGGATGCCTTTTATTCCTGTGCCTTTTTAGTTAGAATATAGTATTCCAGTCTCTCAAAGGTACAAGAATTCTGCTATGTTTTAAAACAATCTGCTTGAAACAGCTAACTTAACTGGCCCTCTGCCTATGCAAGAATCTGGAACCACCACTGAGTTTGGCTCTACCATAATTCAAATGCAGCCTTGGATAGTCAGAATCCAGAGTCTACCAAAAAAACCTGTGCCTAAAAATAGTTTTAAGCATATTTCCCTTTGCCAGGGGCTTCATAAGCCCTGGTTAAAAAGGAAAAAATAAGAAAGAAAGAAAATGAAAAGGCTCTTCTGACTCTCACTTCCCACAAAATCTCTTACACAAAGGTATTTCTGAACAAAGGGTCCAGATGATTTATACCACTGTGGTCTAAAAAGCAGTAAAAGGGGGATGATATCCAGCCCCAACTCGGAGATATCTTGAGTCTGTTTTTTCAGCAGTGCTTAGCAGCCCACCCGCACTTGACTTCAGGAGCTGAGAGAGGGACATTCTGCAGCTCAGTTCTCCTTGATGTCCGTGAACAGGAACAGATCCTCCATCCATCATATTTAGGGTATTTGTATATCCTGCATTGGCAGCTATATGTATTGTATTTGGAATGTTTCAGCTATGTTTGTCTACATAATGGGGAAGTAAATGTCAGTCATATCTATATCTTGCCCATAATCGGAAGGCAAGGCTAAGTTTTGTTCTCATTTCCTTGTGATTTCCCAGTGTTATCTGTAAGAATGATAATACAGAAACAGCATCAGTTTGAATTTAGGTCATCCATGGACCTGATGATAGACATGTTACTGCATCCTTTAGGAACTTAGGCAGTGCTTGGGTTTCTTGGTGATCTGAAACCTCTTCCCAATKGGCTGCTCTCAGGATTGATGATCAGTCATTTCATCTGAAGGTCCATATTTGACTGGGAGCAAGTCTGTGCTCCCCCAAATGAGACACCTGCAGAGATTGCTCTACATTTGTCACCTTCCAGCGTCATCTTAATGGGCAGTAAGAAAACTAGGGAATTCCAGAAACCTTTGAAAGAGTTACAGGGACACAACTCCCATTGAAATTCAAAAGCACTTAATGAATTCTCTCAGGACCTCTGCAAATCCCAGCCCAAGTTTCTTAATTATTTTTTCTTGTTTGGGCAACTGCTTTCATCACTAAAATMTGTGAGCTTAAAGCTATTGTTTTAGGCTTCTATTCTTTACCTCTTGTATTGTATTATACACAGAAGTGTAAGTTCCTTTCAACAAATTTGGATTATTGCCAGATCTCCTTATTAAAAAGTCACTCTTCATATTTCCGATAAACACAGCTGTTTCATGGTGTTTGAAAGCATTTCACATCAGCCAGCATGGTGGCTTAGCCAATTAGCGCTCTAATATGGTCAATTTTGAGAATAAGTACCTTTGGCGTACAAAGGGTGGGATACATCTTGCATAATTTGAACTGGCACTCACACCAGTTTAATGTTAGAGGAAAGCTTACAGCACGCAGGGAGTTAACGCAGCTTAGATGCCTGAAGTGGAAATATCTAGCAGAACAAACTGTTCCCTAGCATTTCCAGGGAAATGACTTTTTAAAAAATACTTTCTTTATTGTAATGGAGCCAATTATAAAGGCCTCAAAACAAACTGATAAATATGATCCTGTTGCATTATGATTTTAGCGTTGCTATTTCTAGGAAGATTGATCAATGTTTAATGAGCTATTAGTAAACTTAATTATCACTTTATACAAGCAGTATCTGAATGTTGTACCCTAGTGAAGCCAGTGCTTTGCCAGTCAAGTCTGATGGACAAGCCCTAGAGCCTGTGGTTTTGGATGCCCAGACCACTACTTCCTTGAAGAGGTGGAGAGCGCGGGGTGGTGACAGCCTTGGCTTGGGTGGGAGAACAGGACCCTTCCAAAGACTCCAAACAACGTTACCTAGAAAGAAGCTTCAGCCAGTCATCTGGTCTTGAAGGGGCTGGCAAGGCCTTTTGGAAGAGTTGATGGATCTGTGGGTCTGCCCTGTATATTGGGCTGTGCTGGCAGAGAAATCTCTCTAGGCCCTGCAGGTGTGATCCTGGGAAAGGAGCCTGTATATCTGGAGAAAACTATAACCTGCTGCAAATTAACTGATTCTTTATTATCTGATCATGCAATTCAATACAATTTGCAATTTTATCTCTTCCTCATTTGCCCAACACCTGTGAAGGCTAATCTAATCAGTGAGTACGACTTACTTTATTAGCAATTTAGTTTGGTATTGGCTACTACAAATCAAGAAGGAGAAAGAAAGCACTAGGCTTTATATTCAGAGAGTTCAACATTGTGAAAACCTCTCTCTCCTACACTGCACAACAGTGCAAACTCCTACAAAAGAGAAGCAGTAGAGCTTGCAACAGCTGTACTGCATAATTACTTGGCCCAACAGCAGTAGTTTTAAAATGCTGGTATGTCTGTTGCAGGCCACCATACATTATCGTCTCATTCTCAATAAAAAATCTGGGAGGTTTCAGATGAGCTTCAGTGGAATTAGGATCATGTGTGCTTTGCAATATTTATGCCTGTCTTGAGATAGAAGGATAATTCCTGCCTCCAGCCCCTCCCTCCACAAATAGCAGGTTTAATAACACCAGATAGTCCTATTCCTCCATACCTACAGCAGGTAGAGATGAAGTTCTGACTTTGAAATACATGCTTTTTTCATAGGTGGTAGAACTTAAAATTTATATCATTTAGTGAGGTCAGTAATAAAGTATAAATGTCACAGGCTGAAAGACGCTGGGAGAAAAATGGCTTGGCAGCATGGAGCTGCTTAGGAGCACATAAATAATCAGTCAATAAGTAAATAAATAATAGACAAAGATCTCTGTTTTATCTTCCATTTGAAGATCTCACAGAATTTACAGGCACTGACTGAGGCATGTAATATCCCAGCAGAAGCTTATGAGTAGTGGTTGCCCCTTCTTACAGGCAGGAAGACTTGTATCACTCCAAGCAGGGTTTTCAGAAGCAGTGACTTTATCATTTTTATTGAACACTTTATTGAGCGTCATGGTTGAAGTGGTTTGCCAATGGTTACTAGTTACTTACAGAGTCAAGCCTGCTTTTATGGTAACACAGAGGTGAGGCTGGTGGGGTCTGTCCAAGCAGTCCAATTTGTTTGGGTAGAGAGTTTTCAGAAAGGTTAGGAAGATAAAAAGTTCCCTGGAAATGAGGATTTTAGCTTCAGTCATCAGCTTCTTCTGGATCATGTTAATAAGCCTCAAGTTTCTGACCTGCAAATTATCATTATTAGGGTAAGCAGAAGAAYTGGGAATTTCAATTGCTACCACTTGGTTATCACCAATCAGTAGTTTCATGTAAAAGATGAAGCTGCAGTGGTTTGCACTGTGGCAGGGTTTTTGTAACATTAGTCAGAAATACTGCCACATCTGGAAGCAGATCAGGTTTTACTCTTGGCATTGCTTTTCTGCTTGCATTTCTTGGGATTCTCCTGCAGAATTAGGAATAGATCTAAAAAGTTGGTGCCAAAAGCCACATTTATGAGAGGAGTCCCTGACCAACRTGGGTGAATCTATATGATGACTTTTAGGAAAGGGGCAGCTAAAACCCTGTCAAAAAGCTGAATAGCTGGATAACTTTGTGCTTTAGGGAAGAAAAAGAGAGGCTGAAAAGAATTCTATGGAGTTGCCTTACGAAGAGTGAGGTGATACGGTTCGAACAACAGGAAATGAGAGGGAAATGTGAATTTTTATGGAATATTTCAGGAAGAGCAGGGGGAAATAGCAACCAGATTGGGCAGTCTACACCAACTCACATCCTTTAATTGATTAAAAATGTTGGTAAGGAGTCCAACATTTGGAAACTCAGTTGTGCTGCACACCTAAAGCTTGGTTACCAAGTGAGGTTTCTGGGCACCATCACCAGAAAGGCTGGCTTTATATCACTGGAGTTGGTGGCAGCAAGGTAGCTGTCAAGCTAATGGCCTTTTTGGATCTTCGGCTTTGGCACTTAATTCAGCCACTCTAGTWAATGGCAGGCGTGTTTGTAACATTCATCAGTTTAATAGTAATAGAGTCTTCTTCTTGTTCAACAGTCCTTCCAATTGCCACGTGAGAAGTTTGGTACACGTGAGAGGCTGCMAAACTAAATCTTTTGGAGACCTTTATACCATTCCTTACTACTAAAACTATTCCATTTCCCCTGAGAAAACAAAATCTTTCGTGCCAGCATGTGGTGCAGGCCAAGGACTGACAACAGTCTGGTTTCCTTCCTCCAGTCCCTCATGATGGGCAGGACCCCTTGGAGCTGAGGAGACGGCAGGACCCCCTCTTTCCTCCTTCCTCTGGAGTTACTGATCGCTTCTGCATCCATTTTTCTCTTCTGTCTCKCACAAAACCCTCTCCTCAGGAACATCCCTGACAAATGTTTTCCAATTTGTTTGCTATTCTGACATGCTGAGGAGGTCAAAGGCACTAGAGAATGACCCCATGCTTACAAGCCTATAAATATCGCTGATAGTCATAACACATCTTTGATAGAGCAGTCCAGCTCCTCTGTAGACACGTACCTTGGAAGAACCTCATGCGGTGAGGTCTCCGGCCTGGTTTTGAATTTCCACATGTTCTCTGGCTGCAGTTGTTCATTCCTTGCTATGTTTCTGTCTCTTTTTCCACTCAGAGGAAGAAAGGGAATTAATTTGTTCCCAGATGTGTACATAGGAGAGTGCACAGACGTAATAGTTTTAAACAGTGTTAACAGACTTAGTGCTAAAATGAAAGTTTTATAATAAATGTTTTAAAATATCCCAATATATTTTTTTACTTAATTTGTTGTTTTCTGTGGAAACTTTATAACTGTTATCTTCAGCCTTAATCTTCATTTGGCATACAAGCAAAGAAGGGAAATAGAAAAGTAGACATAAAGGAATGGAAGAGGAAAAATTGGAAAACTACATTTGATATCAACAAAAGAATAGAAACGCTGCATCYCGATGAAATTTTTTTCACAGTCATCAAAATTCGTAGCACCAGTTTTTATTGAATAAACATTCTTGGCAAAATATTTTGACAAGCTCTAAGCTTGCTGTTAATTCAGGGAGAAGGTAGTGAGACATTCATACATGTAAATTAGTTATGACATAAGTGGCATTAATGAAGCTCCACAGATACAGAGGTGGAGGAAGTGAGCACAGAGGCTGACACRGCGCTGGAAATCATCTCAGGAAAGGCGGGTGCTCATTTGCACTGGAGGTGTCTCCTCCTGGGCTAGTGACYGTAGGGTCCCTTCCTTTGCATTGGTGAGCCGGTCAATACTGTCGATGAAGTCGAAGGAGTGATTCATCTACCCAAATGCAGTGGTCTATTTTTGCATGAGATAAATGGCTCCTTATRCTCTATCTATTTAGTAGCTCTCCATTGATTCCCAGATAACTATCTTAGATTAGCCTTGTGATAGGCACCCCATTTGCTAAGTTGAATCCCACATTATTTCTGCCTTTAATAGAACACTTTGGAGATAGAGCCACTCTCAGGATGCCAGGGACCGGAAAACAGTCTTCATTTCAGCTGTTTTGAGGGTTTAGGCTCAGTATCAGCAGAGTGCTGTCTTGCTCTTGCAGTGTAGGTATAGCTTGGGCTGTCTGAAAGATATCACTGGATGCACATCTGCTTGGCCCATATCTAGCTGAAGGCTGCACACTTCCTTTTGCTTCTTCATCCTTCTGCTTTCTTACGGAAATGTTTCCCTGTTGCATGAGCTGCAGTCCACATCACACGTCGTGTGCATTGCTCTTTCCRTCGTGGGTATTTTAAACAGCATTAGGGGGAGCAGACCAGGAGGAGTGGTGGTGGTACAGCAGGGCTTTTCGTGACCAGGGTGAGAGCTTYGTGTTCATCCCATAGCTCCAGTGACCAAGAGTGCATAGTTGTCAGCTGGAAAGGGTGCCCTGTGTGGCATGATGACCAGATTGGTGATAGCTCTTGTCRACAGTGCTTTTCATGGGGCAGTTGCCAGTTCTCCAGAGCATCCCAGGCAGGAGGGAAGCGCTTGGTGGTGGTGGTGTCAAAGTAATCATTCGTCATGGAGTCATAGAAGCAGAAGTATAGAATACATATAAGTGTTGCCTAGTCAACCCCTAAGGAAGGTTCACAGGTTAATGCTGTAGCTTTGCTTGCTGCTCTCCCTGTGCTACACTTTTTTATTCACATCTTCAGGCTCTGGGTTTGTTAATGTTTAATAATGCTCCCCACCAAAAAAAAWTTATTTATAAAGTGTCATATTATTAAACTGTCAGTGAGCAAAGCTAAGACACAGATTTTAGCTTTTGTTTAACTGAAGTTTTTTGATAACATTCCCTGTTAAAGGAGTGCTCATTCTTATTTTCTGCCTCTCTCCAAGCTTTTCAGAAGCACCTGCAGCTTCCTTTTTCACTCATGTATTTTAGCTTACTCCAAAGCCAAGCTATGTCTTTCTGTAGGACACCAGCTGCCTTGCATACCTTGTATTTAATCAGTTTTGTTTAGAGTATGAATGTAGTGTGTGCACATAGACACCCCTGAAAGCTCAYTGGAGTAGCACGGAAAGCACCAGAAGGGATATAAACATCCCTTCTTGGTGAGAGAGARTCTCTAGTGTGAAGGAGAGCTCATGATCAGCTAGACCACCTGGCCCCTCTTGAGAAAGTTGTATTTGCATTTGAGAGAGGAAGAGGAGAATTCATGGCAYTACAAATGGTGGCCATTGCTACCTCATGGCGACAACTAACATGGAAGCAACTGTTGGCTAGCAAAGGTCCAACCTGATATAACTAGAATGCCAAGGAACGGGCCAAAGGTGTCTCGTAACATAGGACAGCACTATCCTGTCTCCAGCTGCACTTGCACAGTGCTGCTGAGATCAACGGAGGGTAAAATCTGTCATCGCCAGCGGGCTTGGGTACATTACACCTTCACTGCACATCCTCCTGCTAGCTTTTCAGTGTGGGCTCGCTGGCCTACAAACTCACCAAATGAAACATCATCCCCRCGTGCGAGCTGGAGGCTTGTTGAAGAGTTGCAGCCAGCGTTATTCTGGAGAAATGTAAATGCAGTTTTCCAGACAATCTTGCCGCTTTGTGCATGTTCATTAGCCTGAAATGCGTTACTTAAAATAAATGTTCCTAAACTGAGGTGAAAAAACCAACAACAAGAAGTGCTTGAGCATCTTTAAATTATCAACCATTTATAGTGCAATATAAAAACAGATTCATATGTGCAAATCCAAGTTAAATGAAATGTCAAGGAACTTAACCCTAATCTCCCAAATACATTTTTTTATTGCTGGATTCATTAGAACTGCTCTTAAGGTGATGAATAGCTGTCACTTTAACCAAGAACTGTGGGTTCCTTTATATATGTCCACTAAAAACACAGAAAATCCATTAAAATGTCTGGCTCCATTTATTTTCAGGACCTAGATGAAGTGAGCATAGGACACAATGTGGTCTAATATATCAGTCATGACAATCAGATGTATAAACGATACCGTACATTTAAAAAGACTAAAACTACAGTAGATTTAAAACTGTTTTATTTTCCGAAGGCAAAACTCTACTGTATATAACGTCTTTGTTTTCTTTCCTTTAGCAAGTCCACATGCAACACCATCGACTCTTCATTTTCCAACATCACCCATTATTCAACAGCCTGGGCCATACTTCTCACACCCAGCAATCCGCTATCATCCTCAGGAGACTCTGAAAGAGTTTGTCCAACTTGTCTGCCCCGACGCTGGTCAGCAGGCTGGACAGGTGGGGTTCCTAAATGTAAGGAAGCCGTTTTTCTTTCTTCAGAAGTGTTTGTCCTATGTAAAATTAACCACGGGCTGATGGGATTATTTTAACAGCATGTTGCACACAGGAACTCACCTCAAATAGCTGTTGCAAGAAAAAAAAATGCTGCTATTGCAAAAAAGTATATATATAAAAATCAATAAAAACTCCCCCTAAAGCACTGAACCACATTGTGGTGAAATTAGCTTAAACTGCCAGAGCAGTGGGTGAGGCGGTGACCTTTTGGGTCCTTCCACAAGCGCCTTTGCTGCGTGCGTCCTAACCCTAGCAGAACGAGGGTTAACAAAATATGAAGGCAGAATAATTTTTATTAATTATTTTTGAAGTTCAGGGGAGAATGGGGTGGAGGGAGGAGGAGAGCAGGAAAAGGGAGGGTGAGAAACAGATGTTTCAGATCAGCTAAGTTCATTAAAAAAAAAATACTGCCTTATAGCACTTTAGATCAAGTTGACCAGTACTTGAACTCAAGATGTTAAAAGTACAGTTTATTATGGTTTGTTATTTCTGTAAGCAGTTATCTTTTCCCCTTATCTCTATGAAAAATTAAGCAGAGTTCCAAAGCTTCAAATAGCCATTTTCATTTTTTTAATCAAATAAAGTGAATCATCTTGCTATTATTGAAATAGCATTCCGGTCAAATGCAGAATTTATAAATTTTATGTAAATCGTATCCAAAATATGCTCTGAATATTTCATGAAATGTAATGCATGTAAGTTTTTCCAGCCAATGAAGTCATAACTGGCAAAATTACTGTTTCTCTCCTGACACGCATACGATTAAGAGTGTTAATGCGAATTAGTTTAATTATTAGCATCTAATTTATTACACTTATTTAATAAGCTATATTGTCCTCAGTGCTTTCCTTTGCCTAGCAAAAAAAACCTGAGCTCTGCCTGCTCCAGCCAGCACTGCCTTTGAATAATGTCCGCAATATGTTAGCAGATACATTTATGTCTGGACAACAAATCAATACAGTGCTTTTCTTTTTCCTTGAGTATTCATTTGCTTAATTTATCCCAAACCATTCAGCATTATGAACTGTTAGCACGCTCACAATGAACATGCAGCAGGGGTCTTCTTGGCAGGCAAGTGACCTAATTGTGAGACAAGATAGTGTTTGAGGGATGTCACTAATATATTAGTTTATTAAAGGTACTGGATGTTGGAAAAATAAATAACCCTGAAGGATTGCTCCTTACAGCAGACTGCAGTCTTTGAAGTTAGTGGGAGTGCTGTTAAGTTAAATGCAGATGAATTTGAGTCTTATTTATGCCCCGAACCATTTTTGCTCTATGGCAAGCGTGATTTGCACCTACCCCACTCCAAGGCCTTTTGTCAGTGCCAAAGCAGGTGGAATGAAAATAAGGTGCCAAGCCTGTGCCAGAACGAGTGTTTTGTCCCCAGTAATTCAGGCTAATGGAAATCCTAGCAAGAATTAAAATATTATTTTCCTCAGCAGTACCTGGGATATGGATCTGTATTTAAAAATGAGCTTTTATCATCAATGGGAAAGCAAATGTTCAGTGCCAGGAGAACTGCAGCGAGATCAATTTGTAGAGTGCTGTCGAAAGCGATCTCGTCGGTTTTGTCACTAAAACGGACCACTCGATTAACAAACGGTCCTACCTTCAACTTACAGTGGTATTGGGCATCTACATGCAGGGTTTTCAAGCATCCAGGCAATCTGCAAATTTAAACTTAGCAAGTTTGGGGTGATTTTTGGTTTTTTGTTCTTTGTTTTGCTTTCTCATTTGTTTGTTCTTTTTTGTTGTTGTTTGTTTTTGTTTTGTTTTGTTTTAAAGCCACCTTCTTGTTTCTGGGATACTTGAAAACTCTTTTACAGAAGGACGGGTTTTGCTGGTGATCACTGGAAAGACCACGTTTGTGTAGCTAGGCCTGTTCTGCCTGCAATTGTGCACATCCCAAACTAAGTACAGAGAGGAATTTTTTTTTATTCTAATACGTAAAATTAAGCAGTTCAAAGCTCAGCTAAACTGTGASCTGTTCTCTCGCTGACTTAAAAGGGATGTGGGAGTGCAGTTACTTCAATATACACTCATTCATTTTTCCTGTAATAAGATATCAGTGTGACTTTTAAGACCACCAAAAATGCTTATTTTTCCTCCTAATGAGCAGTATCTTTAAGAAATTTACACTCAAGTCCCAGGCACTGATATCCTCAGGATACTATAGAGACATGAAACTGGGAAGCTCCAGATCACTGCAGAAACTCTCACTGAGCGAGACTTAGTAGCTGCAGGAAATGTAAATAAGAACAGAATTTAATCCAGAATAATTTAATCCAGATCAGTTGCTAATAGGAGAAATGTGCTAAAAGTGGAAATTTCCACATATGCAAAAGATTCCCAGGCTTGGAGGCCAAGTGCCTTGAAGTCAGTGGAGGATTGGACACAGCACTTCCTTTGCCACCTCTCTCCTTAAGYAATTTCAAATGTACTGCATATAGTTTTAAGCTGGACTGTTGTTATGAAAGGTTCCTAATAGCTGATTTTTAGTATAATTCTCGCCTGTTTGCTTGTTGTTTTGGCAGCCCAATGGTAGCAGCCAAGGCAAGGTGCACAATCCATTCCTTCCTACCCCAATGTTGCCACCACCACCTCCGCCACCAATGGCTAGGCCTGTGCCTCTGCCAGTGCCAGACACAAAACCTCCGACTACATCAACGGAAGGAGGGGCCACCTCTCCCACTTCTCCGAGTAAGTACAGAGGCGCCGCAGGAGCCGCGGGCCAAGGGCGGCGCGCAACGCGCCGGGGCCACCATGCATCTTCTGTCCATTGCCAAGAGCTTGTCCGTGCGTGGACAAGCTCTGAGGGACAGGAGAGCTGTCTGCTCTCCGCTCTGTTTTACAAAAGCTTGAGCTTGTTGTATTTACCAAACCAAAGGGTCAGCTTAAGGATTTAGTTTTATTTTCAGTTTTGTTGGCTTTTCACCTAATCGTGTCTGAGAGAAAATATGGCCAGCAGCAACAGTAAGACACAGGCCCGGGACTCGGAAATCCTCTGCCCCGTCACTCACTGGCGATTTTGTGTCTCACAAAGGGCTTTAGAGGGTACTGCATGCATGCAGACAGAGGCCCTCACAGCAAATACAGCTTCTTATACATATTGGGCTAAACTAACAACTCTTTTGAGTTCACTTCTTTTATAGTTCTTTGGGGAATAAGTCTCCTTAGATTAACCCAGACGTCGTTCCCTATGACTTGGTTCCCGAGCCCTGCATTTTGGGCAAGAAGCTATGGTATTTCTTAAGCCTAGGGAGAAAGCTTTAATCCTCTCTCCACCACCCACACGGCTCCCATATGTATTTTGTGCAGCCACAAGTCAAATATACAAATTCCTGCATACACACTTGGGGATACCACTTTGGACTCACTCTGCTGGGAAACGAATGTGATTCAGCTGGGTCTGGTGCTTGAAAAAAGTCTGGATGTTCAGGGAGTTAATTGTGAAATGATTTAATGAAGCTATGCTCAAACTGACATTTCAAAACAAAAGGGAAGCTTTCAATGCGTTAATGGCAACTGTAGGGGACTTGTTCCACAGTGAAGGGAGTCCAAATAACATCCACAAACAAAAATCAATCTAATCGAAAGAGCAAATCCCTTTGTGTGCTTTTCAAGCTTATTATTTGAATGCTGTATGCAACCACCGCTTGATGTACAGAGAGGTATTTGCTATTCAGAACATGTGAAAGCTCTGTTTTTAAAGCTTCATATACAGTCCGGGGGATCTGCACAGGTTCCATGGGACGTTCGTAAAAGCGGGTGTTTCTCAGCGTTCCGTATTGCCTTCTGCTATRATAGCACATTCTTGCAAACTAAGCAAGTGACTCTGGCTTGCTTAGAAACTGAAACGGGTTTTAGTATGAGACAGTCTGCTAAGATCGTGAACAGGATCTTCTAGAATCAGAGCTTTTTGGATTGGTCAGCAAATCTTTGCTGAGCTAAGAAGTTGATTCATTCCCTCCCCTCCGCTCCTCTCTCAGAACTTAGATCAACCTTGTGCGATCAGGAAGTTTT
The DNA here is from genome assembly GCA_003342815.1 of Eudromia elegans. Taxonomy (NCBI): domain Eukaryota; kingdom Metazoa; phylum Chordata; class Aves; order Tinamiformes; family Tinamidae; genus Eudromia; species Eudromia elegans. Next base: position 352,987 of record PTEX01000360.1, read on the forward strand.
GACACTTTCTGACCAGAGATACCGTCTTCTAAGTCCCATCAGTAAGAGTCAGTGGTGGAATTAAAAGGTTAATGTTTACTCATAGTTATCACTGAATATAGTCAGCAATGCCTTGCTGTCTCCTTGCCTTTGGTGCTGGGATAAACGAAACTAGGTCAACACAGATTTGTCATTACAGTTGTGACTCAATTTACTGGCAGGGTGTGATGTCTAAAAGAAAAAAAAAAATACCCCCCATCATTTGAGCAGTTATCTTAATACTTTTTTGCGATACTGTGATCATGTAAACAAGCTAAATGTGTGTCTGGCCCGATTCTCAGCTGGCATAAAACCTGGCACGTGTCCACCGAAGTTAGGAGCAGCACCGAGCGCCATCAGCACCGGGGCCGGTCACCGCGGCTCGGCGCGCCGCAGACAGCTGCCGCGCTAATTGGAAGCCCAGGTTTTCTCAAGAGCAGCTAGTTAATGGTATTTAAACAAAAGATTAGGAAAATAATTACTGTTTGTTAATTAGCTGGGCTGATAGCTAAACATATAGTTTTGCACATATTGAGGCATGCATCTTCCTTTTGATAAGGCACAAGGGTGTTGAATAATAGTGAATTGAACTGTAAGCAAGAATATAATTTAGTTTAGGGCCAGGTTTTACTGAAAAGAGGGTTCTAGCAATTATTTCCTAAAGCGAAATACTACATTACCTACCTAAGCCAATGGCAGTGATTAGCCATGTAAAAGAAAAACCAACCCCAAGCTGCTTGCTTTTTGGAGAGAGTTGAGCATGCCGACCAGCACCAAGCCTCTGTTGGCATCTGTGTTTAGTTTTTTTCTCACTTAAATATAGCAAATAGCAAGTAGTGCAGGTTCGTGAAAGCTGCACAGGAAGGTGTTTTCCGTGGTTAGGAGCTGCTTGAGGGCACCAGCGCTGGGAGAGCCGCTGTGTTACAGCCAAGCCCCCCGCAGAGCTTTGGAGTATTGGGCAGTCCCTTGCACAGCAAAGACAGGAGCAGTGTTAGATTCTGGCCAGACTCTCTCCTTAGCCGTGAGGAAATGAGCAAAACCCCACAAGGAAATGTTGTGCCAGGGGCTGGCAGTTGCTCCGTTCTCCTTCCTAGCACAAAGGCCTCTGCAGATACAAAATGCAGCTACGGCCCTGCCAAACCTTGGCCTCTGGCCTCCGGAGGGTGCRGGAGCCAGGAGCAGCTGCTCAAGCCAGCGAGGCCTGCGGGACTGCGGGCTGCAAATCCCGGCAAGGTGCTCGGTCATCCCTGGAGCGATAATGAGACCCTCCAGCTGCAGCATTAACCAAACACGGGCTGTCCAGGGGAGGAAGAGCCCCTGGAGATGGACACTGGGGATTCACCACTACTGGGTGGCCAGCTGGAAATGTCAGCTGTGGATCCCATCCCTTTGGAAAGGCAACCTTTTCCTCAATGCCATGACACAATGGCGACGGGATTTGGAAGGCTTGATTTTTTGTCTGTAAAAAGCCTTTTCAATAGAACACACCCCCAAAGCTAATCTCTTRCCTCTCATCTCCTCGAGGTTCCGTTTTGCTGGTAGCCCCTAACAAACACAGCACATGTGTTCAGTCGTGACAGCTTCGGGGTTTAACCTCTCGCTGCCCACGGCAAGCAGCAGCTCTGCTGCACGCCGCTTGGGCCGTATCGCCCTCACAGCCGCGACGTAGTTGCAAGGAGAGTGGTGGAATCAGTGGCCCCCATTGCAACGTGGTGGCTGCGGTTCTGCCACCCAACACACCATGGGTATCCCCATGCGGGGTAGGTTTTATTTCCTTAAATGTATTTTCTAAGGCTCACCACTCTGCGTGGGGAGAAACTGGCAGCTGATGGACTCCCATACGTAGTAGAAATTATTTCAGAGCAGCATTATGTATCCTAAATTACTGTTCTCCTCTTGCAGACAACTTTAACACACATGACATGCCCCAAGCTGTTTGTTTGTCTCGTCTTTCATACAATTCCTTGTCATTTTGGCTAAATGTCAGAGCTGTCTGTGTGAGCAAACGTCCTTTCCCTGCCAGCTCCCACTTTGCATGCTCCTCAAGTGAACACAAAGACAGTAACTTGGTGGCATCACAGCAACTTGGTGGCATCGCAGTCATTTCTCTGTCTGGTGCTTTTCCCTTCTATGAAGGGGGAAGCACAGGCCCAGCTTATGCAGTGCACCAGGACATGACATGCCCTAGCTTCAACCAGTGCAAGCGGTTTGCACCACTGCAAGCTCAGGACAGARCGCAGGGATGGGAGGTGGCAGGACACCCTCCAGGAATGCCACGCTGGGGTGTTATACAGTACATTATTTAAATGAAAACATGATGGTATGGCAAGGGTATGTTGCTGGTGAGGGTCTAAGTGCCACCCAAACATCTCGTGATGTTTTGCATCAAGGTGGGACACTAGCTTGAGCATCCTGAGATACAGACCTGGTGTAAAGGCTGCTCTGCACACGTGTTCCCTGGAGGTTTTTTTGTTTCCTTCACTTCTTGGCTCTAGCCGTGCAGCTACACGCCCTGAAGGAAATACCAAGCTGACATCCGAGTATTTTCAGAAAGTAAGTTAAACATAGTTGGGAGCATTAGAGAAGAGAGGTATACATAGTAATTCATCCAGAAAGGTTTGAGGGTACTTTTGTGCAGCTTATACCGGTTTGGAAGTGCTTCAGGACCTCTGCTTGAGCAGAGAAGACATTTCAGACAGCGTTCTCACGGATTCACTTTGATTTTTTACAAACTATCGCAGTGTAAGTAGCTGCCAACAGGGAGCTGTAAACAAGATCTTGACTAGGACTTACCTGCTCCAAGGGAATAAATGGCYTCTAGACTCATTTTGCTTACTTAAAAATAGACCAGGAGAACCAAAAAGCCTGTGTGATTTTTGAGCTTTAAGTTGCTTTTCGCTGGGGTAGAGAGAATTTTTATTCCTCGTGAGGTTCGGCAGTTAAAGCAGTGCAGGAGAATATTAATACATGACACTAGCAACATTTGCAAACTTGTGGTTTCTTTGAATTATTAAATAGCAAGTGAACATGGTCAAAAGGCAAGGAGAACATCTCGCCAAATCTACTCTGTTCATTCATTCCTTGATTTGCAGATATGAATACCAGCCAGTATGGCTGCTCGCTCACTAATATGCACACTGCACTGCACTTTGTAAATCATCCCGGGCCTATGAAATAGGATGCTTGAAAAATTCCTCTGAAGGATTCGTGAGGGAAAGGTGTTCCTTGCATGTTTTTTTGCAAGCACTACTAAAATGCTAGCTTTTTTTTTTTGGAGGGAAAAGCTCCTCTTATTTGAAAGAAGAAATCTTCTTTAGAAGTGAGGGCGCCCTAAGTGCCTTCTGCATTAGTAAGAAGTGAAGGTTTGGGGTTTAATGGGGCGGTTTTGGCAGACTGCTCTGTGCAAAAGTGAAGGATTTAGATAATTGTAAGGAGTAGGGGCCATGGTAGGAGGTGTTGGGACTCGGGATCTGTGGGATGCAGGGACTGCATGGGCTCCAGCGCAGATGGGGCACTCKCAAAGGCAAAATTCCTCGAGGGCTTTTAAAGTACGGGAAGTCTCYGAGCTGAAAATAGTGGAAGGCTGGGGAAAGCGTGGAAGGAAGCAGCAATGTGAGCTGTGTCGACTCTTCTCCGTGCCTCCGCTTGCGGCACGTGCAGCAGAGGGCCCGGCGGGTAGGACGGATCCCTGATTCATCCCTGTGCCTGCGGAAGGCAACAGGCCTTCAGCCATGCAGACAACTCAGAGTCTTTTTCGGCCCTTAATTTACTTTATTTGTTTCTGCAATTTCGAGGCCTGAACATTATATTTAGTCTGACTGGAATTTGGCAAGTAACTTTCCTTTTTACATTGTGTTTTTGGTTTNTTTTTTTTTTTTTTTTTTTTTTTTTTTTTTTTTTGGTCTCTTCACTGGATAGTTCGATTGTCTGGGGATTTTGTTCAGCAGAATGCATTCCCATAAATATATTTAAAATAGACGGAGGCACTGTTTGTGTTAAGGCATCTATTTAGGTTATTTCAATTTAGATCTGAACTTGCAAAAACAAGAAAAAAAACAACTGAACAAAGGAGATTGCACTGGGAATTTTCAAGTGAACGGAGGGCTGAGGATGCACTGAGTGCTTTTGGATGTGCAAGTACGTGGCACTGTGGGCGGCTGCAGTGCAGAATACGATGCTGCAAGAAAATCATTAAAGTGCTCGGGGTTTGGACGCGATCTGGCTCCTTGGCTTGCATTGCATCTAATCGCTTTACGTTTACGGGAGCCACTCCAGCTTTTAAGGGCAGCTCCAGCCCTCAGACTGATGGCAGTTCCACCCTGGTGACACTGCAAGCCGGACAGCTTTTTTTACCGAAAGGATCTTCCACGTTTGTCAAGCCCATCAGGGAAGCCCCGGGTTGCGCACAGGGTTTGCCCCACATGCATGCGCTGCGCGTCGAGCTGCAGAGGGGCCCTCGCTGCACGCAGAGCCCTCTCTAAACCCGCGCACGTCTCTGCGCTGGTGCCACCCGCTTCGGGCCGGGCGGGCGGGTGAGGGTGTTGGGGGTGTTGGGTGTTGGTTGCGTGTGTGCGCGAGCCGGTGGCGCTTCCTCACCGCATGTGTCCCTTCCCTTCACAGCCTACTCGACACCCAGCACCTCCCCCGCAAACCGGTTCGTCAGTGTTGGACCCCGGGATCCCAGCTTTGTAAATATCCCGCAACAGACTCAGGTGGGCCGCTCTCGTCAACGCCGCGCGCTCGCCGCGCGCCCCCGCTCGCTCCCGGCCCCTCTGCGCCTGCCGGAGCCCTAACCCCGCTTCCGCAGCCGCCACCCGCTTGCGAGGACCCCGTCACACGCCGCGCGGCTCCCTGCGTGTCCCCCCTTGCCGCTGCATCGCCGCGTTCGCGTTTTGCAGCTTCCACAGAGCCGGCAGGGCCCCCCTCGCGGAGCCCCCGTCCTGCAAAGTACCAAAAAGAGCCTCAAATTCCCCCCGGGCCCTTCGGGTTGGGGCAAGCGAGTCGCTTGTGAGCACATCTGTTTCCTTACGCAAAAAAAAGGGGGGAAAAACAGGCAGTAAAGCTGGGCCGAGCGAGCGCGCAGCCCTGGCCGCGGTGGAAGCAGGAGCTCAAGTAAACATTTGCGTTTCTGTAGGAGAAGGACAAGGTTTCAATGTGCTTTTTCCAAGCCGTATCAAATTCCCAGGGTCGATTAAGAAAATAGTCGTTGGCAGTTTTGTTAGCAGCTAATTTGAGCCAGATGTTGGAGAAATTAAGTCTACGCTTAATATCACGTTATCGAGGCGGGGGGGAAGGTATAAAAAATAAGTGAGCAGAAGTGGTGTTTTCGGACAACTGTAGCTCGTAGTTACAAATACTCGCTTGACTACATTGCGATGCTTTTAAAGGTCAACAGCAAGACATATTTATGATTTGCTTTGGGCTGGCCATGACGCCTTAAAAAGTAATTAAATACCGAGCAAGTAGCGTAGTGCTGCTTTTACCTCTTGTCAGGCTTTTGGGTTGCCTATAGGGATGTATATGGTAGGACAGGGGTGACGAGGGTGCCCGTTCGGGGTGCCACCGTCTCCCCGCACAGAGTGCTTCCCACGCCAGCGCTGCGGCCGGGCACCCGCAGCCGCAGTGTGTTTTCTTGCTCTCACTTCTCGGCCCACAATTTGTTAGGGGCTTTAGTTTATAGCTCTGCCGACAGCACAGGTTAAACCGCATCGGATCGCAAACCTTGCCGGCATTAAGGAGGGTCACAGAAAGTACAGCAGCGGGACGGAGCGGGGCTTTCCCCCCGCGGGCTCGGATTCTTCCCTTCCCCATGCACCAGCCCAGGCCAGTCTGCACCCCATGTCTCAGCTGGGGTGCGTGGCCAGCTCTTGTGGGCCCTCACGTCGCAGTCACTGCGCTTCCCTTGTGATTTTGGAAGGAATCGGAGTGCACAGGAATACAGAAACGGGGAACGTGAAGGTACACACTGCTAAAGTCCTTAAGCGCTCGGTCTTTCCCCTCATAGCTCAGGAAACTTGAAACCCTTTGGAGAATGCTACACTACCTTTTCCAGAAGACTTGAAACACTCCCAGTTGGTAAATTGATTATATAGTAAGTCAGACCAGTATTAAGCCTCCAAAATATTTTAAACTTATTTGCATCCTGCATCCTGTTTTGCTTCCCCTCACGTTAAGTTTGTTGACTGCAAACTTCAGGGCTCCTTATTTATGATTTAAGTCATCTGCCAGTGCTCTAGCCTTACTTTAAGTGCTCCTAGGTAATGCAGGCTCGCGGGAACAGTGCTGCGCAGTGAAAAACAATACTCGGCACGGCTTTCAATTAGAGCCAAGCAGGCTGCAGCGGGTAAGGAGCCTGCCTGCCCGCCCCGACTCCAGCTGCATCTCCGGCCTTCTATACATCATCGCAACCCCGCCGCCCACTTGATACTAAATATATAATTTATCAGTAAAACTCAGTACTTATTCATGAAACAACTCTGTAGTCGACTGTGTTTTAAATCAGAGGAAGCGGGGTGAAAATGCGAACTGCAGTGACTTGGAGCTTACTTAACGTTCCTCCAAACAAAGACGGGCTTTTGTAATTATTTCTTTTTTTTTTTTTTTTTTTTTTTTGCAGGACATTAGTGTATAAATTAGAAAAATCATTTAGGGTATTTTCAAAATAAAAAAAAAAAATAGAACCAAGTAGGACTGGGTTATTAAAAGCAGCTGGGGTGGCTGTTTTCCATTGGGGTTTTTATAGTACAGTGAGAGTCAGGCGAAGATACGGGTCCCGAGGACCATTCCCTGCTCCCAGCTCCCTAAGACAGGAGGAAGCGATGGATAGAGCTTCTGCAAGTCAGGCTAGCAGCTTAAATGCAAATACGAGTATTAAGTGCCCCTGTAGTGCTGACACAGCCACATAAGCATGACGGCTGCTTCTGAACGTGTCTGCTTTTCCGTGAAATCACACTCCAGCTACAAGTTGCAAGAGAACATGATGGGCTGGATGCGATTTTCTCCTCCACCCGGTGGGCCCCGTGACTGGGGGTCACTAACCCCCAGTTAGCTGCGCACTGCAGCCATGGGGCCACGCAGCAGCACTCGCATTTCCCTTACATGGGCATTCACGCTGCAGTCAAATCGCAGACAAACAGACGTACGGCTGGATTTCAGCGAGGATCCTTCCGTCCCACAAACAAAACAGCCCCAAGCAGCGCATGCCTTTCTCGGTGGGCATTATAAAAATTAGCTATAGACATTTCCACTAGGAGCCTGCTCTAAATGGCTTCAAGTATGATTCTTTAAAGGAAATATTTTATTTAGAGAAAGGTCGTATTCCTTGGTGGACCAAGTCTGCAACCTTTGCTTGATAAATCATTTACTTTTGCTACTTGGCTCATGAGCTATATGGACACATCAGCTTTTTAGCTGCCTTTTCCATGTGCAAATCAGAAATAGAGTATGCCTAGGATACGCAGGCTGTGGTTTCAAAAGCAGGATGGTCTGCATGCCTCCTGCTGAAGTAATCGATACGTCTCCCCTGTTGCCTAGGGCTCGCAGTAAGGGGAGCGGCAGAGGAATGGGAAGGTCCCGTCACCCTAATCACCTGCTTCCGCCACAAGAACCTACGTGGCTTTCTTCTCAAGGGAGAACATGCAGCTTACACCCTCTTAATCAGCTGCTTCAAGAAAGAAAAGGCTAGTTTAAAAATCCTTTTCGGAAATACCAGCCTGCAGAGCAGTTCTATCCAAATTAGTCCTACACCTTTGCTAAGCACAGAAGCAAGTGGTTATTCCCATACCTTCCTTTTAGAAAAACAGACTTGCTTTCTAGAATGCCAGAAGCAAGAACTTCCTCCTCCTCCTGGCTTTGTACCCCCCTGCATTTAGAGACAGATCAAGATGTATGGCCAGCCAAGGCTCTCCTTGCTTGCCCGAGGGGAGCCTGGAGCCACCCCGCCTCGGCGCTGCTGCAGATACACTAGCCCTTTATAACGTGCAGCAGTTCAAAGCGCAGCCTCCTGACTTTATCTAGCACACCACGATAAAGTGGAAGTTGGGTATTTAACATAGGCTTTACCTGCTACAACCTCCCCAGATCAAACAGGCTTATCCGGTCGGGAAAACTCCCAGGGTGAAGAGAGCAGCCGTGGAAGGACAGACCTGCCCTTGCCACCAGCCCAACCAGGTCCCAAATCGCATGCCAGGAGACGTGTCTGTAGGCAGTAACGCTGAAGAGGGATAAGTTAGGGGGAAAACTGCTCAAGTTTAGCTAAGAGGAGACTAATTCTATTCTAAGGAAATGGCCACACTTCCTCAGCTCCACTGCTGCTTCTGCCACTCCTGAGTTGACAGTGGTACCTTGGTACCTTTTCCTTTGAAGGTTCTTTCTTTTATTTCTCTGTAAAAAGACACTTTATGCCTTGCGTGCATCTATCTACCAATCCAACTGTGAATTATTCTCTTGTCTGGAAACATGGGAAAGATAGTTTAAAACAAGGGACAGGAGAGAAGAAATGGTCTGTGTTCAGAAGCAGCCTATGGGGGCAGGCGGGCTCTGCGTTGCAGTGGTTGCGTGGAGAACGCGAGAAGTTCTAGTAGCAGCAGCAGGTTTTCTATTTGGGGGCTTCTGAGCAGAACTAGCTATAAGCCAGGCCAGTGTGACTTGTCGCTTGAGTGGCTTCCTCCCTGGGACAAGAATACTTATCACTGGGGCTGAATGTACCTCTTATGGTAGAAGATAAATGAAGATGAAGAATGCTAATTTAGGAGCATGGATCAAACCAGTTCCCTCAGAACTACCGATTCCATAAAGTAACGTTACCAAGGGCAGCACACAGACATCTAGAAGAAATCTGTTTTAAACTGCAGCCCACTTAGAGCAGAGACTTGACTGCCCTTTTTCCTATATCTGCTCACAGCAGCAAGCACAGCAGAGGCAGGTTCAGACCACAGTTTGAGTGCTGGAGAATCCTCTCTCCTGGGTAAAGAATGGGATTTTGCAGAAACTAGATGTGCACATAAAATGTAGTGTCCATCTGTATGGACAACAAGCAGGTCTCAGATCCTGAGAGGTGGGAAGATTTCAGATTCCACCTGCACTTTGGCTATCACTCTGCTCTTGCTGAGATTAGTCAAGGAATCATTGGCTGAATCCTTGCCTGACCTAAGCCCAAGTTGGTTCTGCCGTGACAGGAGCACAGGGCACATGCAGTCGCGTGGTCTTGACGTGCCCCTGGTTACATGGTTGCCTCGCAGCCCAAAGTCTCCGGTGCTGCAGCTGTCTGAACGTGCTGCTCTGATGCCAGCGGCTGCTGAGAGCCCAGAGCGTGTCCCGCAGAGAGGGACACAAAGGTGACCAGCAGCTCAGGTCACTCCTAAGTGCCCGTCCCTTCCCTGTCGGTTCAGTTCAGTGCTCGAAGCCCGTTTAATTGAGCTTTCGCACAGAGGGGCTCTGTGCAATTTTACTGTCAGATCAGTTCTTAAAGCGCAGCAGCGATGGGGATACCTGGAGAAGAAAGCACATAGAGCCCTCTAACAATAAAGGGTCAGAGCAGACTTGTCAGTACCATCATGTGGCCTTATCTTCAAAGTGGGTTTAAGCCAAATCAGTCCAGAAATGCCTGGGTTACTCCCTAGCAGGGGGGATCCTTTCTTCCCATGCTTTTTTCTTCCTCATCCTTGCAGGCTTCAGTGGGCAGTTCAGTCTCTTTTTGGAAACTAACACTGAGCATCCTATTTCCAATAGATATAACATGCAATTATTTACAATGGACATGGACGACTTTCCCAAACTAAGCAATTAAACTTATTGCATTTTTCCCCTCCTTATAATAAACAGGAAGCCTGTTTGCAAGGGCCCCTTTCTGTGTTTTTTATGGCCATTACTTATGCTCCACAGTAGGGGAGAAGAAAGAGAAGAAGTAAGTGTGGGCCTGGTGGGAAGAGTTGGCAAATGCAGAAATATGATGAATGAGCTGGAGAGATTTAATTTCTTCCTAAATTCTCTACAAGCTGTGTAACCTTTCTTTAGCTAAACAATTACTCTAAAAGGCAATGATTTTCTGCGTTTTCATTGAAAAGTCTTCATAATAACAATGGCCTATGTTCTCCTTCTTGAAGAACTTCTGCCAAAAAAACAGTTTTCTTTTTTCCATTCAGCAGGAAACTTTCTTTTAGTTTTATTTTTCAATCTCATATTCCCCACTAACATGGATTTACAAGGCCTACCACTTATTGCATGGAGCTGGGAAGAAGCTTCCCCTCGGGCGCACTCATTTTGGTCCATCTCCTTTAGAGGGCTTCTTGCATCTTCCTCTGCAGGGAAAGGCTGCAGGCAGTGGCAGAGACAATACCAGACCAAATTGACCATTTAGACGGATGAAACCTGGCCGTTCCCATGCTCACAGGTACAGAATGCCTGGAGAGGGACTCACAGATTTCTTATAACTTACTTTTAGGTGGCAAAGCAGCAGCTTTTGCTGTGAAGGGAAGAGTTGAGAGGCAAAATTGTTGTTGACGTAAGCATGGCAGGGCAGAAAGTCATGTCTGGTCTTTTGAACACAAATTGAGGATGCTGAAATGGGGACCAAGCCACATCCTGCACTTGTTCTGGGATGCCCTGAAGTATTAGGAGGACTTTGCAGATGCAGCATGGGCAGGATGCGTATCCTCCTGCAGACACCCCCCGCAGATCAAACCCACAGGTGCAAGGCGAGGTTGTAGCTTGGTACCTCTCACTGCAAGCACTTGGCTTGGGTGCTTTCCCGGCCTCCCCGCGCCTGCCCCACCTCCCTTGCGGATGATGCTGTATTGGATTAGTCTGCAGCACTGCTGCATCAGGTCCCCGATCGATTTATTGACTCTGTCAGAGTGGCTAGTACAGTAATTGTTACAAGAGCAGAATGGAAAGCAAGAATGTGTCCACATAAAATATAAAAATGACGTTTTGTTCTTTCTTCCCTCTCCTGCCCTATAGATCTTTATGTGTTTACACAGCGGAGAGCACTTTACTTAAGTTAATCAGCTCCTTCTACATTATTAATTGCGACAGTTAGGGTGCTACATGGCGGCAAACGTATTATTGAGAACATTGATCTGGTGCTTGTGCTGTGGGCCTGAGCGGGTTTTGTATTCCTTGCCTTCTTCTGCAGCTGCTTCGGGGTCCTATCAAATCACATTTCCCTGACTGACAATACGCCATCGATACCATTGATTTCGGAGAGGGGCAGAGATGCACGCAGGAAGGGAAGGAGCAGGTCTCCAGCATGTTCCCCAGCCTTGGAAAGGGGTCCTCAGAAATGTGTCATTTCTGTCATGTGGCAACTACATGCGTACCCTGATTTGGGTATCTTGTAGAGCATGATAATTTAAGATGGGAAGTTTCATAACCTTGGAGATGTGCAGAGAATATGTGACGAGACCTTTTTAAAGGCATGTAGAGTGTATACCCTTAAAAAAAAGTCATACTGACTTTTTACAAGGGTTTTGGAACTGCCTTTGAAAGACATTTCATGAAAGTTCAGCTCTCACAGCTGATACCTATATGAGCTCCATAAATTGCACGCAGCCTGACAAAATCCAGTAGATGTCACGTGTGACCTGGATGGAAAAGGTCAGCAGTTGGATTTATGGCTTTTGCATTTACTGGAACATTAAGATTTTTGCCAACTGCCATCCATACTTTTTAACAATGCTTCAATCAAAGGATTAGGACCACAGTGTACCATGAAGGTCAAAAACTAAAGGCCACAATCCCTGCATACTGCCCAATAGACAGGAATTAAGCTACCTCTCTTCTAAGAGACATCTTTGCTTAATGGCCTTAACACAGAGGTCAAGGAATAAATAAGCGCTAGGCGCTAGCCTACGAAATAGACTGTCTTGCTCTGAAATTAATACTAAATTGCATAGGGATGGGCCAAAAGATGAGAGTCCACTTCTTAACGTGGAAGGACTCTTCGGACACTCTAGACTTGATGTTCCCAAGACAGTGACCGTCACCCCTCCGAGCGCTGGCTTATCCCCCCAAATGGAAATTATGGGCAGGAGAAAGATCTGGGCCACAAAAGCAGTAACGTAGCAAAACGATTGCAGTTTTGTTAAATCAGGGACTGTTTATATTTTAACTTTTACAAAGATGTCTGTTCTTAGTTGGAATTGCTAACATCCTGCCAAGATTGAGCTTGCAAACTTTGCCTGCTTTTACTATGATTAGCTCGGAGCAGTAAAGGTTCTCTTCTTGTCTTGTTTTCAGCAGCTGTTTTTATAGCAAAAATAATCTTTAACTTGCATCTCTCTCTCCAGATTCAATTTGAACAGGGGTATGGCTGGAAGCATTTAATCAAAAAAATTTCTTTTTTTAAATGCAAATATTAAGAAATCAAGAAGCTAAGTTGAGCATATTTTGTAGACTCAACTGTGTAGCCTTTAGTTACTTGGGTTATTAATACTCAATTTTGAAAACAGTACTGACACTATAATCATAATCTTTTCAGGCACATTCACTTGCATGAACAAACTCTTACATCTTCTGTACAAATACTGGTTATTACACACTAAGAGATGTAGCTAAATGCATTTCAGAAGCCAATGAAATGTGATCTTAATTATGAGATACGAGTAATGAAAATCATTACCAATAAAATGCAGCCACCTCTGGGGCTGAACACAGTAATTCCCACATTGCTTGAAGCAGCTTTATACAACTTTCTATAGCTTTTTGTGCTTTTCGCTATAGCTACAGTTTTGCAAACATGACAATAGAAAACGGATCTTGTATTTTTTTACAAAAGGGATAAAGTTAGATACCAAATTTGCATGTAAGGTTGGACGTTTTTCTTCCTTAGCCTGTGCTAAACGATGCAAGTTGAGGTTTTGCAGGAACAGCTAATGTTCCTGCTTTGGCTCGTTTATTTATTTATTTATGAAGCACTTTCTGCAGGCTTTTGGGTTAAAGATTGCTTTTGCAAATCCCCGGTATTGGACCCGATCGTACATTCATTAAAGTCAATGAGAGCAGGAGATGGCAGATTTGTTACTGGCAGGAGTTTGTTTCAGAAATACAATAATCTTTTTGTTTAATTGGGCTCACATTTTGCTTATAGCTTTGTAAAATTAGGGTAAATTTAGTCTTTTTTCAAGCGACTGAAGAGAAAGGTTAAAATCCACATTTTCTTTCAGGGAGGGCTTGCAGTGCAGTAATCGTGCGTCTCAAATTTGTATTTTGCAGCTGCACATATGGTCTCTCAGTGAGCCTGAAGTGATTTTTCTTGATGCAGAGATGGGTTTAGTTTGTTTTGTTGCTGTTGTTGTTTTCTTGTTTTGTTTTGTTACCAGAGCTCAGGTTCTGGCTGGTTTGTTCCCATAACGAAGACCCCGTGGGCTCTGCTTTTTGTTCTCCAGAGAGGAGCAGAATTTGTCCCGATTCTCGAAACTGCTCTGACAAGTCTGTTGGTGTTGCAGGAGTCAAAATAGAAAGCAGATTCTTGTCCCGTGATGGTTTGGAGGCTTTGCAGAATATGAGGAGTAAAAGTAGTAACATTAAAAAAAAGAAAAAAAAAAACGAAAAACCCTCAAGCGGGGAGAGCTCTAATTCTCTCTACAATGGAGCCGCTTACTTAGCGAGCACAAAGGGCCACTTCTCTACAGTCTTATTTTTCGGGAGAAAAGCCGCACATTCAGCGACTCAGAAGAGCGAAGAGGCACCTTTTGATTTCAAGTCCCAAGTTTATGTTAGCAATTTTACCCCTTCTCTCTGCTGCTGTTTGTTACACGCAGACAGCTTAATCATCATCCCAAACTGCGATAGTTGGTCCTAACTCGTCAGGTGGAGCAGAAATACCCCAAGCATTTGCTTGTGTCCCAGGTGTGCAACGGGACTGACAAACCCCAGCCAGAGAACGTCTGGAAAGCACCTTTTATGCCCCAAAGCAGAGCCGAGCGGAGGGTCCTTGCGGTGGTTTTGGCCCCCCGAACGCCGCCCGGCCCTGAGGCGGTGCCGTGGGCAAGCGCGCCGGGCGGCGGCGGCGGAGCGCACGTGCACGCGGGGCCGCTCGGGAGGCCCGGCTGGCTGCGGACGCCGCTTGGGAGGCCCCGCGCGGGGCTCACTGCTCCCTCTCTGCCCGTGACTCTCACCGATTCTCCCACAGCAGCGGCCCCAAGGAGGTGTTTCCTGCAGCCCTCCTGCAGGAAAAGCTCCCGAGGCTTCATGAAAAGAACTGGGAAGCGCAGGATGGGGTGGGGGGGACTTGTAAGTGCCACAAAGTCGGGGAGCACAAGGGAGAAGGGAGCGGGTTACACCGCAGCCAAAGCACGTGCACCTTGTTACAAGGCGGTGTCGGCGGCGTACATTAGGCCCCTTAAAAAGTCTTGGTTGAAGTCGGGCGCGGGATAGAGATGGTTAAGAGGATATTGTGCTGCCGCTTGCCCTCCTCGCGGCCCCCCTTCCCGTCGCCTCCGCCGCGGCGCTCTGGAAACTTTTAATGCGTCGTGGCGGAGCCGGGTGCTGCGGCGGTGCCTGAGAAAGCGCGGCGGGCTCCGGCGGCGGCGCATTCCTCCGGCGGGCCCTGGAAACGGGGCGCGCGGGGCGCGCGGCCAGACCGCATGGCAACGAGCGCCGCCGCCRCCGGCACCTCCTCTGTGCCTGCAGCCCCGGCGTGAACCCGCGGCGACGGGCACCACAGCCGGCGAGGCTGGGCACTGCGCACGGCCCACGAGGGCGTCCCGGCTTTTGGTTTCTCCTTTTAGTTTTCTCTGGCCGAGTTGCACCGCACTGAGCCCAGCGCTCAGCTTCGCTTGTGAGCCCCTTAGCGTAAGCGATGTAGAGGTCCCGGCCTGCTTTTCTCCCAAGAAATAGGTGAGATGCTAAGAAGCTTTTTGTTAAATTGCAACCGGACGAGCAAAGGCCGAGGTGAGGCCCGGAGAGGGCAGCACGTGCTGAGCTCTGCTGCTGGGTCGGCTTCACAGGTGTGGCAGCGCATGGGAAGGAAGGTTCCTCCTGGGACTTAACCCCCTGCACTCTTTTTTACCTCTTTGTTGCATTGATATTTTCTCCCTTGATTGCAAAAGCAGCTGCAGCAGCAGCTCCGGGCACAGGGCGCCCACCTGGCTATGCCTGGGGATGGCCACCAGGTCGGGCCGTGCACCTTGAAAGGATGAGTGCGCGAAAAATAAATAAATAAAAACCAAATATTTGGGGCAGTTACTCCACAAATATCCACAGAGAAGCGCTTTCTGGAGCGAGTTATTTTTGTTTCCCCTCCTTTTACCCACTCGCAGCCGCTTGTTCCCCCAGCTGCTGCATCCGCCACCGCTGGCACTTGGCTCGCTCGGGCCCGGCCTGGGGACGCGCGGCGAGGCCGGGAACGGCGCGGGCACCCGTGTCCCCCTTCGCACCCGCCGCCCGCCTAATCCTCCCGCCGCAGCCTCGCCGCTCCAGCCACTTCCACACCGCGCGCTCGCTTTAATGGCGAGAAACCGATTTTTTTTTTTCTGAAAAAGCAGGAAATAAGCTGTCTCGCGCACAAAGATTTACAAAATGTAATCATTGTTGAAATATTCCCTTTGAACTGCCTTGTCCGCAGGGGTGTCTGGCTCCCAATACCCCCGTTTCTTTACAACACCCTTACAAGTTCTTCTGGTAGATCAGGTACACTGGTGCTGCTGCGCTTTGATGTCCTGAATGAATGAAAGAAAAGCATAATAAAAGCGAGCTGGTGATCAAGCATAAAATACTCTTTAAGCTGACAGAATGGCAGAGTTAACACATTCTAAGCTGCTTTTAGGTTTTCCCTTTTTTCCCCGCATTTTCCTGTGCTTTGTGTACAGTGGGGCTTTTTATTTTTCGAAAACTCTCTGATCTATGTAGTATGCCGTCCCCTAACAAAAAAACCCAAAATGGGATTGTTTCTCCCTGTCTCCCCCCCGTGCTCGGCTCCCCTTTCTCTTTTTGAACAGCGAGGGCTGCGAGCCGGCAGCGCCCGGCGTGAAGTTTGGAAGTTGCTTTGCACGTTTTCCAAAGCAACGTGCTAATAAATTAATGGTGTACTTAGCTACGCAGAAAATTATGGAGGTAAAACAAAGCTTGCAGGTCCAAAGGGGGGGAAAAAATGAAGCTGAAATCCAGACATAAAAATGACCTCATGATGAGAAAACTTTTTTTGGGCTCTGAGCGGAGGGGACGTTTTTGTCCCGCCACTAGTGTTGAGACCCAAGGTTGCCGCACACCAGTTGGACGTCGTGCACTTTGCAAGGCCACGCGCTCCGTGTGTCTGTGGCACGACACGGCTTCAACCCACCGCTGCTTGGTGGGGCTCACGAAATATGTGGGACCAACTGGGACCCTCCACCACACCAGAGGTGTCTGCAGGACCTTGCGTCGGAGTAACCGGGTTCAGCGCAAGCCGATGGCCCGCGCGAGGTCTGGGGCGAGCTCGCGGCAAGCGCGCCTGGAGCGCGTTTGCTGGTCCCGCGGGAGACGTGGTTTGGACTACCATACATTTTTAATAGTCAGCAGGCCGAGGTCCGCGTTACAAAACTGTTGCACATAATTTAATGCAGTTTGCCACACTTGGCGCGCTCGCAAAAGCCATCGGGCGCAGCGCTACTGTGCGCCTTGCCGGAGATGTGCTCATGTGCGCCGGCTTTGGGAGCAGCGGGAGATGCGCTTGCTGCTTTGTGCCCCTTCGGGACAAGCAACACGCTACTCTCCTCCCTCTGGGGACTGCGTTTGGGAAAACATAATTGCTAAATAATTAACCCCAGCTCGAAGAAAATAACTTGCGGGGCACAAGGGCAACCCTGTCTTGGATATCCACCTTCTGGTTTGCACGGCAGGATCGGATTGCTGCCCACAGAAAGCACCAGGGAAGTGCAACGGAGCCAGGGTGGGTAACGCGGCTGCAGCATCGTCCCCCTCCAACACTGCTCCCGCCGACAGCCCTTTGGAAGGACCACCAAAGCCCCACATTTGGCCCCTTGACTTCAAGCCGTGTGCACAGCACCAGCTGGCTATGGGCATGATTTACCTTTAAACTTGGAAAGCTTCTTACCCCCCGCTGGCCTGCTGGGGTTCGTGTTTCTGATGGCACTCAAGTCTGGCGGTGATGGGGATGGTGGTCCCTGTACCACCAAGGACCCTTTGGCTGGACTGAGCCCTCGCAGGTGCCTGCAGCTGCCGCTGCAGCTCGCCGCTGCTCCCCGAGTGCACCAGCAAGCACTCAAGCTGCATTTTTATTTTACTTTTTTGTAACTGCAGCTCTTATCGATGCTGTTTTCTTTTCCCGCGGCCCGAGCAGGCGTTTGCAAGCTCAGCTCCTCGTGCCGCCCCAGGCAGCCGAGACGGACCGGGCCGAGACGTGGCGCGAGCGCCCCGCGCAGAGCGGCGTCGGCCCCGGGAGGGGAGCCGGGAACAGGCTCCCGCACGGGGAGTTTGCCGGGGTTTCAAATGTGCGAATGTCCTTAAATAACCTGCGGAGCCTGGAGAGAGGAGCCAACCGTCACACCCAGCGCTGGATTCCACATTAACAACCTCCTTCCGCCACGCTAAACTTTGCCCTTGAGGACTTTTGTTTAACTTTTTAATTTGAAAAACAGATACGGCTGCTTTGCAGCCCTCGGGGGTTTTGTTTTTTTATCTTTTTTCTTCCTTTCTTCGGTGCTAGCTGAAAGGTTTCCTTGTTGCGGGGGAGATGTGCCGGGAGAGCGGGCGTCGGACAAGTCCGCACTCGACAGTCTTCCCCTTTCCAAGAGCGCGAGGGCTGTTTGGAGAAGATTTTAAGAAGTACTGGGCCTGGTTTCCCACTCCCGATGTCGGCAGAGCCCGATGCCGACGTCAAGGAGGAGCTCTGGGATCTTCCCCTAAACACCCAGAGTTGCGGGGGGGTTTCCTTGCTGCTCTTCCGATGCAGAGCAGCCCGTGGTGGGAAGTGGCAGGAGGATCTGAACGCTCGTGCGCGCTCGAGAGTGGCCCAGGGAGCAAGCAGGCGCCGTCGGAGCTGCGCAGTCGCCATCGCAGGCTTCCTGGTTAGGGTTCGGTCAAGTAGATATTGTTTATGGTTCATAAAACATTACTACTGTGGGCACTCACACGTACTGGCAGGATGGAGTTTCGGCTTTCATGGTGCTGTAAATTAGGAGTCGGTGGGGGGAAAGTGCAGTAAGGCTCCTGCGAGGACAGTAAAGCAGAGCCCCGCAATGGTTAAACGGAATTTTATAAGCACGTTCGGTGTGGAACTGTTTTGCATTACATGAGTTGAATACCTTAGAGATGACACACATCTGCAGGCACTTTATTAAATCCTTAGTCAGCACTTTCCAACCTGATGAGATTACTTCTTCATCTGACTGGAGAGAGGGAAGCAGGGATCTCGTCCCGGCCGCCGCGATGCTTTCTGATGTTTCACCTTGGTGGTGAGCAGAGGACGGCGCGACGCTCCGCAGAGCTGTGCAGAGCACGCCGGCGGGCCACGGCCTCCCACTCCGGAGGAGCCTGCGCTCCGGCGCACTCGGGCATCCGCTTAGCTCTGCGCTCCCATGTACGTTAGGGACGTGACGGGGCAGAGCGTGCGAGCCGCCGGGAGCGGCAAGCAGGGCTTGCGGGTGTCAGGAGGCAGCCTGCAACGCTCACAAACTCCCAAAGTGCCCCTGCGGGCTCCTCTTCTTGCCTGGAACCTCCTAATCCTGCAAACCCACTCGGCGAGGCACCGCTGCAGGACGCGGCCGCGCTCGGAGGCGCTCCGGCCTGCGGCGCTGCAGCCCTGACCCGGCCAGACCCGGCACGCACGAGGCACCCACCCCTTGCTGCAGCCTGTGGAGCGTCACCCCTCCGTGCCAAATGCACCTTCCACACAGGAACGTGTCCCCTGCCAGGAAAATAACACCCGTGCAGCCCGAGCTTGCTGGTGAAAGGGTTAATTAAGTTTTTTCCCGGGTATTAAACCCGCGCTGTGCCTGCAGGAGTCATATTGACACCCCGGCGCACGGTAACTCTACTCCTTTATTGACATGTTGCTGGTCGGGAGCACAATAGCGCTCTGTGTCTGCAAATCATTGCTAAAATCATCTCGGGAAGAGGCGGGGGGGGCGAAAAGAAAGTTTGAGAGCGGAGTGCGAGACAAAGGCCCCGGAGCTGCAGTGCGCCGCAGAACTCCCGAGTCAGCAACTTCTATTGATTAAAAACTAACCTTTAAAGTAACTCGCGGAGTGTGTGGTTAGCATTTAAATTTAAACATGTCATGAGTTGATTTGTGTTGCTGAATACCAACTCCGAAGGAGTTACATTCACGTCGGATTTTCCCCCCCCTTTTTTTTTTCCCTTTTTTCGCTCCCCCCCTTTTAATTCCCTTAAGCAGCTCAAGTATTGCGTGCAATGTCAATAGGGCAGCGTAAAAGGGGAGACGGGGAGGGGGGGACCGCAAAAAAAAATAAAAAGGTGTTTTGCAAAGACAGAAAGGGGGGGCCGCGCCGGAGCTTTTCCCATGCAAATAGCTCCCCACCGCCGCCAAAAAAAATAAATAAATAATACAGACGGAGCGCAAAGCCGGGCGCGGGGCGCAATAATTAGCCCTTTGTCTAACTTTGCCGAGTGCCGGAGCACGGCAGATTAATGAAGGCGGCATTGGCAGTGCCGCCGGGGTGCGCGGGGCGCGCGGGGCGGCGCGCGCTGCAGCGGGGCGGCCGCGGCGGCGCGGGGGGCCGCGCGCTCCTTGCTCATGGCAGTCACGTCTGGGGCTGTCTGGTTGCCGGTGGCAACGAGACATGATGTAACACCGGGATGAACTTGAACTTGGGGGACTTGAAAAGGGAACAATGGAGCGGAGCAATCAATACGGCCCACGGCGGTGAAGGATTACGGAGCGCGCGGCGGTAACCTTGCCCGCGCCGCCGCCGCTGTCGCATGAATAGCGGGACGCGGGAAGGCGCGCGGGGCGGCGCGGGCAYGGTGGGCACGCAGGGAAGCCGCCGGGCCGTGGGATGCGGCGCGATGGAGCCTCTCCTGCCCCGCGGCCGCTGCGGGAGGCGGAGCGGGCTGGCAAGGCCGCACACGGACGTGTGCAGGGCGTGCAGAGCAGGGGCTGCTGTTAACCCCTCSGCTGCCACCGCCGCCACCGGGCATCGCGGGGAGCGGAGACAGGCGCGCRTGGCGCAGTGCGAACCCCGCGGCGACGGCCGGCACAGCATGCAGTGCATGCTGCACGGTGCACCGTGCATGGTGCATGCTGCATGGCACGTGGTGCACCATGCATGCCACACGACACACGGTGCATGGTGCATTTTGCACTACATGGTGTGTGATGCACGGTGCATCAGGCATGTTGCATGGTGCACGGCACACAGCACGTGGTGGATGACAGTGCATGGTATACAGCGCATGCTGCACGTTGCGGGGTGCAGAGCTGCAGCGCAYGGGGCATAGTGCATGGCACGTGGGGCATGGTGCACAGCATGGTGCACAGCAYATGATGCATGGTGCACTGTGCATGCCACGCAGCGCATGGTGCACAGTGCACAGCACATGAGCCCCAGCCCCACTGCAATCAGAGCAAACCAAACCCACGGGACACCCACAGGAACAGGCCCTGGCGCCACTCCGCRGAGCCCGCGAGACGCAAAGAACTGCGAGCGGGCAGCGCTTCRCTCACCGCAGATCCCCCGTCCCACCGCTGCTTCCCCTCATGCGTCCCCCTCTACGCCCCGGGCCCATGTCGGGAAGTGACAACCCCTGGCCGGGCCGGGCGCTGTTGTCACAGCCGGGTCACCAGCGGAGGGTCTGTGCCACTCTCCCCCAGCCTGCGGCGAGCTCACCCGGCCTCTGCTTCCCTTGCAGTCCTGGTACCTGGGATAAAAGTCTCCGCTTCCCACCACCCTCCGGACAGACCACCCGACCCCTTCCCACCTCTGTGACCGGGAGCAGCCACCGCCGCCGCCACCACCGCCAGTGCTGTGTCCCCGCGGGGTCCCCGCGGTGTCCCCGCGGCGCAGCAGCGGCCCCACGGCGCCGGGGGGAGGCCCGCGGACACCGGCAGCACACTCGGACCTGCAAATGGCAAACGTTATGGTTGAATGGCGAAGGCCGTAACTTTTTCAAGAATTTTTTGGGGGTTTAATTCTGATTTTTTCGCGGCGGGCGGGATGCGGGGAGGGGGGGAAAGTTGGTTCTTTTTTTCTTTTTTTTTTAAATTAGACAACTTAGGACTGTTGTAACTTCTCCTACGGTGCTGGAAATGGTTGGGCTTCGCCCCTTTTTTATTTTCCCGCGGTCGCCGGGCACGCGCCGGGGGGCACTGAGCAGCCCCAGCCACCGCGGTGCCACCGCCCGCTGTCCCCACGCGGAGCCCAGCCCTTTCGCAGCCGCCGCCTCGCGTTTGCCCACGCAGGGGTGACACTTCTTGCGAAAAAACGAGAAAAATAATCATGAAACACACTTAAAYGATAACTTTTGTAGTAGCTGAATTCTGCAATATATCTAACTTACCGGACAGATGTAGAGCATGCTTTTTTTTTTTTTTCCCCCTGCAATATTTTTGGGGGAAAAAAAATTGCATTTTTTTTTTCCGTTGGGGTTTTTCGGTTGGTTTTTTTTTTTTTTTTTTTTTTTTACACCCGGCACTTAGACGCGTGACGCGAACCATAAGAGCATTGTCAACAGTTTTGTTTTTTCCACTCAATTGCAGAGCGATTTAAAAAAAGAAAAAAAAAGAAAAAAAACAGCGAACTACTACTCTTCACTTAGGAAAAAAAAGAAAAAAAGAAAAAAAAGAAAAAAGTTTGAAATGCTGCACTTACATTTGAAAAAAAAGAACATTTTTTCAGCAATTTTCAACAATTACACAAAAATTCACGCAGAAATGGGGAAGTTGGTCTGTTTTGACAGAAACTGACAGGAATCAATCAAAACAATCGAATTTTGAATTGAGTAAAGTGCAATTTCATTGGATAGCTAAATATCTTTGTAAGATAGAGATTGTTGAAAATTCTATTTTTGTTTTCCAAGTCCTTCCACCCCAGGACTCTAAATTATTGGGGTAAAAAACAGCCTTGCGAGAAAAAGGGGAGCTATTTTTGCTTTTTATGTTTTTTATTGTTGAACTTGTATCCCTTTAAAACTGAAGGAAAAAAGTTAAAAAAAAAAAAAAAAACAAATCTAATGGTGCTTTTACCACAATATGTTAACTACATTAAATGCTAATTAATCATTTTCTGTTATCAAAGCACATAACTAAAATTAAATCATAATATCTGTTAATTTTATAAGCTAAAAGTCACTATAATGGATTATGCCAATTCTGACAAATTTTACGTGTTTCCGGCAATATAGGGTTTATCAGTTCTCAAACACCTTGGGAATAGTATAGAACGGTCCAGAAATGAAAACACCTTTGTGTCCCTGAACTGGTACCTTTTCTGGACTGCGAAGAAGAGAACCGTACAGAAACAAATGCTGATAGTACAACTAATGCCAGTTCAAAGCAAGGGCACTTGCTGAAGAAGAAAAAAAAAAGAAAAAAAAAAAAAGTTTGGACCCCAAACGTCCTGTATCTTATGTACAAAAAAAAAGGAAAAAAAAAGAAAAAAAAAAGAGTGCAAGTGATTTTTTCTATCAGACAGCGGAGCACCCCTTTGCTTCACATGCAACTTTAAGAAGGTTTCCTATACTATACATATATATACGTTCTGGTTGGCAAGTCCAGCTAATCAGAGAAAGTCTCTGCATGTTCTAGTGTTAGTAACTAATTTTTATATAGTTAATGTAGGGTAAAGTAGAGTGCATTAAGACACAATATTGTAATCCCTATTCCAGGCACTTGCCTTTAAACTATGTTTGTTCRACCCTTCAGAAGGGTTTCTACTACTGTCCTATACAATCAAGTAACTGAAATTCTTGGGAAGACACTTTGCTCCTCATCTTTTCCCTGAAACGATGTTTTGTTTTGTTTTCTTAATTTGCACGAAACGATGAAAAGAAAAAAAAAAATTCCATATCAATGTGCCTTGCCCTGGATAGCGATTATTTGTGGAATTGTTGCACATGTTCCTATATTGAAAGGGGGTTTTTCCCTAGTCAAGCATTTGGAGACACTTTTTGTAAATGTGACTTTTATGTCAGCCATCGTCAGTTCCAACATCTAGAATTAAGTAGGATGTTAGTTGTTCCGCAGATAGGAGTAGTGTTTATTGTCCTGTATGGTCAGTGGCAGTGCTATTCTGAGATCTGTAGATGCTAGATTATCAGTATTTTTGGATGTTGCTGCATTTTACATTTTATTTGGAGTCTTCCTTTTGTTTCGTTCCGTTTTGTTTTATTTTTTTGGGTTTTTATTTTTCTCCCAGATATATGAAAATATGCAATACCTGCTTATATCATGTAGAAAAGCTTAGCGATTATTAATTTTTCTTTTGATTTTTTTTTTTATTTGACCAAAGTTGGTGCTGCACTTGACGCAGTGTGTTTTAGGTGTTTGTCTTTGTACTTTTGTGATTTTGAATGCACATGCAGGAAGGGCTCTTCTTAGAGAAGCAGTCAAACTGTGAAGCACTAAGCTGAACCCTGCTTCAAGCAATTTTTGTTTTACAACTGTTCCTTTCACAAGCAAGCCTTAAAAAAAAACAAAAAAAAAAACTTCCTTTTTCTTCAGATCCCACACCCATTTTTATTAGCAGACTGCAATCAATCCACATTCAATAAAAGTATATAATGCCCATTTTTATATGCACGTTTTTAAACTTCCAAGTTCTGAAAATTGTTTACTGGTTATTCTCTATTTAAGGAAAAAATAAAATGTTTTGGATTTTCATATGTGTCTGATAAGTGGTTGAGTAGTCATTTTGCTCTATTGTATTGTGTGATTGTTAGTATATGGTATCACATCCTCTAGCCAGCATCCTTTGCCTTCCCTATAGCACTTAGCTGGGCATTACTTTATTAAGACATATGTGCACTAAAAAAAAAAAATAGCAGCTTTCAGTGCTTCACAGTGAAGGGAAAAAAAGCCTAGACAAACATTTTGTCAGAGCCTTGCTATAAGACAAGGTATTACCAGTAAATTGGTTGTATATACAATAAAATTGCACCCTTTTTTAAACAAAACAAACTAAGCAATAGTTTGGGCAGTTAGTTGTTTTTAGTGAGCATGTTGTAGTCATGGCTGCAAAGAGAGAGAATTAAACTGCCCACTCAGAAGATATGTAATTTGTATGTTGTATAGTTTTATTGATTACACTGATTTATTCTACCCTATTTTATAATGCAGGACTTTTGTAATGTTGTTTAAATGAGGAAAAATTTCTGTCAAATTAGCTTAGTGGAATTTCTGATTGTTCGTTATAAAGGCAGCGTTCATAGAATTGCTTTTCAGTTTTGTTTTTGGTTTTGTTTTTGGTTTTTGGTTTTTTTATTTTTAATTTTCCTYTGGGAACTGGATTTAAGTTAAAAACTTTCCCGTTTCCTTTTTTTTGTATGTATTTAAATACAAGTTATTTTTCTTCTCTCAATGGTATGGCATATTCCTATGCTTGAGAAGTGTAGGCTACTGAAGCACCATTGTAAATGGACATTACAGGTATGCTGTATTTTTGAAGGTCTCGTGTCACATTAAGTTGGATGACGCTAAAGTTAGGGAACTCTGAGCGGAATCGCGAGAGGAAAGGAGGGAAACGGTGGAAAGGCTCTAGCCCAGGGGCAGGCGGTCGAGGTGTCCCGGCAGGGCTCGCAGGGGAGCGCGCGGTGCRGCGGGCGTGCGGGGCCCGCCGGGGCCGCTCCGCTTCCCGTCACCCCAACAACTTCTCTCTGGTTTTAAAAAATGATTTTTTTTAATAAAAATCTAAAAGTTAGATTTTTTTTTTTTTTTTTTTTTT
>PTEX01000360.1:386311-536537 GCA_003342815.1 Eudromia elegans
GAGATCAGGCCCACGTTATAGAGATCAGGCCCACGTTATAGAGATCAGGCCCTCACGCAATGGTTGTCAGAGGGTTATTTAGCCTGGAGGAGGTCTCTGAGTTAGTGGGCACATGTGATTCAAGAGAGGTAACAAACAGCCCGAGTGCAGTGAGAGACTTTTCCCTGTTTTTCCCTTGACGCTATTTCTGAGACACCAAAATCCGAGCTAAGCAGTTCCTGCCCAAGACGGAGCAGATAACGTGGTGAAGCCGGTATCATCTCGAGGGAGACGGCTCATGTCTTAGTGACAAATTTAGTGACTACAAATCCAGGCTGAGAACACAGTCCATCCCTACTGGTAATCCAGCACCCGCAYGCTGGATTTGCCCTTAACCAGGGAGGCACTAAAATTTAAAGTCAATCACAGCAAGTCCATGGGTTGGAAATGCGCTGCCCGAAAGCTCCTTTGCTCCATGCATAGAAGGCTGAAGCGCCTCCACGTTTGACATGGTGTCGAGTGTTCCCAGTGYGCGCCCAGACGCCCGTGCACGGAGCCTGGGACAGGCCCCACGCGCTCCGGCCTTCCCCGCCGAGCCCGCGCTTCCCACTGCGGAAGCGGACCTGGAGCTGGTGGTGAGCGTGAGGTGGGACGGCCCAGCTCGAGGAGAGGGAAGGCAGCGGGGAGGCAGCCCCAGCTCCTCCACCCGGGGAACAGCAAGATGAAGAAAACAAGCTAGAAATCTCTAATTGTGGATGTAGAGGAGGGACAGTGATGTAACTGTTCCCAGGGAACACTATTCTTATTTTGTAGAGGGAGGTGAGCCAAGATACTTAAGCTCTAGAGAACCTTTAACACAGGAAGCTATTTATCATAACAAGCTTGGTTGATACTGCTCCCATACTGAACCAATTAGATTAGCCTATTTCGTCATACTTCATAACTTGGGATGATAGGTTTCCAAGCATGGTACAGTGCAGTAATTGAATTTTGATCAAACACACATGGCCCATAACCCAGTATGTGAAACTTTCAGAACAGTTCACAGCTTTTAAATATCCAGTCAACATGTTGCCAAAAGTACAGGATGTACTTGATGCAAGTGGGAGAGGAGGGGGGGCGCGAGTCCGCGCCGTAACTTGGTACAGCTGTAAAACAAACATTTTTTTGTTCCGATTCTGCTCCTACTTTAGCGAAGGAGTGGGGAGGAAGACAGCGAATGTCAAGTGAGCTGCTTTTCTCCCCAGCCCCCATGCCCTCCTGGGCACCCATTTCCCTTTTAACGTTCCGAGATGGCCACAACCTTTTAAATTCACTGTACTGTACTCTCATAGTGTATGAGACACCAGCAATTACGTTGGGCAGCATGACGCATCCATTGCCTACACTTAGTAAAGTAACTTGAAAGTCRCAGGCACCATCCTCTTGACAGGGTTATAATCAATGCCTGGACCGCGGAGCGAGAGCCCTGGGAACGGCCCCGCTGCCACCGCTGGTGTCTCCCGGCCCCGGCGGTGGCTGCTGCGGCCCCGCGTGGGGGTCTGAGGGCTCCTGCTGCGTGTTGCCTGCCCCGGCCTCCTGCCTAGCGCTGCTGCTGGCTGGGACAGGTATCCCGGCGGCCGCTGCATCCCTGCTCCCGCCTGCCCCGCTCCCGGGGGAGCAACGGCCCTGCAAGGAAAAGGGGGGAAAACGGTGAGGCCCTTGGTGTGCRACTCCCCAAACTTGCATCAAGTCTCGTCCCAAACTAAGGTCTGCTCTGGGCCTCCCAAGGCAGGACTTCTGCAGTAATTACAGTAATGGAAGCTGGTCTTTATCATTCCCATCCTGACCAGGGTTCTGCTGTGTCACGGGCAGCCGCAGAGGCYGGAGCGACGCAGCCCTCCAGGCGTACAGGGAGAGCCGGCAGGGCAGGAACCTGCCCAAGGTACCGCGAGGAGCGGGAACCGTCACCGCGGGGGCAGCGGCGGGTGAGCGCGGGGAGCCCGTGGAGTGGGGCCAGCTCCTCGGCGCAGACACGGCGGCTGCGGCCGGACTGCCCCGCTTGTGTCGCGGCTCCTTCCCTCCCCTCTGCTCMAGGGCCAGGGAGGCACCGCGGAGCGAACGGCACCTCGGCCAGGCGGGATCGCCCTGCCCGCGGCCCCGGCTCCTCCGCGGGGGAAGCGGCCGCGGGGCCGAGTGGGCTCGCGGCGAGGAGCGGCCCGGAGGAGGCCGCGACGTGACAGGGGGTTTGGCTCCACCTTCAGGAAGCGGGAGGCGAAGGGCGGCCGCGCTCCGAGAGCGAGCCCGGCCCGCGGGCAGGACGGGGCGCCCGCACCCGGGGCCGTGACGTCCCCACGGGGGAGTCGGCTCCCAAGTCTGACTGCTCCTGGAGAGCCTGAGAACACGTGGAGGAAGGGCCACAGGKAGCTGATACATAAACAAAAAACAAAGAAAAGCAGCTTTGAGGGGGGAAAAAGTTGCCACATGTTGGATATTATAGAACTGGAAGGAATATTCTAAGTTATTTACACTTTGGATGCTGAGATTCCCATAGGGAATACAATTTTTTTTTTGTACTTCATGGGGATTAGAAAGGCTTTCTGAGTAGCACAGATGGGCTGGGGGGAAGAAAGTGGGAAGAGTCTGGATGAAGTTTCAGCCTAGCAAAGCTCTTAAGCGCAAGCCTAAAGTTAAGCCTTCCTTCCCGCCCAGATCTGGGCAGGAATTGAAGGAGAGGCAAAGAGGGAATTTCATTGAATTTCACCGCTGGCAGACTCGGCTGCAGGCTGAGAAAGGGCATGCCCAGAACATAACAGCTGCTTAAAAGTATGATTTAAATGAATTACAGTGATGCATTTTTAAAAGAAGCCATATAAGGACCATTTATAATAATGAAAATGGCAAGGCAGTTGGAGATGAGACTACACGGAGTTTGAAGAGCTGTGTGATGTATTAGTGAAATAACAGGCAATTGCCCAATTAGCCACAGTCCTGCGAGCCGGGTAAACCACAGGCACTTGCAAAATCCTGCTGGTAGTGCTGCCCCGGTTGGGGGTTTGAGCACCCAATCTTACTGTTTTCAGCATCATCTGCGGGAAGAACCAGGTTTGAAAACTGCAGTGCAAGCAACAGGAACAGCTCTCGATGCAGCAAGGGACAGAACACCTAATGAAACCAAAAATATAGGAAAAAACACCCATCGACATGCGAGAAGACCTAGCTGCACGAGCAAACATAACTGGGTATGCTCCTGAGGAAGAGAGGAAGCAATTCCTGACGGGCTGACAACAGATGTTCTCCAAAAAACTTCTAGTGGAGCATTTCAAGCACCCCGGGACCTTCCTGCGGAGAAAATGTGCTTAGCGCTCAGGTGAAGGATATACAGGTTGACCTGGTCAACCAAGCACAACTCATTAACACTGTGGGCAGCCCTGGGCAGAGCTGCTTCTCTGCTGTGTGAGTGAATGCAGAGCACCCAAAGCTGGTGTTTGTGGGAGCTCCTGGGCTTTCACGCTGCTGAAAACCCTAAAATGGAGTCACCAAAGAAAAGATGGGTTTATGGAGTTTATGGTTTATGGAACTGCACTAGTACTTGGGGAAGATTTGGATTTAATTCCTGGCTTGGATCTGCAGCATCTCCAGCGAACAGCTTTATGCTGGTTTTTAAAGGCTGGGAGCTTCAAATGCTTTTTCTAAACTCTGGCCTTTACTCCTCATATTCTCTGTTTTACAGACACAGAATAACACTTCCTTAGCTTGCTGCAATGCTGAACAGACTCCTGAGGATCTGCAAAACAGGCAAACATCAATTTATTTGGGAGTAAGGCAGGAGGGTGGCACAGTACATTTTTTGATTAATTTTATTGCTTTGCAGCTGTTTTGGGGAAAGAGCTACAACCTAGAGAAAAGAGCATTGCAGTGCAGTGGGAGCAATCAGAACTACAGAAACAGGATGGGCAACTTGAGGTGAGTGTTGAAGCAGGGAGCAACACCAAAAACCAAGGGTTTCACAAAGGAGAGGGGTGCAAAAGAAGTCGAGAGTTCTTAGTGAAAGAGTGGAGGATCGAGGGGAATGAAGGATAAAGGAAATTAAAACTCACCAAGACTTAAAACCTCTTTCTGTCTGGTCACTTTTTGCTTTGTTATCACCAAACCCAATGCAGAGCTGCCATGAACGCATGGTGTGACAAACTGATCGGGATGAAAGGACCCCGCATCATCTTTTACTTCCCAGGTTTGTTGGCACAAAGGAATAAAATGCATTTGTTTCCACAGAAACACTAACTTAACTTGTAATCACAAATCTTTCTTTCTGCTGACAATTTTGTTTTTAGGAGAAACAAACTACCTGTTGGACCTAATAACTAAATATATTTTCATCTGACTCGTGCAAAACAGCTCCTGTTTTCCTCTACAGATAATGAAGTCATGGATTGCTGCAGCCCGTGAGTCAAGCCCTCTGCTACTTGTACATATAAAGATGTATTTTAGAATGAAATCTTGTGTGAAAGAGTTGCCCGAGGCTTTTTTGTTCATTATGAAATGCATGATATCTTCCTCTTTCCGTAGCTCTATTACCAATGTCAGAGTTAAAAAACAAAGGCGGACAAGTCACAGGATGATATTAATCATGGAATTTTATTTGGTTCAAACATTTCTGGCCTTTTCCCTGTCTCTTTTGGAAAGTGYGTTTTTTAGCAACAGAACTGACATGCACGAAGAGCCCTCAATGAAAGAGGGGAGAAAAAAGGGAGAGGCGACAAACACACGGCGAGTGAAGGAAGCTAACGGAGCGTTCTTGTCTCCTGGAACCCGCGTGTAAAACGCACGTTACCAAGTACTCCAAGACCACGTCGCTAGTGAATGACGCAGCAACGTTATGCAGAAGATGCTCCTTGTGGTTCATTCTCATGATGAGATATATCCAGGTATTACTTATGTGGATAAAACCAGGATTGCTTTGCAAAGCTTGATGTTCACTGGTCTTAATGTAGGTTTAAAAGAGACTAAAGAGCATAAATTGCACTTAAAAATCAATTTAGGAATCTGATTTAAGCAATCTCCTTAACAGGACTGGTCGCAGACACATTAATAACATTGGAAAGTTTCTACACTTTCAAAGGATCTAAAACAACCACCCTCTGCCCCAACACTATTAAAAAAAAATTATGCTATTAACATGAATTTTGCATTCAATTGTTACAGGTTTTCATAACGTCAAAGGAATGCTTAAAATTGGTCAGATATTAGTAAGACTCGGYTGAAACATCTTCTGTCTCTGTGTGATATATATAATGTATTTAAAGGAAAATTTAGGTAAACCTTGGCTGTCCTGAAGAATTTGGTCAAACAGCTTTGAAGGACGCAGAATTTATTTCACTGGAACACAATTCACTTAACAGGTACACCCTTGAAACAAGACCCTTYCAAGGGCTTCATCAGAGCAAAGAATTCACATTTCTGACATTCTCTATTTGCCAAACAGACACAAATATATTTTCAGAAAAAGATGTCATGCATCTCACTAAGGATTATTGCAAGGGGTGGAAAAATCAAAATAAACAAAACGATTATGTCCTATTCTAACCCCAGTGCTCTCTACCATCTACCTTCTTGAGATGCATCACATGGGGTTAGATTTTTTCATATCCATATTCATGCTGTAGATCAAGAGAGATCAAATATTGCAACCTTACCAAAATTGTTCTTTAAGGYTAACAGAACAAACATCTTCAAATCAATGGAACTTCATAAGGATTCATAGTGGAATTTCAACACAAGATTTAGGGCCATTTGAACTTTAACTAGCATGAGAGAAAGAAAAGCAATTTCTGTTTTAGASTTTTTAAGTTTAATTCCAAACTGACAAAAAGAGCTCTGAAAACAGACTCCAAGTGTGATTCTGGCCCTACTAACATCCATGTCTCATCAATTTCAAAGGACTAAATATCAGCAAATAATCTTCTGAATCATACTGAGATGCCAAATATCAACAGTGCAAATTACAACACTCTGCATACTCCACAAATGACACCGCTTAGCAGCAAACTATGTGCTCACAGAAATAGAGCAGTCACAAAGACACTTGGCACCTTTGAGGTAAATTCATTCTCTTGATGAATTTTCGTATTATATCATCTTTGTTCAATGTACAACATTTAATACACAGTTCTGATGATGTGTGATTAATTAGTCATCAGTTGTGTTTCATCAGTGGACAACTGGATCCATCTGTAAAATTAGAATGCACCTGGGCATACRTGACACTTACTGCCAGGGTTAAGGATATGTCTGCATTTTTCTGAATGTTGCATTGGTAATGGTGAGTCTTGTAAGCCTTGCTCCATAGTAATCTATGATATAACTAGAGCCATCGGAAGGTCCGACAATCTGCAAGAGAAAAGAACCAAGCCTTTTGAATATGATGTGAAATATATACTTTGAGCTAACATCTCAATTACTGCTAATTTTCTCTTCATAAAATTAGTCATGCTTAATTAGTCAAACAGAAACTAGATTTATTTTGAAGTTATGCTGTAGTTTAACTATTTTAACGAACACGGTCTCTCAAGGAACATCTCCTGGGGGCTCTAATCAACCAAATTACACAGCCAGGCTCTGGCACTAAGTTAAATCGACAGGGATTTGAGTCACAAAATCAGGCTAACGAATGGGGGGGCCTCCAAAGAGCTTTTCTTTAACAAAGGAGGCCGGGCAAAAGTGAATTATGCTATGGTAAGTATCTTGGAAAGGTTGCACAGGTAAGGAACAAGAAGAGAGGGAGAAGACTGTGGCTTTTTTGTTCCAGGACTGATAAATTGATGTAGGGTCAAAAGACAGATGAGTAAAGAGAGATGAAAGCTACCCACAACTTGGTCTGCGAGTGATATGAGGTAAGGTCACTGCTGTAGTATAGGAAAGAATTTGAGGATACATACACTTGGAAAGATTAGTGCTACACAAAAGGCTGATTTACAAGAAACMTAATTCTTATATTTTTCTATAGCACATAAAGTGCATTGTGAGCATAGAAATTCTTTTTAAGTTTGACAAAAGCAACTTATAACCCAGGCTAARTGGATGCACTCTAGAATAGACAACRTTGCAATTTTGTGACATCACAAATGTCACCCCAGGTAAGGACTTAACCATTAAGCAACCCACAGTCACAAGTCGCAGGTGATAGGAGACCAGACCACTATGTGGAAGGCAGAAAAAAGAAGTGGCAAAGTCTCCTTTCCTGCATGCTGTTTGCACCCCCCGGGCGACTGGCTCCATTATTAATTAAACACATGCAAGCACAGAACTTCACAGGCAGGTCTTGTTTCAGGAATACCAGGACAGCTCGTGTAATTCTAACTGTGTGTGTCACATAAAAARCTCATCAGTTCTGACACAATGAATTTACAGTAGTTTAGCTGCCAGGCTATAGTCAAGTGGTAGATTCATTACGGGTATTTAGAGAGAGCTCATCCAGCTGAATTTTAATTCAAGCTATAAATATATTCATATTTTGTATCCGTAATATCAGTTTATGCTAAAGTAAATGCTTTGATTTTTCAATATTGCGAAGGAMAGGTTCTTAAGGCTGTAATGCTTACAAAGACTTAGGGATCAAATCAAAGCTTTAACAAACACAAACAGATTGTATCTTGTTTTGWAAGCACCAACTCACCTGCATTGAAATAAGAATGAAATCAATTAGGCTACCAATTCCACAGAATCCTACAGTRCAGAACTTGAGCAAACCTATGAAAAGGAATCAAAATTTAATTGCATCTTTAAGCTAGTTACTACAGATTCATATATTTCTGATGGCAATCACATCCAAATTCTCCCATCCCACAGAATATATACCTCCAAAAAGAGAAACCAAATTAAAGATCTTTAACTACCAGAGAAAAAACCAACATGAATATTCACATTTCTGTACTACCCTGAGGACACTTAAGGGATTTTAAACATAACTTTATCTAAASAGACAAAAAATCATTGAAGGAAAAGCAGAAGTTGATGAACAAGTTACTGAAACTTTTCCTTTCTCTGATTACAGACTGAGAAAAAGTTCCCAAATKAACTAGAAAATTTACTTTTCAATGTGTATAACATATACATACATACTTTTTATATGTGTGTATATATACACATAGTGCAAAAGCAGATGCTTTCCAGAGTGATTTTGCTTGCAGTCACTATCTGAGGGTCTCCAGATCTCTTCCTACTTTTTCACTCCCTCTCTCTCAGGAGCACCCATCTGTCCAGCTGATCTCCTCCTCTCCCCTTGTGCCCTGTTTCTGTGGCTGAATACGGAGGAGAGGGAATTTGACACTTGAGCAGAGTTGGGGAGTAACTGCTCTCGTGCCAGAGGAAGAGCATCTCACATCTGGGGATAGCTCCCAAGCTGGACACCAGGAAACCAGTCTGAATTATAAACCTCCAGGAGAGAGTTTATAATCACTMTATGGAACAGGAGCAGGCAGAGAAAACCTAACAGGAAAAATACACCTAGTGACCATGAGGATGAAAGAGTCGTAGCAGGATGTTCTTTCAGCTGATTAAAAGGAAAGTCCACAAACATTACGTTTAAGTGGTGTCACTTAAATCTGAAAAAAGACCCAAGTATATCAGTGTTTAAAACAATTTGTTCCCAGTGGCTGATGTGAGACTTGCAGCAGTCAAATGCAGTTAGGCTGGATATCTGTATTGACAAGTGCATAAAAAGAAGAGAAACAACCAGCTACAGAAATGCTAGCCTGAGGAAACGGCAGTTAAGACAGCTAGATAATATCAACTCTTTGGTGAACATAGTTCACTTCTTTATTATCTCTGCATCAAGTGTAGTCACCATTTAAAATATGGCTCACTGTCCATTGGATAGTTGGGAATCCAGCAGTTCTCTCAATGGAACCATTGCTGGTTCCAGCAGCAATTCCAAGTAACAGGAGGAATGGGCTGCATCCTGGTGGGGCATCTTCCATGAGCTTACTGGGTGCAGAAGAACTGTTTCTGAACCTGGCATGTGTTTCTAGAGTGTAGGCTAAAGTCGGTCTTTTGCCTTCCTCCTTGCTTCCCTCCCCACGAGCAGATTACTCAGAGAAAACAAACTGCTCTGAAGCACAGAGGAAAAAACAACAGTCCTAGGCACCAATAACTAATGATTTACTTCCCAGTTAGGGGAGAGGAAGGGGCTGCCTTCCATTCGGTTTTACTGGTTTCTTCATATTCAGTACCTGGTTTGTTAGTTGTTGAGCTCTCTTATAGCACAAGGGGGAAAAAAAAGCATTTAAAGTTGTCATCACGTTTGCACAAAATATTTCATTGCTTTTCTTTAGCAGAACTCTTGCCAAGATATGGATGACCTGAAAAATTAACCACTGGCAAGAAATCCAATTTATTGATTTAATTGTAGGAGTTTTATCTTAGGTTACGGGCTTCAGTATATTCCAGCAGGGTTGGCAAGCATGAGACATACAGGACTACCATATAGGGATACAGGATTCACAAGTCTATAATATATTACAATATGATTGCTGCAAATTATTATTCCAAAACCCATGCTAAAATACATTTTCAGCCACTGATGTAACAAATTTTATTGTAAATTTTGTCCACTATTTCCCTGGTAGAATCAAGCATCATTTAACTAACTGGCACATCAGCCAAAATAATTTCTGTTCAGAGCATGACAGAGAATGCAGTGGTAAATGTCAATGTAAAGCAAAACTATGAATGGCAATAATCAAACTAAGAATGGCAATAATGTTTGGAAAGCTGGACAACTATGTATCCATTTATCAGCACTTACTCCAACGCATGGATTTTATTTCATAGCCATTTTAAGTGGCAAAAACAGAGTAGAAGGCATACATAGTAGAAGTACATACTGCAGGACTTTGTTTCACAAGAAAGTAAGGGTTCTAGTTATAAGTGTGAAAACTATGATGGTTAAAGATTATTACTCAAAATGTAAGTATATCCATACAACTCAAACAACAATCTGTACTTAAAAAAAAAAAAAAAAAAAAAAGACAAACTTACCTAAGGCAGGATATCCTAGATAAAATCTATCTGCTCCTAGCCAACCAAGAAATAGAGAGAGAGCCACTGCCACTTTGTAGGAGTATCCATTTCTGCCAAAACATACAAATAATGTAGACAATGACTGCAGAAATATATTCACTCATAAGCATATTTTTGAAATTTAAATGACTCATTTTTCTGCTGTTTCAGTTTACCAAAAACAAAGGAAAAAAAGCAAAGCTCAGACTTATTTATCTTCAATCAATGGACACAGAACTGGTAATGTTCAGCTTTCAATCCTCCATAAAGCAATCTGAGTCGCTACAACTCCGGAGTACTGCAACTCAGGTATACTCTTTCAGAATATAGATTCTTATCCCGAAACCAAACCATCATTCCTTGTCAAGAGGAAGGAATTTGCTTGTGGATATTCCCATTTACAGAGCACTTCCCAGGAATTCAGCCCTATGGAGACCACACTGGAAAGCCAARCGGCGCACGTGTACTCAGGTCCAGCCAAAAAGAGAGAAGAGGGCACACAGTAAGACGAGAGTAAAGGCAGTAATTGTGGGGAGATTTGAAGAAGGCATGAACTAGCTGAAGAAGCTCCAGAAAGTGTTCAGCCAAAAGAAGTAAGTGCCAAAACTATCTGTTTACAACTGTTGATCTTTAATATGTGAATTTATTTAATGCATGAGCTATTGACCACACAAAGATGTATTATGGTAGAGGTACCCTAAAGTTAAGCACTCAGTGGTTAGCTATGCAAAATACACATGATACAAGCAGCAGCAGAATCCTCAGATTTTCTGAGATTTACACTAATGGTCACCATTCTTGCCAATGGTTGGAGTGAGGTGGACACTTCACCAYCAGTAATTTTCAGTCACTGCTGACGTGAACTTTATGCTAATAAGCAAGCTAGAAACACACAGCTATTAATCCTAGAACTATCCTCTGCTTCACTGGGGAACAGCCACCCTTTGAAAAGAAAAGCAAACACAAATGTAATTAGAACCTTAAAAATATTCAATAATTCACTGTTTTGATACGTGCATTACCATGTGCCAGCAACTACTTAATAAGCTCAAATTAAACTCTTGGTTAATAGCTGAATGAAACATACAGTTTCACAAAGACAGTAGCTGAGAAAATGCTAGCACCTTTATTAAGCACTTTTAATGCCAAATAAAGATCTACATTTGTGCTTATTATCTAGATTTATTGACTTTAAAACTTAATGGCAATCTTAGGTGATTAAACCATGACTCTTACCTCAATATTTGTTACTTGGTGCTTATTAGCAACACAGAACATAGTGGGCCTTCCTGGAACCTAATGTAATGTAAATTACCATCTTCAGAAATATCCTGTTTCCACTATAAAGAACACTAATAGTTTTATTTAAAAGTTAGGGTAAACTTTTCAAAATTATTTATCAACTGTCAAAGGTCAACAATCACTCAAGGACACTAAAGCATAAAACCAATCTTTATGTAAAAGTAGGAACACAACTTAATTTGAGATGTTTCTGATCAAGCACAGCAATAAACTAAACTGAGAATCTGCTTATGCACTGAGACGTTTTTTAAACAGACATCAACCTAGTCAGCATGAAGCTGAGGAGATCTCATATTAAGTGGAAGTATCCTCATTCTGTATCAAGTCTGCATCCACTCCTGTATTTCCTTTATCTTGCTCATTCCCTTAGCTAAAAATAAACCTTCAAGACTAACAGAACAAGTAGGAAAATAACACTTCCTGGTCTAGATATATATTTTTTCCGTTATTCCTCTGAATTTTTCTTCTCTTTGTATTTCTCAGCATCACCCAATCTTTTTTTTTTTTTCCTACATGCATATCACCCATCTACCATATTAGAAACTGTTTTTTCCTGCTCTCCATACCAGTTGATATTCTGCAAGTATTGCTATAGGTCACATTGGATTCTGTGCTCTTTCAGGGTCTCTTTTCAATGCATAAAGACCTGTCTACATTGAACCTCACATATTTTACAGACTATCATTTTATAGACTGTTTTCCTGGAATGAGAAGACTTGAATGATGGATGTATTCCAATCTGCAAAATCAAACCCATATTAAGCAAAATACAGCGCCAATTTAGAGAGCTCTAGAATTTAGTAAAAATCTACCACCAAAAATCAAATTAAAACCAAACCAAAGCAAACCTAACTCCCACTTCAGCAAAAGCTGGAGCAAACTTCTTAGCACTTACAAACTTTTCCTGGAACAAATATTAGGAGCAACTGTCTTCAATATGTTCATTTAAACATACATTCAAGTTAGTGTGCTAGTCTTGTACTAAAAGCTAGCACTGTCCAACTTTCTATATTCCAGAACTGTAATCTGGACTGCTGATCAGGGCAAATCTATCAGGGAAAAGAAATGCTATCATGGTTTGAATATGGAAAACTTTGCCCCTTGCTAGAGGAAGGAAAAGACATTACCCTAGAGCCCCTTCAGCACAATCCTGCTGCAGAAAGAAGCCTACTCAAACCAATTTCCTGATTCAAATGAAGTGTAACTGTTTCTTCCCGAAGACAGTCACTATTTAAAAAAAAAAAGCTCAAAAGATGCTCCAAAAGGCAGTAGAAAGGGCAAGATTATCATTGAAAAAGGAAGCTAGAGATTCCTGTTTGAAATAATGGTTCTAAGACTCAGCTAATATTTAAAATGCCTTATAAAAGGGGGATTCAGTGATTAGACCACTTTTTAACATATATATATGCAGGATGGCAATCTTAATCCTTCTGCTGTTTTATTTAGCTTTGAGACTTTATCAAGGGGATGCTGGCAAAACTCTTCCTATAATCACAGCTGGACTTTAAAKGGAATTTTTAGCAAGTCCACAAAAGTTTCTGTTCCCTCTTTGCCATATAAACAAACAGCCATGGAAATGGAAAAGCCACAGCAAATTATTTTAGTAGCACAATCTTTGGTTATTTCATCATAAATAACAGTCATAATAGTCATCATAAGAAGTCCATCATTTTTACTGCCTAATGAAAAGTTAATATAGAAAGATCAGTATATTGTCTTTAATTTTTTAAAATCCATTTAAATCCATTTTTAAATCCATAAGGAAAATAAAAAATTTACAAGAAAAAAAATCTAGAAAACTATTAGGAAAAAATAGCAAACAAAAATTGCATATATATTCATTTTTGTTTGCTATTTTTTGCATATATATTCAAATTCTGAGATGTAAGTTTTACATTTATTTCAAAAAGAATCAATTTTTATTAAACTAGCTAACTCATCTTTTTCTCAGCCCCCATCACTGTTGAGACTGAAGTGCAGTTGTTTCTGGACAAAAACATGCTTGAAGTCTAGTTTGCTAACATTTAAATTTGATTAGATAAAATACAATGTTTTCTTSAATTTCCTGAGCTTTGACTCATGAGAGGACTACGTACAGAAAAAATATTGATGAAACTGAGAAGCAGAGCTGTACTTCTAAGTTGGGCAAATTATTCAGCAGAAAGTGCCATATCAGAGTTATTTGCCCAACAGAGTGATGAGGAATATCCTGGAGAATTAGTGGAGTTACAATTTCCAAAGACTCTGTGGCTGGGCAAAAGAAAAAGGCTCTTGTATGAATCCCATTAAAAAAAAAAAAAAAAAAAAAAAAAAAAAAAGGAGAAAAAATGGTAATGACAGGTGTTCTCTATTCATTAACACAGGCCAGTTGGAATATTTACTGGTATCCATTGCTCATGATCAGTCTCAGAAGAACCAAGCCCACCACATTCATATTTCAGAAACAGGCTCTTAAAGAGACACACTGGACTGGTTTATCCATAAAGGCTTTTTAAGAAGAGAGAGCAGATCCTCTTAAATAAATGCTTAGAGAGCTGGAGAAAGACTTCAGCTCCCCCAGTACTCATGTACAGCACAACTTAAGCTGTCATTTCACAGAGGCCTCAAACTACTAGGAGCTGGGCGGCGCTGCATGGGGCAGCCCAGGATCACATTTATCTTTTCTCTCTCCCATCCTCACGCTGCCCTCCAGCTTGTGGTGGCACAAGCGGTGCTGCCCAGGATCACGTTTATCTTTTCTCTCTCCCATCCTCAGGCTGCCCTCATGCTGGTGCTGGCACGAGCACCGATGTGCCTCTGCTGCTGCTCATCTTGGGGAACTGCCCCAAATTAGTTCAAACCCTGATGAGTTTCCTGCCCCATTGGACAATGTGCTATRTCAGGCAAAGGGATGGGGAAGAGTCATCAAGCTGCTCCTTAAGCAGCTGTGCTGATTTTTAGCATATGTGAAAATGTAGTCTTAACATTTATGGCAAATCTTCAATAGGGTCAGTACTAAGGTAAAGCAAAGACACAAACACAATTAAACAAACAAACAAGCATCCAACATAGAGAAAGATTTACTTATAAACATGTATATCTTAGCATTAAACTACTTTGCTTTTTATTAGAACATTAAGTACTGTGCAACATGTGTGCAGCGTTCTATCTCCTTATTCCTCTTTTTTCTTCTGCCAACACATCATTCTATTTTAGAAACACTTTAATGTGAAAATAAAGGCAAACTATTACAAAACATAGTAATGTACTTACACGTTACGACACGCGATAGGCTTGTAAAATCCAACTTCATTTCCAGTAAAGACTTTTTCTATGCCAAGATGATCTTTACAACTAATATTTGGTGCTGGTAGACATTGAACTGAGGACAGAAAAAATATTTAAATTTAGATCRGGGACTGTGGTGTTTTTCTGACATGCCACGTGATATAAGTGAACTAAACATATAAAGTTACAGTGTGTTAACAGTCATGCTACACATCATATATAAGGGCTTGTCACTGGTGACTGAATTGTTCATAGTCAGCCCTATGAATAACTGTACTTTTGCATGATAGATATTAAGCAAAATATACAAGGCTAATTGCTCCCTAATTCTGTTGCARTTTCCAATTTTTGTTCCATTGTGAGTCAATGAGAGGTCTGAACTGGACATAGGGAAAACCTTTTCATCTTAAGGASAGTCAAATGTTGGAACAAGCTGAAAACAGAGAGATGGGGCAACCTCCATCCTTGGAGGCTTTCAGGATCTTAGTGAACAAACTCTGGTAAAACTTMACATGATTTCAGGGCTGGCTCTGCTCTGAGCAGGAGGTTGGGTGATGGGACTTCCTGGGGTCTCTTCCAGCRTAATTATTCTATGATTCTAATCTAAAGCTGGACTCATAAATGAACTAATGTGGAAATCAAAGAAGAAAGTGACATCTGCTAAAGGTTTGCAATATACTATCAGAATATTAATCACCCGCCAAAGCTGAAGCTGTATCAAAGGGCCAAAATCCAGTCCTTGCCCTACTTTCTATTACTAGCTTTCAGTACTTGCGAGTTCTTTCTAACTTCCAGCCAGGTTCAATATTTCTTTCCTGATTCTCCAATAGTACTTACAGGCAAGAAGACTACAAATGGATTTGGTTGGGTTTCTTTTTAAGTATCTGTCCATACTGCATATGGATCAAAATACCTAATTTCAGCTGGTCAGTATCAGTAACACCTGAAAATATGAGCTAAGTCTGGACTATGTGGATGTTACTGATTAATGTGCTTAATCTAAGACAGTTATGTCTTACTTTAAAGAGCTATATTTTTGGGTTTGTTTTGTAAATGAGTTAAGATAGCAATGCATTATTTAGAAGAAACACACAGTGATTAAAATGTATTAAGATGGTAGAGGCCACATTTTTTCCTCTCAATGTCATGCCAGAAGGCCTCCAAACTGGCTACTAAATRAAACTACTCAGATGCTTAGAATTAAACTAGTATTTTGTGGGTTACAGGACCTAGAAATATGTTTAGAGACTGTAATGCTTCAATTTTGATCTAGATTAACTTTTTATTACTTAGATAGTACTGAAAAGTAAAATTCAGATATTGTGGGGACCATGTAAAGACAGTTATGTGYGTAAAAACTCTATATTGACATAGAAAATACTACATTAGATAATTTAGCAACTTTCCTTACTCTGAAGCTTAAATCCTGTTCAAAAGTATATTGCACTAAAGATACACATCCACTAATTAGTCAGACATAAGTAACAAACTGATTTGTGATCCATCTCTAGAATACTCTGACTGACTGCTTATAATCAGGAACAAGGCATCCCAGCAAGCARAAAAGACTGTGCACATAAAGCACAAGTGTCATAGCTAACCTGCTGAGACTATTCATTTCACAGACTGGGAACATCAGACAAGCTCAGTGCAGGTAGTAACGTAGTGACCAATTTAAGTATTTACCTGTCATACTAAAATGACCATCAGAATTTAAAATCAAAACTTATGCAAGTATTTGCAAAGCAGTCTAATGATACCAAAACCTCCTGATAATGAAATACACCATTTTTCCTTAGAATAAATGAAAAAGGGCAAAGTTTTGAGGGTCTTATGCCTTATGCTAACTCTTCTTCTAACTAGCATAAGCAAAATCTAGTATGACAGGAAYAAGCTGTTTTAATCAAGGTAGTGAAGGACAGAACCTAGAAGATGCAACATAAACTAAAGAAATTTACTGAAAACTTCACTTGCAAATATACCAGCAATAGATAATGCATTTGTTCATTACTGATTCCGTGTTTTAAGAAGATCATCTAGCACTTACACGAATGCATGATCTGAACACACTCTTGGAAAATGTAGTTACCATCAATATATGTCAGAAGTTGAAAATCCTTACCATATGCTGTGTGATTTGTACAATTCATCGGTTCTTGCGTACTATTGTCTATTTTAGGCTCATCACAAATATATGTTCAGCTAATTGAGGAAAAACATTTTTCATATCAAACAGCACCACAAATTGAATACTAATTTATTCCGCCCTCTCTAACCCTTGAGGATTTAAGATGCACCTTGATGCTAGTATCCCTTCCTACCCGCCCTCCAAAACACGAAGAGCAGATTACAACAAATCCCTCAATTCAATTTAATACATAAATATATTGCACACGCTTCACATTTAATTAGTGCTGCAGTCAGCACTATCTGAAGGAAGGACAATATTTATCGGTCCTGGCTTCTGCAGGCAAGCAGGGTAGCACAGCTCACCTAGTCCTCTTTCCTACCCACGGACATTTAAACAGAGGTTTATTCAGTGGAGAGAATTTAATGCACTCTAACACCCCAAACTCAAAAGCGGCCGTTGGAAAGCGAGCGCTTGGATCGCCGGGAATTGGGACTTGGATAAACGCGGGCAGCAGCTCACTCCCAGAGGTCTGACCTCCCGCGGGCAGRCGCAGCAGGGATGAGGTTACGTTTTCTGGGATTTGCTCTCCCAACACTTCTGATCCGCAGCCATGCGGATACTGCTGGGATGAGGCCTGAGCTGCCTTGGGAGGGACAGAAACTTTCTAGCTAACACCTTAGACCTGTTAAGTTGGTCTCCAGAGAGGAGGGGATTTTTGCCAAGTCATTGCACCTCACTTTATTATCCTGGAAAACAGACTGGGGTTTGGGGGGCTCACATCCCATCGATAAAAACCCAAGAAACGCCCCAAACCTGCACCCCAACGCAACCTTCCGCAGCAGGAAGCCCCAGCGCAGAGCCCTCGGGCGGGGGGCGGCCCCGAGGCTCCCTCTGCCCCTGAGGGGCGCGCGGACCGCCASGCCGCCATCCCGCCGCTCCGTCTGCCCCTGCCCCGCGCGGGGAACCAGCGCCGGCGGGATCGCGCCCCCCCGCCGCGTCGCCACAGCAACCGCCCCCGCCGCGCCTCCCGCCCGCCGCCATGGCGCTCAGGATATTGCCCCAGCCGCAGCTCCTCGCACTTGAGCGGCGCCTCGCGGCCCGCCGCGCCCGCCAACCAGAGCAGAAGCAGGAGCGGGGCCTCCGCCGGCAGCCGCCCCGGCCGCGCGGCCATCATGGAAACGAGCCGCTCCCGTCAGCTGACTCGCCCGCGGCGCTGCGGGGAGAGGCGGCTGAGGAGCCGCGGCCCGGGACACAGGGGAGATTTCTCCTGCTTGTTCTCGCGTTGTTGACGTGTTTGAGAGGAGTTGTTTCTTTTTATTTATTTATTTATTTTTGCGTTTTGACCGGAACAAACACTGCTCCTGCCCAGCACCGAAGCCAAGCCCTGCCCCTTGTCAAGATAGCTCCGCAGCCCAGCGACAGCCCGGCCTGTGCCCGGAACAAAGATGTCTGCCGCGCCCTGACGCTACGCGACGTACGTGACGTACGCGACGCCGCGGCAGCTGCCCTTACTTAAGATGCCTGCCCTTCACTTCGCCTGTCGTCTTGTTGGTGGTTGGAGCGGGGTTCGCCGCTCCTTGCTGTGTGCGGAGCAAAGGCGCAGTGCTCTTATAATAGTCCCATTTTATCTTTAAACTGAGTGTATGGTCACCTGCGCCTTTGTAGCTGTTAATGAATGTTACTAAATATTCGGAGTGGGTAAGCGCTTTTTTTTTTTTTTTTATTTTAATTTCATACAGATTGCCAGATCCTGGCGTGCCTCTTTTTTTTTGAAAAACGCATGGGAACCTAAAAACTAGAAGAGATTTAAAGTTTCCAGAGAATGCTTAGGAGAATGCCATTATTTCCTAGCTTTTCTGACTTTTATTATTTTTTCCCCTATAGCGGATTACTTTCATGAACAAATGGTGACAA
Source organism: Eudromia elegans (assembly GCA_003342815.1). Taxonomy (NCBI): domain Eukaryota; kingdom Metazoa; phylum Chordata; class Aves; order Tinamiformes; family Tinamidae; genus Eudromia; species Eudromia elegans. The sequence goes on from PTEX01000360.1 coordinate 404,943, forward strand.
GTGCCTGAATTTGTCAGTACTAGGAAACAGCCTGCTGCAAACCTGCATAGCATCAGTGGAAACAGGCCTAAAAYGTAGGGGTGGCCCCAGTGGTGTCTCCTTGTTTGAGGATGCTGTTGCCACCTCACGGCTTTTCTGTGCCCCGAGTTTGCAGCCTGAAGCTGGGCAGGCAGAGGATATGAATAGAAATACCAATTTTGATCAACAACTGTAAAAGAAAAGGGGCAGAGGGTGCTGTGCTGTGAGCCCCGGTACATGGAGATGCCTCTCTCGTGTGTCCGTGTCACCTTTCTGGGTGGGTAAATACTGGCTTTGCACCTTGTCACTGCCCAAAGAGCCATTGCTCTTCACAAATACATTAATTAAAACTGAGAGGAAGGAGTGGGAAGTTGGGAATCCAGACCCTTWAAGCGTGGGGGCGATGTGCTTTGTGCTCTTGGTGTGGTATGTGTCTTACTGCAACTGTGTGGGTCAAGAAAGCAGCAGGTACTCGGAGGAGGAAAAGTCGCCACTAATGAGGCAAATTCATTTTCAAATCTCTTCTGCCTTACCCTGTGTAACCACCAGGGATCTGCAACATCTGCTAGAAATAATCCAGAATAAAAACTACTTTTGGTGGGATTCCTTGCTGTTTTTGATAAACACACGAGAGGAAGCCAGCGCGTGTTAACTGTGTGTGAAGGGGCGCGAAGGCTGCGCAGCTCCCGCTGCTCTGGGACGCCTGGCAGCAACCTCTGTTCTCATGTTTTACATGGACTTCGTCGCCTCCTCGCGAGGCGACGCCCCCGGGGAAGGCGCCCTGGGCGCCCCGCGGCCGAGGCGMGCGCCGGGGGACGCGGGGCAGCGCCGAGAGGGGAGGCCGCGCGCCGCTCCCGCCCCGCTCCGGCCCCCGGGGGCGGCTCTCCCGCCGCGCCGCCCCGGCTTCCTGCGCCGCAGGTGCTTCCCGCTTCCGCCCAGGTGCGAGCCGGCGGCCATGGCAGGTAACGCCGCGCGCCTCGGCGGCGCCCCCGGCGCGGGGAGGCCGCGCGGGGGGCCGCGGGGGGTGGAGAGGGCCGGGCACGAGGCGGGCCCTTCCCGCCGGGGTCTCGTGGAGGCGTCGAGGCCGCTCGCCTCGCCGAGCTCCTCGTTCGCTCTCGCTTTCCAGCCCCATCCTGCCCTGGATGATCTCTTCATGCCCGGGCTTTCCACGCTGGAGGTGACGGTACCTCGGTCTACTTACCCTGTGTTTGCGCTCGTGAAGTGCTCCATGTGAGCTGCTCGAGTTGCTCAGTTGTGGGGACGCTTTGCTCAAAGGCTTTCAGTTCAGAGACCCTTAAATTAACAGCTTTTCTTACTCTGAGGCTGGATAAGGGGTAGCAATGCCTTGAGTTTCTAAGTTTCAGAAATCACCATTATAGTTCCAGGTGCAACAACTCCCCTCCCACCTGAAGCAGTTYGCTTGTGCCACTGCTCTCTGTAATAACTTTCAGGTTTGCTGTTTAATTTCCCGTGTTCGGATCCCGGAAGCACAGTCTGTGCCAGAACAGGTTTCTGAGGACAAGCCACATTACCGCTCCGCTGAGAGTGGCTTCAGCCTGAGCTCAACCTTTTATTAGACATCAGAGAATCCACGTCGGCGCATCCCCTCCAGGCTCGAGTCCACGGGAATTCAGGTTCTGCTTGTTAAAGCTTAGCATGGCTTGGGAATGAGTAAGGTTCGTCTCRGTTGGCACAGTGACTTCCAGGTACACGTGGTTTTGTTTGCTTTCATCACTGTGTAGTCACTAGTCCTTCATAACTGCAGCTCCGTAAATCAGTTATTTCGTATACAAAACCACTTACCTTTAACCTGCTTCATCCTGGAGGAATGTCCTATCTTTATACATAGGTATTTCCAGTGCTTTTCAGTTATCTCCTCCTTTCAAGTGCATGAAGTAGTCAAAATAACTTGTACAAAGTTTTGAGATACTGAAAAACTGGAGAGCTATGACACTTTTGATTAAAACTGTAATGTTTATGTGGAACAGCAAGAGCTCTGCTTACAGTGGCTGCCTTTGAAAGGTGTGTACATGCTAAACTTTCTCTTTGTGTTACTAGAATGGAAAACTGAGTCAGCCTGCTGTGTAAAGCTGCAAAATTTAGTAGAATGTTTCTTCAGTAGCATGYAGTTGTGTGAGGGCTTTTTAAGTATATTGTTTTTAATATCACAAGTTACAGGTGATGTTGAGGCAGGACCATTTAGGATTGAGGTRAATGTTGCAGATGCTGTTCTTTCTTTATTTTTGTCAAACTTTAAACCCGATGGGCTGAAATTTTCCAAGTCGGAGATCTCTCCTGGACTGGTGAAGTAAAAAAACATGCAGCGTATCGCTCACTCCTGGAAAAATTCCAAATGCATTAGTGCAGAAAGGTGACTTTGGACAGGGATGTACTCTTTGCTGTTCCTGTGCTGATCTGCGCAGAGTGRCTCCATTAGAAGCCCTTGAAAAACAGCAGCAGTTAGAACTTGCTGCGCAGCAAGGACTTGTGTCRTGGAGTTAATGTCCCAGGCACACCAAGAGTAGTTGCCCTTGGACTAGTTACAACTCTTTCATTCTTTTTATTAAAGAAAGGTTTGTTTTGGGTAAGAATACAAGTCATAGCATTTTACCCCAAAATGACTGAAGCTTTCCTGCTCCCTGTGATCCACTGAGTTCAGCTCTCACAACTGAAGACAGTAAAAACCCAGTTGCGCATTGTGAAGAATAGTGGTTTTTTTCGTGGTGTTTGTACACACTAAAATTTATAAAATCATTGCCAAAAATCATGAATTTCATGATGATGCTGGGAGGTGCAACATGAATTTTGAGCTTTAAGGTTTGCTCTTTTGTCCAGCAGATAAATAAGTGGCTGTAGAAGTATAAGAACGATGCGAGGGAAGTTCAACACAAAGTAGATGAGCTGTTTTTGGGAGCTCCAACCATTGTGTTTTRGATCACTCTCCAAAGGCCACGTTTAGGGTGGGATCTGCTAACTTAGCAACTTCTGTCTGTTGACACCTCACTCCAAATTAGCATCTGAGTTTGGAAATGGTTTAGCAATGAGCTGTTTGGGTCCCCAGACATAAACCAATCAGTAATTTCTGGGGCTATGTGTTTCTCTGGCCCTCGAGAGCCAGTTAGGGAGCTGTCATCACTTAGGCATTACTTGAAAACTTTCAACTTTATATTCTCAGAGATCCCCTTACAACAGAAGGAGCTATCTGTTTGCTTTAAAATAAAACACTCCCTTTTCACTTGGAGCAAAGAAAGGAGAAGAAAGAAATACTGGTGGTGGTTTAAATATTTTGCCCCTCAAAAATCATTGCAACCTGGCTGGAGGCCAGCTTGGGTCACGAGTGCTCTCCAAGTGTTGTGTAAACTTGAATCGTTTCTGAATTGTACTCAAGGTCCATTCAGTTCAGCTGCAGCAAAGTGGTCTACAGTAGCTCTGATCAGTAGTTAAAGCAGGAAGGAGAAACTTTATTTGTGTGTGATTTCTTTCTTTTCTTTTCTTTTCTTTTCTTTTTCTTTTTTTTTTCTCTCCCGACTTTCTTACCTCTTTCACCAGGGGTCCTCTGTGTGTTGGGTGGAGCCTAAGTGTCTTACCTATATTTTTCTGCTCTAATTTTTTTATTTTGGCTCTGTACCCATTGTCATAATTATTGTTGCTACATCCGCTATAGTGGATAAAAGAATTAATCTTGGAGCCTGTCAGTGTGTCTCCTGGAGGTGATTTCTGAGTGACGCAGGCTGTTGATTCTCAGAGCATGGTTTGCCAGAGCAGCAGAGCTACTGCAAATGCTGTTGCAAGGGGGGCTGTGTCCTGCTTGTGCCTCTCTGCCCCTAAGGTGTAATGCTGCTTAAAGGTGTTTCAGGTCACTTTTCCTCCTAGGAATTATTTTGCATCTTTTTCTGGTGTAGGTTAGCCTGCTTCAGGAGTTTTTCCTTTTAACTGCTGATGTAAGGTGGGAGAAAAAAAAAACCACACTGGAAATGAATGGAGGAAGTAAAATTTGAAAGAAAAAGGAATTTTCATAGTCTGTCCTGTTTTGTTAAGATCTGTTTTTGGTCAAGGAGGTGAAGATGAAGACCTAAGATTGTTTAAGGAAATGATATTTTCATCTGTTCTTAAGAATCAGATCTCAGTGTGGAATGAAAGGCTGCTGTGCTCATAGAAGTGTTTTATTTCAAATGGAAAAGAAAATAGAGCTGCTGTGCTTGCAAAAGTTCACATGCATTCCTGAAAATCTTTTGGGGTTGTTCGGGTTTGCAGCCTCAACCCTTGCAATGAGTTTGATTTAAAATGACCTCCTAAATCTGTTAATAGACTTGCAAGGCGACTCATTTTGCTTGGCCGTACGTGGAAACCACACAAACCCACTGAGTTCTTTAGAAATTCTTCTAGTAGCCAGAACAGCTCAGATACAGTAAAGGCTACATAAATCTAAAATTGTGGTTTGTAACACACCTCTTAACACACTTCCTCTTTATTTATMTTTTTGCATTAGCTTACAGCAACTTGATTCTGACTCTTTTGGAAGAAGAGAAGCTATTATATTGCCATGATTTCATTTGCAATATTAGCTTGGACACACAGAACTCAGTCCTTACGACTTGAACTTTTTGAGTGTGAGCACAGCAAGTATCAGAGGCAGAGCTGAGAGAGGGGATCTTTGGGAGACAGTCTGTGGCACATGTTTACTAATCATTTGCATTAAATTGCAAGATTAAGAGTAGTTCCTTGTATGCCTTTTTTAGTTTTAAAATATTTTGAAATTACATAGTTATGTAGTGGGCAGGGTCAAAATGAGGTAAATTATGTAAACTGTGCTATCGAAGAGTTGATTTTGTTCAGAGGMGCTTGCACTGAGTTAAGAAATTGTGTGTGTGTGTGTTTTGGTTTAACTGACTTGACAGATTTCAGGATGACAGGCTCTGCATCAAGGTAATAACATGCACGTATGGGTACACATTTATCATAACTACTAATTGCAAGTCAGTTGTTTTTTATGCTACCATCTAAGCCTCAACCACAGCTGGAGACCTGTTTTATTTGGCACGGTAGAGGAATGTGATAAAAGATATTCGGTTCCTTCAAAGCTTGTCATACTAATAGAAAGGACAAAGAATGGCACATGTGGCAGAGAAAGGAATGTTTCTCGTACCTGTTCAGCAAGTCAGCACTGGGGTTAGAACAGAGGTCCCTTAAGGAGGTGTTGGGCTGGGAATTGATTTCACCAGTTTTAGGCATCAGTGCTATGCTACCTTGTGTGTGGAGGCTTTATGGAATGGTTTCACAGACGGATATAAGGTTTCACCTGTATTGATCTGTTGCAAGACTAAGCCGCTGCGATAAGGATACTGTCTACAAATAATTATATGGGAGGAAAGTGTCTGTTAAATAGTGGTATTTCATCTACATTTGTTTGAAAAGGTCACAACTTTATTGTCTGTATTTAAAATAGTTTCACTGAACACAACTGGTGCCCAATTTCCATGGCTAATATTGGGTTTTAAAATCTGCATTCTTCCCTATATTATAAAGAGGTATTCATGGTCTTTTTTTTTTAATGTAGGAGAGACAAACCACACAGAACAAKCAGAAGTGTTTTTCTTTACTGGTGTCTCAGTGCAACTGGCTATATTGAGAGCTGTTGAATACTTGGTAAACAAACGGGAAAAGTTTTTTTTTGTTGCTCATTTTGTGGTGTCAACTATTAGTATAGAATAAAATGAAGAAAGTGAAGTATTTTTTTGACTGTTTTTCTACTTTCTCTGATAAGACTGCTATAATCTAATCAATTCTCCCTTTAATTTTTGTAACTAGGTTATTCTATTTTTTTCTGAGTATTTCCAAGAATATCCTTCAACATGCCGGAAAATCCTGTGGCAGGTATGTAGTCTAAAAGATTGCTTTTGCTAAGCATGGAGAAATGGAATTGTGTTCCTAACATATGCTGTTTTGTGGTACAGATAAACAGCAGGTGCTGCAGATCCTTGACCGTCTGCAAGCAAAACTCCGTGAAAAGAGAGATGCTCCACATAATGAAAACCTGACTGTTCTGCGCAACACGCTCAGGAGCCCTTTGTTCAACCAGATTCTGACTCTCCAGCAATCCATCAAACAGCTGAAGGAGCAAGTGAGTATAAAATAGCAAYTGTTGTTGTGATGATAACTGTATTCAACTTGGAGCTTAAAACAGGATATGTAGGTGGGTGTTAGTGAGGACACTGTTGTTAATAGGCTGTTATTTGGTGTGATTGAGTGCTGTCTTTTTTTTAAAGTTGGTATCTGCACAGTCCTGAAATAARAGCTATTACAACATACTGTAGTCATGGGGGCAACATGCTTTGAARGGTATGCAGAAGAGGAAGGAGTTGAGAACCACATCAGTCTTGAAACAGGCGTCAGCAACAGGCATCAACTGCGGTAGCTTGAGTTCTGAACACAGTGGGAACTGGGGCCCTTTGTTTTTCCCAGAAGCTAAATGTTGTTTATCAACTGACTGGCAGCATTTTGCCTCTTTAAAAGACAGCATCGCCTGGTTCCTGCTGACTTGTACAAGCATAGTTAACCTGCTTGGGGAAATATAATCTAGAAAGCCACCCTTGAAGTTTTGCCAAGCACTGATGTAGACATATCCGAGCTAGCTTTAAGTGAGTTTGCTCCAGCAGCAGAAGGGACTTGTGTGGGTTGGTTTATAATGCCATCTGGCACTTGGATATTGTGGACGCGGGGATCGATGACACATCTGTATGAACAGTTCTCATCATACAATTAACTGTTAGGAGTRCAAATTAAAATCAAGGATGAGGTGCTGTTATTGAACCTGCCCACTTGCAAATATAGTGGGGTCTATAGGTCTTGGGGGAAGGAGGCCACCTCGCCATCATTTCCAAATGTACTGGATGTGTTGTGCATGCTTCTATGTAGGTGGCATGGCAGTGGCATTCATTCTCCCCTCTTCTCTCGTTCATGTTGTTGCTGTATCTGTTCAAGCTTCTTTCTTCTAAAACTTGGATACRTTTTGCTGCAAGCTTTTAAGTAAAACTATTACTAAAAATCTGAAAATGCAAATAAGTCTAGGATGATTTTTTGTAGCCATGGGATAATGGATTTCATGCTCAGAATGTTCATAGTTAGCAAATTTAGRTGTTTATCAAAATGGATTATGTTTTTGAAGTGTTTCCCCAATGCACGATGAGCAATTTCTTTCAGGAAAAAATCTTCAGTTTACTGTGTCACATTGGTATTATTTTTGCACGCTTGCATTATCTACCAGGACTGGAAACTGAACTGCCAGTTCTAGCAATAGGAGTGTATAGTAGTTGGTTTGTACTTTAGTCACTCTGAGGAGACATAACATAGAGCAGGCCCTTAGCTCCTGCGTCCTGAAGTCACTCGTTAAAATCCTGACTGCTGTGCCCAAACTGTTTAGGTTTGCCTGATGATTGCAGCAATGCCTCTCTTGTGTTTAATGCTTGTCTGTGTGTTTTGCTGGGATATGGGGGTGAAAAGAGGGACATGGGCAAGGACAAGGGAGAAGCATGACACAAATGGAGAAAATTAGTGCAGTAGAAACCACTGAAATCTTTGAAAAACTTTCTTCTGAAAAAAAATTTGAAAAATTTTATAGTATATTTCTGTGAATATGTAGAGATAAACATGTACATGCTTGCTTCATTGTTAATATGCAGAAAACATCGTAAATAGTTTTATTACATCTTTGTTTTCAACAGCTTAATTATATGCCTCYGGACCGTTCAATAGATTTTGATTTTACCAAGAGAGGGCTCCTGGTTTTTGCTGATAAATCAGTTGCTAATGGGAGCTTGTGCACACCTTGCAATTCACCCAAACCCGGAGCATCTCCTTTCACGGCAAACCTAGGAGTTAATGAATTTAACACAATCATCCAACAGATGGCAAAGGTAAGGTGCTCAAGTCCAGCGCACAAAACTTATTTTCCGCTAATGTTAGACTTTTCCATGTGTGCCTGTGGAGTACTTTGCCAAACACATTTCTCTGTTGTGTATCTGAGAACCAGTAAGAGTTTAGCGCTACTGAGAATATTTTTTCTCYGTGAAAAATACTATTAAAAAGAGAGTTTTTCTTTACCCCCTTTTTTTTTGTTTTGTTTTAGTCTCTATCAAACACACCATCGTAGAAAAGAAATTTCATTTTCCAGAAAACATTTTTTTTGGCTTTTGGTGGCCATTAATTGAAAATGAACATTTTCTGCAGAAACTTGTTTGGATGGAAAAAGGCTTTTTCATCAAGTACTTTTTGAATTGGAAATTTACCAGCTTTGTTGATATATGAACAGTGCAAACGATTAAAGGACCACTGTTTAATATTTTATTTAGCTCTTCATTTAATTTGTCTTAACTTCATCAGACAGATGCTGATTTTGTTAACATGTGATGTAGCATGTACCAGCTGCTTATGGAGAATTATACAGGTGCAGACATTCACCCATGTGGGACTGGCATTTATACCATGAATGTATTGTTCTGTGTTACTTTGAACCATTAATTTAATTGGCTAGTCATGCCTTTCTATATTAAGTAACTGTTGCTAATTGACTACCTTAATGTAGCTGTAATATTTTGAGCATAACTCTTCTCATTAGTGTGTCATTAACTAATCCAATAAAAGATTTAGTGGTAAAGACTGCACATTATTTTGGATAAAACAGCTGTGATATAAGTGCTTTCTCTAAGCAATACTTCCCAGTAAACAACCCTAGAAATTTTGTATTAGAACTGAAAAGGTACCTGGAAAAGCAAACGTTTTTGGCATCAAGTGTGAAGTGGTAGGAAGGGGAAGGAAATTAATTTCTTTATTTAAAAGCTGCAATCTTTTGAACATGAACCCAAAAAAGGTTTACATTAAAAGCAAAAGGAGCCAAAGACAAGTAATTTAGTTTAGCTGTGCAGTATTTCCAGAAATCCCAAATATATTGCTCTAGACAGCACTTCGTTCATAGTTTTCATCCAGTTTGGAATTCATTTCATAATGTGAATGAAGTGTGAAAGCAGCTTTTAAATTCCCTGAGGTTTCAGAACCTCAGAGTCCTTGCATATCCAATACTCTGTTATATTAAAAATAATAAATGGAGAAGCTTTTATAGAAAAAACATATTCAGTATTTTGCCTTTGTTTAGTCTTAAGAGGAGAATAATTCTCATGGTGTTCATCAGTTTTAAACTAGCTCATTCTATTGCGTTAAAAATTAGTAAAACTTTCTTCTTTTTTACTAGGGCAGACAAATAGAATCAATAAAGATAGAAAAGCCTTCTGTTGGAGGTCTTGGATTTAGTGTGGTTGCCCTTAAAAACCCCAGCTTGGGAGAAGTTGGTATCTTTGTTAAGGAAGTGCAGCCAGGAGGCATAGCTGACAGGTGAGACTTTTACACTTATATCTTAAAGTTACAGTATTTCTGTGAAGAAGCAAGCTGTGATTTTCATATTGGAGACCTCATCAGGCTAATGTTTTWCTCTGGGTCACCAGGTGGGATATTTTATGGGGAGGTAGTTTGAGTTCTATCTGTTCAACTAAACAAACTCATGTTTCAGGGACCAGATTTTCGGATGAGTTTTAAATATCCCAGCCATTCATAAATGGAATTTCCAGGAACCGCTCAAAAAATCTGGAGTACTGATTATAAAACAAAGAAAACTTGCAAAAGAATACAGGGAAAATAAAATTAGCCTCTATTTGAATTATTATCCATTGTATCCCTGGAAGATGTTTTTCCCCGTGGTTTTTTGTTTCCTTTTTTTTTTTATTTTTTTGTTTGTGTACATATGACAATGCCTTTATTTATAGTTGGTTTTACTGTTTTTTTCTATGTAAATTTAGATCCAGTCCTCCTGATGGATCTCTGCACAGATGTCATCATAGAATTAAGGCTTCAGGCAGTTTTCTCCCATATTGTCTGTGGGTTTTTGCCCAACAACAAAAGACAGAGCAATCCTTTAAAAATAAAATGTGATTGTAAAACCACAAGAGTTGGCATGAGACAAATACAGTACTTGGAATTATGTTTAAAGAAAATGTGTCTAGATTTCAAGTCACTGGTGTCACTTTTTAAATAACACATGTCAGGAAGTGCCAACACAGGATGACAAAAAGAGTGGGGAGAGGTTGGAATGATAATGGCTATGGGCCCRCAGAGAACACATCATAGAGCACTTAAAGAAAAGCATATTAGGCTCTTTCAAAGTGGAGACAGATGGACTGATCCGGATGTCAAAGGAGGGTGAATATATCACGTTAGGGTTTGATGACCTGCTGCTTGCTTTCTTTGGTGAAGGAATCTAAAATATGGTTAGTGCCTGAAAAAGAGAGATTTCAGGAAAACTTTTTAAATATTGCATGAGAAAAATTAAGTTTAAAATGTGTTAGTTAAGATGTGCRGTTTTATTGTTTGGGGGTTTTATAAATTTGCCTAGCATGCTTCGAGTTTTTCTTCTGAGACAAGATCTCCTGGTGAATTTTGGATTCCTACAGAGCTTTGAAGGAAATGTCTGTCTAAGTAACAGTTTGGTCTCATGCTCAGAATGAATATTTAACAAAGCAGATGAGTGATCGTTTTTGTCTTGTCACAGATCTGTATACGTTGCTGGGATGAATTAACTGAGATTCATACTATTACAATGTACTATTTCTACTACAGTATAGCATAGTATAAGCTGAGGTCTCTGTTGCTCAAAGGAAGTTTGATGTCTGAGGTTTAATACTGTAAATTCTGTTTGAATACAATATAAACATATTTTGGCTAAACAAAGATGCAAAACAGTGTCATAGTCTGAGTTTTGAGTACTTGGAGATAGTGTCACATAGTGTAGACAGTAAGCAAGAATAGTTCCTTATTCCTTATATAACTGTAAAAACTGAGTTTTCTGTCCCATAACTCAACATAATCAAGGAAGAATGGGGGAATATTTTGAATAGAAGCAATGGAAGAAATCTAGCAAGTTAGTATACCATGGCAGTGTTGCAATAGAATTTACTTTGKTTGGTCTGTTTGGAACAATGTGGACGATATGTAATTTTTCTGTTGCTGGTGACARCCTAATARGCAGATTTTGCTTTATATAAATGGTGTAACCTTGCACAACTGTGTATTTTGCATGTTCCTATTGAGATTACACTAGCCTGTAATGAAGTTACTATGCAGCACTTTAAAATTTCTTTCAATGTTTTGTTAAGGGATCAAAGACTAAAGGAAAATGACCACATACTGGCCATTAATTGCACCCCATTGGATCGGAGCGTTTCCCATCAGCACGCCGTTGCGCTCCTGCAGCAATCCACGGGATCTCTGCATCTGGTTGTTGCTAGGGAGCCAGCTCAAGGAAACAGCAGAACTTCGGCTGTCTCACCCAGCGATATAAATCCACCTGAGACTGTGAGTTATTGTAATGCTATCAAAATCAGACTTTGAACTATGATGGACTCTTCAATAGTTGTGACTGTGTTAGCTGGTTTTACTTTTTCTGCTTTTTATTTTTTTAATTGGTTTTATATGCAGTGACGTTTGATTGAGACTTATCCTGAATAGTTAGAATACTTCCTTTGGAAAGCTGCATGAAGGTGTTATAAAATAGATCCTGACTCTTTATGGGCTAGCAGAAGCTGTAGTAGATCAACATATTTTTAGCAGCAGGGTCTGCAATTTACGAGTATACCCAGCTGAAACCTTGTGTTCAGCAATTAAAGATGTGGCTCTGATTGCATCTTAAAAGAGGGTAAACACAGCCTATCTTGAGCACTRCTTGAAATATCCCAACCCATTAAAACTTTAATTGCTGAAAACAGATTTTTTTTTTTTTTAAAGCAAAGGCAAAACTGTTAAGAGAMCCTCTGAATTCTTGTTCGTTTATTTATTTTTTTAATCTGTAAATGTCATTGGTTGTGAACCTTTTAATTTTCTCGAACAGGGAGAGATTGTCACCTGGAGGTCAATAAGCCAGGGCTGAACTCGCATCTGTGTTCARACTGTATGGTCCAGGTGACTTCCCTGAATTTGGTTGAACTGCACACCTAAATCCAGCGCTTGCACTATTAGAATTTTAATTTATTGTGCAAGTAGGTTTCAATGAAAATCTGGTTAAGAGTCCTGCTTCTCCTTATTCTCAGTAATTATTTCCCTCATGATTATTACAGAGCTAGTGAAATCTGAAGGTTTTAGTGGATAATCAATATTGTTTATTGCACTGAAAATTTTAAAGAATTAAACTTTAACTGCTTTTTCATTGAAAGTTCTGCACTGAACAGACTAACAAAATAAAATACAAATATATATCTCTATGGGGGGTCTTTAAACTTCTTGATATTTAACTGGCTTTGGCAAAGATTTTCAATATGCTAATAAATCCTTTATTCACAGAAGWCTTAAATCTGCCTACTTTGCTCCATTTTGGTTTCTATGAGATATTAATCTGACAGAAACATTGGCTGCATTTGGGTTGCTTAACAGCTTTGTTATTTTGAGGTTGTCTTGTAGAACACAAGGTCATGATAGAGTGTAGCTTGGAAATATGCTTCCAATTCAGCATGGCAAAACTTTATATTGTGCYGTTAATTCAGCATGTACTAGTGTTTAGAGTACAGAGGGTGTTTAGAGCATAAGTGAAATAACAGGAATAGGAAGCTGGGCAACAGTAAATGAGAACGAGGCCAATGCAAGCTTCTTTCCTATGTTTTTTTCCCCCCTCTGTTTGCAGTATTTCTGATTTATGAGAAGCTAAAAGGATAGTTTTCATTTTGGCAAGAAAATCTTAAAATTGCYTTTTCTTAGTGTCTTGTTATGAAAGTGAAGGACAAAATGTATGTTTAAAAACAGATGAGAAATCCCACTGAGTTTTTATTAGGAAATGAAACTGACTGTCCAAAATCCAGTATATCTCCAATATGTGGGGCAGAAGGATGATTTTTTTTTGTGAATTCTCATCATCACCACTACATGTGAAAGTGAGAAACATTAAAAATCAATTGAAATTAAAATCTCCTGGTTTTTATTAATTGCAGATTCATTGGGGCCACATCGAAGACGTTGAGCTGATTAACGACGGTTCGGGATTAGGCTTTGGAATTGTAGGAGGAAAGTTGAATGGTGTGGTTGTACGAACAATTGTTCCTGGGGGATTGGCAGACCGGGTAATTTGTTATATTATGTCACTTCTTGTTTGATTGTAAAGTGTAATTGACTGCTTTTGACAGTCTTAAAATAAACTAATATACTTAGACAAAGGGAAACTGATAGCATCGAAGTCTGAATGCCAACGTGTACATTACAAATAAATATGTTAAAGGTATGATTGTGGAAAAAGTCAGTACCTGATGTGCATTAAGTTGTTTCTCAGACATGTTTTGGCTTTTCTAAAATTGTAGAACATCCAGAAATTTTGAAACGTTGTCCAAGTTGTTCTGATACTTTCAATACTTTCAACCTTTGGTCGACCTGGGAGAACAAATGCTCCTAATGGATTTGCTTGTTCTTGGTAAAACTTGATACATTTGGCAACATCTGTAAGGACAAATTGGAGAGAATTCTCAGGCAAGAGAATCTTGCCGTTGAAAAAATCCTTTTGTGAGATCAACCTAAAAATGTCCCATCTTTATACTGGTTTTGATTTTAAAGCCATTGGGCCTGTGTGGTGCAGTCTGAGCAGATCTTGGAGATGCTTGGGATCAGTGCAGAGTTTTTTGTAGTTAGTGGTATCTTTGGAAGTTGTTCATKTACAGCTTGCAGCTTTGATTTGCTGATCTTCAAGGACTCCATGCCACTTCTTGGGAATAACACATGAATAGCACACAGGATTTGGATTTTTAACGTGAGTTTGGTCATGACATGTTGTGGCRTATGAGCTCTGGAACCCTAAATATGCAAACAAGATGGGGTAACATGGAAAAAGAGGCAGCTTAGAATTCTTTTACAGTATACACCACAAATGAAAATTGGAGTTTCAGAGAGCRTTATTGGAGAGTATTAGCTCTCTGCCTCTCAGAATCTGCCATATATAGATAGAGTTCTCTTAATTATCGTTACACTTGTCTGGCTGTAAAGAATAAAATGTTTTGGCCAACAAATGTCACATATAAGTTAAGAACTCACATTGTTCTCAGCTGAATGAGAGATCATTAAAAACATGAAAAAAATGAATACATATATATATGCATATGTATGTTAAAAACTGGATGAGTTTGTAGATGATTTTGCCTTTATCTTAGGAATAACAACACTGAGTGCTGTGTAAATCAGTGTTCATAAGATGGTGGAGCTGTGGTGCTCAATACTAGCTGAAGAGTTGGGCCCATGAATGCTTGCTTGCAATAGAAATAGTGATGTGTGAATCTTAATTATCATGTAAAAAATGGTTTGTGGCGTCTTGTCACTTTCAGTGGAATTACTCTGGAAAAAAGTTGTAAGAATTATTGTATGAAACCGCAGTACCTAAAAGGCTATAAGATTATAAATGTTGTTTATATGTTTTTTTCTTTTCTGCTAAGAAATATAACCACTTGATTAGCAATAGTACCATTCAACCTGTTCATYGTGCTTGATATTTTTTGTTTAAAGTTCGATGTACCCAATATTAAATTCTGTAGAAAAAAAATGTGCTCTTTCATGCAATCACTTCCTTGAATTATTAATGTTGCAGTGCTGATTAAATCTCTGGTATTCTCATAGATTGGCTGACCTGGCCATGAAAATAACTGCCCACAGAGTCAAATTCGTAATGAGAAAGCCGATTCATTTACAAACTGGAAACTTTAATTTTTGCAATTTTATTTATGTTTGAAGGATGGGCGACTGCAGACAGGAGATCACATCCTGCAGATTGACGAGACCAATGTTCAAGGAATGACCAGTGAACAAGTTGCCCAAGTGCTGAGAAACTGTGGGAACTCTGTTAGAATGGTAGTTGCAAGAGACCCAAAGGGTGAAATTACGGAGACTCCACCAACTCCTTTGAGTTGGCCAGTTAGTGCATTACCCTCCTTTCAAAATGGGAATGTAAGTATTTGATGTTTATTTATGACATTTTAAAGCGTGTTTGTAGGTTGTGATCAGAAAGGAGGAGGAGAATGGAGTGTTCATGAGACCTAAAGTGCTTTTCCTCATTTGAGTTTCCAGTATCATATATATATATTTTTAAGTAGTCATTATTTTAGCCCTACCTTCTATAATTTTTCTCTTTCTCTGGTGTGCTATAAATGCCTATAATCTTGGGGTCAGAATGACCAGCCTCACAGAATTTATTTCAAAGTGAATGATTTAATTACCAAGACCATAAACGTTATCAATAAGTGGCACTCTTAGTTGTCCTTCATAGCTCATTACATTTTTGCTAATCAATCATTTGTAAGTGGATTTAAAACTTGAATGTGAATTTCTCTAGCCTAAAATCTAGTGCTGTGGCCAGAGTAGAATTRTTCAGCACAATCATCTTTTTTATGAAACATAAGTGTAATGTTTTCATCGTCTACGCTACTGTCTGTGATTGGAAATATATCTAAAAAATTTGAAACTTGTTTTAGCAAATCTTATCATGGTCATATCAAAGTCTCTTGTTTTTGAAGTCATTCTTTTCAGTTTTGAGTAATTAAAATCAACAAATGCTGCACTAAGTGTACAGTAGGTCTTGAAACATAAACAAAGCTGTGCTTGTGTACCATCTGCTACTACTATGCTACTTAGATTTAGGTGTAGAATCAGTAGCCTTTTCTTTCTTGTCTAATTTCTTGATTGTAACTTACAAGTGAGGAGTGCTTTTTCTAAAGCACTGGTTTTAAGGGTGAGATTAGCAGCTGTGTTGCATATTTGGGCCCAGTCTCTGCAAAGGCAGCTGTAGGCTTTGGGAAGGAGAAAAGCTCTATGTCTATTGGAAGGACATAGTAAGTGAAACAGGGAGGTTGTGGGTCCTTCACAAGCTCTTCTCAGAAGAGATTGCTGTATTTAAAGTGAGATCTTACCTAATACTCTGGTTGGTGAGGGATGGGGAGAAGTGGCATTTGTAGAAAMCCAATGTAGTTAGAAGGTACTTTTTTTTTTTTTCCTTTTTCCTTTCCTGGCTGTATCAAATTTCCCTAAGCCTGTATTTGGGAAAAATAACCTGGTTATGATTGCTGTCTCCTGTACAAACTATTATTTTTCTCTCTTTGCTTCAGAATGATCTGACTTGTTTAGGAGCTTGCTTCATTGATCAGTCTTGAACTGTAAATGCTGCGGTTTTCWAAAATGTTATTTCTGGATGTCTTTTCAGTGCAATTTGGAAAAAAAAATTCTTTGTATAACTGCATCTCTTTCTTTCTGAACATCATCTGTTGCTTTCTAAATTGATGGACTATGCACATTTGCATTTGAAGAAATCCCTCTCTGTTGTGACAGTAGATTTGCCGAAGTCGGGAGTGGTGGCTAATCTGAGTGTATTTATTAGTTTACTTATTTTCTTGCTCTACCCTTCAGCTTGTGTCTAATATTTCCCTCTGTCATCTGAGCACTTCTACTAGTTATAAGCTTATATGCTTTGGATTAGCAAAGTTTTTTGTTTTGTTTTGTTTTTTTTCCCTTCCTCTTACSAATATTTTACAAATCATTAGAAATGCTTTCTAAAAATCTGGTCAATCTTCTCTGTATATGCACAAGAAAATAGCCATACTGTTTGTATTCTTCAAGATATTGCCTGCAATATTAGCAGCCTACTTGTTCTGACTGCATTTAGGACTCTGTGCCGTGATCCTTCCAGCCTCCACTTACCATCTCTTTGCATCCTGCCAGTAACATCCCTCGGGGAGTATTTCTGCAGAGCTAGAGCAGTGGCGGTGAAGAACTGATGCCAGAATAGCAGGACTCTTGAGACCATAGTTCCATTTCAGATGTCGCTAAAGGCTTGGCTGCTGTCTTGATTCTCTCTCCTGAAGATAAGTGACAGAGCACAGAAACTGTCTTCATCCCCTCAGTGCTTTATGGAAGGAGAGAGTTGAAAAACATTTAGGCAGCTGAATTGCAGAGGGAGGTGGGGTAGCATAGGAGGTAACTCTCTGCTGATTTCTCTTTCAGCTGAAGGAGAAATAGGTGCAACCATAGTTTTAACTGCTTTCAGTATAGGTTCCTTCATAGCTGACACTTGACTGGCATTTGATTTAATTTTCTTATGGAYGCTACCTTCTCAAGAAACCTTTTCCTTTTTCCAGCTGCCTGTTAATGATGTTTTCAGTGATACCAGCCCTCCTGACTTCATTGCCTCCAAGAGCTCCTACCCTGATCATGTGCTTGTTTTTGATCACATTGGTATGAGCAGATAGATAATTGAAAATCTACAAGAACAACTTCTTAGAATACATACATGATGAGATCAGGATGAGGCCATCCAAAAGACACTGCTGATTCAGAAGAGAAAAATGAGCAAGCACATATATCCCCACACAGGGGGATACCAAGGGATAAATTAAAACTATGTCTTGTGCTTCCAATTTTTCCTGGTCAGACTAGAATAGTTGCACAGTGGGAATAATGAAGCCAGCTTTTTGGAGGACTTATGTTCTGAATGCTTCTCTGGAGTGAGATCACTTGCACATTTCTTATCGTGAAATAGCTAGTGACTTTTGGGTTTTGTTATTAATGGGAATAAGCAGAGGATTCAGAGAACTCTGCTTTTTTCTTTTTTTTTTTTTTTAAGTATTGTTTCTTATGAGAAGTCTTCTTATCGGCTTAACAGTAAGTTGTTTATAGTGTAATATTTTTCCATCTGAAAAATAATCTCATTGAATGCAAACTCTAGTGCATCTTTAGCTTTGTGTTAGCTCTGCCTTCCAGTGTTCTTTTACAGTTTGGTGGAGTTCAAACCAGAATAGGACTGTATCAAATTTCTTCGTCTTATGTCCGTAAAAGTGATCTGAGTGTATAAGTTCTGGCTTGGTGTCAGCATAAAGACAAAAAATACACTTAGGCATCTGCATGGTTTCCTGTATACCGTTTAGATGGAAAACTCCTTCCATAGTAGGCTCCTTCTATGACTASTGTGTGTGTGGTTTCTTTCATTTGGGGAGATAAAACCTATTTCAGTTATGGGATTATTTTCACGCAGTTCCTTAATTGATGCACCCCTAGCAGGTAGATTCTTGGCCCTACTTGTCAGGACGAAAGGCAAAAAAACAGATTCTCAGAGCATTCAGGATATCTTTTGCCTTTTGAGCTAGACTGGAAAGTTTGCTCTTACCAAGTGACAGTGGAATCCAAGGGAAAAGGACCCCGTGTCTAATGGAAACCTTTGTTTTCAATAAAATAYACATTTTATGCCTCTGACAGGTATGTGGAAAAAGTGATAGCAAAGAGTTTGAAAAGCAAATAATGACTTTAGTGATATCTTACTTTCAGCAAAGGTTAGGTATTACTTTTCTGCAAATGTGATACTTCCTAGAATAGGAAAATCAAAATCACTGCTAACTTTTGAAGAGTGTAACCTGCAATTTGCTAATGATACTGAGAAATCACAAACTTCATGGTCTTGTGCTTTATTTATAGGATAATAATGACCTTTTTGAGACCTACGATGTCGAACTTGTAAAAAAGAATGGGCAAAGCCTGGGGATAACAATTGTTGGATATGCTGGTGTGTGCGATACAGGTGAGTTTTATGTGGTTTAGGAAAGTCTAGGGCAAGGACATCTTAAACACTCGTTATTTGCTAACAGGAGAATGAATAGCACTTCCTTGAAGTGGAGTAAACTGCAAAATCTGTGGAAAAAGATACTTGGAGGGCTTACTGCAAAGTGAGCTTCAACCACAAAATTGTTTGATTTATAGTTAGCTTAAGAATTGATTCTCACCAAACTACTGCCTGMGACATAGCTGTGCAAGTTTTTAAACTGTAACAGAGATTTTCTGCATGTGCAGAGACTAGTGTAGTCATATTCGTCTCTTCACTTTTGCTTATTTTGTCCAGAGTACAGGTTACAATTTAGATGATACATTTTAAGAAGAGCTTTAAAACAGAGTATCGGATGTCCTCAGATCACGTCAATTTTGAATGGCATCTTCAGCACATACAAAATAGCTCACCATGCACTTTCATTTATTTAATGAATTGTCAGTATGAGGATAAAAATGATCAATCAGATTAACCAGCCCAGCTCTCTGCCAGGGAGGCGACACAGAGGCTCTTTGCCACCTTCACGAGGTGATTTACTTCTGTGACAGATGGCTGATTTGGTGTCTGAATTCTGGGAACAGATTAAAATATCTGTGCTTAGATATGGGAACATGGAATMATTTTTTTTCTACATACATTTTAGATTAGAGCTATAAAATCATCTTTCAATTGTTAACTCCATGAAAGATAATCTTTTTAATAGTGACTGTCCTGAATATCTGGCTTTACATGAGGAGGAAGTATTTTTTTTCTCTGCCTTTTCTTGTGGGACTTGAGAAAATATTTGGGGAGTAGAAAAAGCAAGTTGCACCTGGCGTTGCTTACACTGCCCTCATTCCCAGGACATCCTCTGATGCCACCCCTCGGAAACTCACTTGTGAGGGCAGTGAGCGCTGGGAACAAGGGGATAGGGAGCATGTGTGAGGCAGTGACAAAAAGCAGTGCTTGTGGTGTGACCAGAGGGGCTTTGCTGAGCATGGATCATGCAGGTTGGGCAGGTGGGCGTAGGCAAGTCTGGGGAAGGTTAGTGAGAAGAAGATGGATGATATGTCAAGATTTACTAAGATTACAGATCAGCATGTCTTATTTATTGGGGGGTGGGAAGAATTAATGTTGCAACTGATTATTTTTACTGTGCTCCATGTTGTGGTTTTTTTTAATTCCTTGATTCTAATTTAAAATTAGAATTAATAACCAAATTTGACAAAGGACAGCTTCTCTGATTTTCATGTTGCTCCTTTTTCACTAAGCTTTTAAAGTACTAAAGCTGTAAGAGGATAGATTGAAGCCTTGATCAAAGGACTTCAGCACACGCTTTACCTTTAGCTTAGGTAGTCCTATTGAAATCAAATGCAGCATGGATTTGAGTGATTGTAACTTAAAGCCTGTGTAAGCCCAAGGATGAATCCACAGAGGAGGTGGCCTTCTGTGGGCCACATTAAGTAAAAATTATAGAGGTCAGTGCAGAGGTGCTAGTATCAATGGTATTCTCTCTGCCAGAGGTTTCTGGTTGTTCTTAACAGTCGATCTACGTAAGAGGTGTGTGCCAAATGTCAGCAGTTTGCAGAGTCATGGCTTTGTGGATGAAAGTCTGTGGAAAAGACTGTGAATAAAAACATTTTTTTAAAAAAGGTTAATTTTTTGGTTTTTTTCCTCCCTTTCTTCCTCCCTCCCCTTAACAGAACCTTCAGGGATTTTTGTGAAAAACGTAATACCTGGTAGTGCTGCTGACCATAATGGCCAAATTCAAGTTCATGACAAAATTGTTGCTGTAAGTACAACGTTCTGCTCCTGTATTACTGTAAAACTAATACTTTATTGCATATATCAGAATTAAAAAAAAAAAAAAGTAGTGGTAAAACCTTTTTAAAATTAACCAAACCTTATCTTCTTTGCAGCTTATTTGTTTAGGTAGGTACTGTAACAGAAACAAGCCTTGATTTGCTGTAGTTAAGATATTACTTCAAAGAAGTAGTAAATAGTAGTTAGCTCTAAAATAGGCAAGCATTTAGACTGAATTGTGTGAGAGTGGAGAGTGTTGGCTTTTGACCTAAATTAAAAAGGAGCAATATCAGGTCCTGTTGAAGTCAATAGGTTCTGAGGATGGTTAAGATTTTGCAGAGAGTACCATATTGTTTATGGTTCCTCATGAGTGTATAGCATCGTGTGGATACCATCAAAATATTAATAGTTGTAWTTTTTGTTTAAAAACTCAAGCTTTAAATGAATAAAACTTAAAAAACCACTGAATGACACTTAACTGAGTAATGGCCAATTTTGTATTCACAGTATAAACAGTAATGAATTGAATGCTCTTTTCATTTTACAAAATAATCTGCATAAAGATATGATTTTAAATTACTTGGAAGATGTGAGCTGTGTCAGATCTCCCAAAGTCAGCATCTCTTTTATAAGAGCAAAATCTGATGCAGCCTTGTGCTTTTATCTGTGGTTTTGCAGGAGAAGGCCCTACTGGTGGCTGATCTAACAGTGAGGTGAATGGTGTATTGCTGGTATAAACTAACATCTGAATGCCTTCAAGAAGTAGGCTGGTTAGAGTTACACAGTTATTCTCATAGATTTTATGTGTACATACGCAGTTATTCTCATAGATTTTATGTGTGCGCACAATACAAATATAGGAAAAATGAACAGTTACTATGAATTTAACAGACTTCCATTTTGACTGCTTTTCCTGGGAATCTTCGTGTACAATGCTCTTCATACTGCTCTTTAAAAAATAAATAAAATAGAGAAAAAATTCGGCAGGGGAGGAATAGTTGGTACACACTGTGGCTTCCTCATGAGCACAAAACAAATTACTGGGGTACTTTCTTCTTAAAATGCATTTTGAGAATGTAGTGCAATTCACAAAGTGAAGTACTGAAAATCTTTTTTCTAAATAGTATTATCTTCAGGYGAATAACTTCTGGAAGGAGTGTTACTTACAGTGAAGATACAGTATAAGAATGTACTGTAGTTGCTCTAACGTGACAATTTTTTGTCCTAGGTTGATGGAGTTAATATTCAGGATTATACCAACCAAGAAGTGGTGGAGGCCTTGCGTAACACAGGACAGACCGTACGTCTTACCTTGCTTAGGAGGAAACTTTCTTCTGCTACTCTTTCATCAGAAAGATCATTAGATAGAGGTAATCCTTTTTATCTTTTCAGTGATGCACTGAATTTGTAGTGACCTTTTTACATAATTAGGACTAGATCCCATGTCATCTTAGGTCTACACTGTGGAAGGTGAGATGCTTAAGAAGAAATGGAAGGAAGCAGAAATGAGTTAAGAAAAACTGAGTACAAACCTTTTGTGTAACAAAGGAAAATAGGTATTAATGAGGAATAGTTGCTACTTCGTATCTTTTGCACCATTTGTCTTGAGTTTTCTTTCCCTCTCCCCAACCGATCCATTTGTTTTCACAGTGCAGCCGACTGTTCTAGCCTTACTGTCACTTGGAGCTGTAGGGATTGAAACTAGTGTGAAGAGTAAGAGTGAGGAAAACCAAGAACAGAGAGAGAATCTTGAAAAGAAACAGTCCACATAAAACTGGTGGATAGAATATCTTGCAACATCTCTTCCAAGTCTTAGATTTTTTTTCTTCAATTAGTGTCTGTTCTGATGGTCTGTCTTAAAACTTGATTTAACTTTAGTTTTAGCTCTGTAACACCCTTTATTTGGCTTCCTCTGAAGTGAAGYTCTTTGTGGTAGAGCTATAGACTCCTTCCACCCCCAAAATATAGTACTGTGCGCAGGCTTGCTGAGGGTGCGTTCTGTGACCTTGTGGAAATTACCCCTGAAGGTGCTTGCCAGTATTAGTGTCTTGACTTTCTCTTGTAACTGTCTGCCAAACCGTTGATGAATCCTCTTTGACACTAGTGATTTATTTTTATTTATTTTCTTGTGGTAGATCATACATAGTAGTGTCACAATCACATTTGCCTGCATTTTCAGTACTCTTGAATGAATCCCATCAACCTCATGGATCTGAATGCCTAGAGCCTCTTTAAGTAGTCCCTAACCTGTTGTTTTGCTGGTACCAGTATTGACTGACTTTTTTTTTTTCCCTCCCAAGGCCTGTAGGGATGCACAGAGCTCTGGGGTYGAGTTTGGTCTGTGAAGACCAAACCAAAAAGGACACCAAGCACTTCTACCTCGTTTGTATTTTCTGTCACTAGGCTTTACCCTCCACTCCTCAACAGATCTACCTAAGCTTTCCTTTGCAACCAGTGTACTTCCAGATCTGAATGACATGTGTCACTTGCTCACATGAAGGAAGAGCAAGAGGTAGCTGCCAGCAGACTTATGAGTCTTGGCAATCTCTTTGCAATGGCATGAATATGTTTTTTTTTGGGCAAGTTAGCAATTTTCTCTGGCCAGCAGACAGTATCACTTTAACACTACTCATTGATCCTAGCCCTTCCTAGCCCCAGTCCTATAGTCTTCCATGGTTACAAAACTTGGTCATCCTTTCCTGTTGCCAGAGCCCTGAAATAGTTTGTGAGGTGAATAACATCACAGGAGGARGCAGAGCCTTCGTCCTCCTGTCACAAGTCAGTCTTCCAGCTTCCATCCTCTTAAAAAGTTTACACCTGCTTCACCATCCAGTTCTGCTCAGCAGCAGCTTCTGTCTTGCTGTCATAGGCCTTGGCTCCTAGCTCGGCAGAGTATTTTTGAGCATTCTGTTGGTTTCCAGTTCATCATCCACGATGCCTCAGTTGTTGCAATTTTCTCACCTGGCAACTTGATCAGAACCCACCTCCTGGTCCTTCAGCCTGGGCCCTAAGCCTGGGCCTTAAGCTGCCCTCAGGAGCTCTGCCTGAGTAAAGCTTACTAAATGCTGTAGATGGCTGCAGCAGTAGGTGCAGGGGATCACATCTTCTTATACACCTTGTCTCCATTTGTAGGTTACTTCCCACACATAACATCTGCCTTGCTGCAGTTTGCTTTTACCATTTAAAGTGCTCTGGGTCACTGGCATTTCCTAGAGTGCCAGATAAGTAGGAAGCCCAGCCAAGTTGCATCAGTCTTCTGTGAGATTCCCCACTTGGAGTGAAACACTCATGATATCTGCTGTTTTCCCRAGCCAGCTCATATATCCTATGGTCTCAGTGCTTTGCATACTGCTTACTCCCTTCCATGCTGCCATTAGAAACCAAGGTTAAGTGGTTTGGCTTGCTTGTCCTGAGCTTACTAGCCAAACAGGAAAGTCACTGATTTAATCCTTATGCAGGTAAATGAGAATGTGTAGCTTGGAAAAGGCGGAAGACCTGAGCCTGGAAACAGTAGCCAGAAAGAGAGGAGTTTGAAATTGGCATGCATTTTTTAGGGCAGTTGTACACAGGGACAAATCACAAAGGAATGGATTGGTTTAGTTTTTAGCTGACATCCAAATCAACATTGGAGGCCTTTCCAGAAGGCTTCAATTCCCCTACAGATTTCTGGGCTCATCTACAGGAACTTCTGGGTGAAATTCTACATCTTGTGTTAAAGTCAGCATAAATTATCCTTATGCTTTATAATTTTCAAGCTCTGTATATGTAATAGAGGATTCTAAATTATGGCTGTCAATGAATAACAATTTTGCTTTGATTGTGGAAGATCTGTCAGTATTAAAGACAACCTGGAAATGAGAGAAAAGTAGCAGTTCCTATATTTCATTATGTTTTACTTTTCGGTCCAAGACTTATAACCAAACATCCTGTGTTGTGACTTCTGCCTATTCCTGGAAGTGGGAAGCCAGTATGGAGATGCTGAGGAGCTAAGATGGGGGGTTATTAAAGCATTGTTTCAGCTGCATGAATGCAAAGGCATGTATGAATTAACATTTATACTGGAGGAATAATTCAAAGGCTTAGTAGCAGTGCATGTAGCTGGTAGGACATGAAATCACTTTTGAGTCTGGAAGAGAGTGTTTAGTATGCACAGTCCAGTGGCATTTATCCAGCCCTCCTCCCCCTTTTTTTCCCTCTGAAGACTGTGAAACTTTCTGTGTATTAAGTATTTTCTCTTTCTGCTGAAGTGAATGATCTCTCTGTAGTCAATTCTTGATTACTCGATTGACTTATCTTGTCACAGATGGCAGGAGTTTGCCATGATGCAGAGAGAACTTTCTCAGGAAGATGTTACCCACCACCTAGTGCTGTACAAATAATTCTTACCAGTGCCAGGATTGCCTTAGCGAAATAAGGTTGCTTTTACCTGACTAGAAGCTACCAATCTCTGCTGGCTTCCAGGGGTGCTGTCTAGAGAGGCATTTATGATCCCTGTTTTGCAAAATCAGCTGGAACTTGACTTAATTTGTGAGCCCTTTCCACAGCAGATCCAACCTGCTTTGGTATCGCTACCCTCCAAAACCTCCAACTCAAGAGGAACTGTTAGATTGTGGCCACATCACAAGTATGAATGACTCCTCCTTGATTCTAGTATTGTGCCACACTCATGCATTCTTTGGAACTCTGGGTCTGGCACAGATCTTATTGCCTGCAATTTCCAGCTCCCAGTCGGACCCATCCTGCTTTCTTGCAGAGGCTGTGTGGAAGTGCGCACACTGCATTTCCCAACACATTGTGCAGCAATTGTATTATATTATATTGCATCAGAAGAGGGGAAGCTTGGAATAATAAGTTTTGTGTGGACTGTGTGTCTTGGGATACCCAGATTTAAACACTGCAGATACTTGATTTACATTCAGGTCCTGCCCTTGGTGCTATTCAGTATTGCTGGTTCTCATTGGACCTTTACAGAATCATGAAATACACATGATTTTAAACATGAGTGAAGAAACAGTGATGTTTAGTGCACTGATAAACAGATCTCTCTGCTTGAGTGAGCTAATATCTGTAGCGAAACAAACATTGAAGTTACAAGGTTCTGCAGAAGGCTTTTGCTATTGTAAAATGTGTGTGTGCACCTCTGCTTAAAAAGATGAATAAGTATTTGCAAATTTTGTTAATCCTGAAGTATGCTACATATGATTTCACCTTGGAGTAGAATTTATTGACCAAGTTTAAATTCCAAAGATAGGTGCTTATTTTGGACATGGTGATGGAGACTTAATCATGATGATGTTAAAATAAATACTGCTAATTTCAGGTTCTGACTAAACTCTGGAAATGCTTTTGAAAGTTTAATGTGAAAGGTATGTTTTATAAAGTATGTATTGCTTCCCTTTAGGCCTGGTTGTGTGAAATTCTTATTCAAATTGTGTTTCCTGGAGAGGTATTAAATAGTAATTCTGCTCAGGCAGAACCGTGCTTAAACAGTTCTATTACAAAGGCAACATGGTTCAGGATGCAATGTATATGAGGCCTTAAACTTTCTGCTAGCAGGCTAGAGGCAATTAAGTTAACAGCTGCATCTGCAAGACTGCAGAGTGGGCAGAACTGCTTGTTTTCACCTTATAGCAGTATGCAAAACCCAAAGATATGATGATGCTAGCCAGGAACTTAAAGAAGGTTGGAGAATAACATTTAGCAGTAGTGATGATAAAGGGAGTGTATTAATGAAGTGTAGTAGAGCACAGCATATCCTAATACAGAGAGTTTGTGAATCAGGAGGGAATTGCAAGGAAAAAAAAGAAAGATTCCCATTTTGAAGATGCCAGCATTTTTGACCAGGAAAGATTATATTTACAATCAAATACAACACATTTGTGATTTATTCTTGTTAGCTGCTAAGAAAGCTGCACAGAAGTGCAGGCAGAGAGGCAGAACTCTAAACGTGCTGCAGATTGTTGCCAGTGAAAGCTGATCCTGGGACATTTCCCTTTCTGAGGCCTCACGCATTGCAGAAGATGGAGTATGTATTTTAGGCCATGAGGAATCAATCCGGATGAAACACTAGAAGGAAGTAAATTCCTATTTGCCATGTAGAAAAAGCTATCTGTGAGAAAGGAGCACTGAAGTGAATTAGGTGTATGAAACCCCTGGAATTAAGTGTCTAATTATCTAATTTGAATCTGTTTCTCCAATATTTTCACAGTTTTGAGAAATTTGCAATGTGAATTAAACTTAAGTGGTGAAAAAAATCTTAAGATGGAGCTCAGAAATTTTAGGATAATCTCATGTGAGATTATTTTTGTTCTGGGAGAGGGGTTTTTTTGGTATCAAAAAGTTACCTGTTTGCAGGACTCCTTCAATATTTATAACTCTTTGAGCTTATAGATAAAAAGAAACCCCAGGTAGTTCCAGTTGAAATCTCAAGTGTTGGGCTCTGAAGACTGATTTCTCACTGCAGTTCCATAGCATTTGACTACTCAGCATAATAGATGATGTTTGGAAAAGATGCCATGGTTGGTAATGCTGTTGTATAAGGTAATTTAAGCCTGTATTCTTAAGGAGATGAAAACATCAACGTTACAAAATGATATAAGGAGGAGTCTTTTGCAAAGCTCATGAGTGAGTTTTACCTTGCAACTTGCAGAGGTGCTGAAAGCCAAGGAAGTCGGCATCCCACTTGCATTGCTTTTTGCTAGCAGGAAGGTCTGAGCTTCTCTTGGTTTCTTAAAATCTTCCTCTGAGATATTTTGTTTGTTAGTTTGTGTGCAGCTTGGGAGATTGTGATTTACATTCAGAATTGTAGTGTGACACATCAGCAATACTAAGTGGTCTGTGCCTTGTCTAGACATCTGACAAACTATTACAGTAGTTCAGGGGAAAAGCAGTTTTCAGTAATTCTGTCTCCAGTTGCTGCTGCTGTAGCTGCTCAATGGAATTTACTTTAGAGTTTGATTCTTACCAGTTAAACATTTCTTCAGCATGGAACTTTATATGTGTGCTGAGCTTCTGGATGAGGTCAAACACAGGGCAGCCAGTCATTTTATGCTGTCTAGCTCTGTCAAATTGTCTTACATGAGTGTAATACTGCCTTGGTTGCATAAGTAAGAAAGCCGAAAAGATATAAATGTCAAGATAGCCAAGTTCCCACGGAAGACTGGTTTAGAACTGGAGCTTATATTAATGCTCATGTTACTTACTGGCCTAATTAAACTAGACAAGCCTTTGTACCTTCCAAATGTATAACTAAAGTCTATGGCTGCATTTGTGCTGATGTTGCCCCCGATAACAGTGGTATCTTGTCAGGTGTTTACTCCTTAAGGGGACTCGTTTTGGTGGGAGATGATGCTTCACTGGAGGGACAGGCATTTTTATAGCAGCAAATTATGAAGCTGCATGAAATTTGTTTTGCAGCCTGAAAGACTGATTTATTTACAGAACAGCACGGTACCAAATTCACATCTTGTCAGTGCAAGCATCACCTCTTCTGCTTCTTACTCAAATAAATCGCACTGTAGCAGTAGCTGACATGGGACACTGTTTTCCTGAGTCGTTTTGTGATTTGTACCATTTGATAGACTCAATGTGATTTTCTTTTTGTGACCATTGTAATATTTTATTTACCCTAAATTCTTATTGAACCATTTAGAAATAAATGTATTTCTGAATGAACATTGTGCTTTTTGCTTTCATACTTAGGGGGAGTCCCATTCTCTCCAGCATGTAAGCAGAAATCCAAGTGGGAAAACCTGCTGGGACCTGATTATGAAGTTATGGTATGTTATCCTTCAGTAAAGTACACTGTGTTATTTCTTTAAATTACAGATCTGTGAGCTTGGCGTTACAAACTGTTTAGTATTTGGAACAGATCAATAACATCACATTTTGTTTCCATTAAATTCAAGGCTGAAATACAGGAATTTTTTAAATATTATTCTGTTTATTATAGAAGTTATTTTTTAGACCAGACCAGAGATTTAGGAAAATCAACTTTCTTTTTATTTGTCAGAGCATCCACTTAAAATATTTGGCATTTTTATGATTTTGTTTATAATTAATTTATTGAGCACTGCTGGGAAAAAAAAAAGAAGTCTCAGGATATTACTGCTGTGTTTCACAAAGAATCTTACAGTTTTATTCAAAGAATGAATGATTTTCAAATATATTGGAAGAAAAGGAAGTAATTCAAGGTAGCATAATTCTGTGGTGCTGGTGTCTGTAAGCTGCTTGTTCATCTCTTACTGAATGATTATTGGGCAAAAGATTATTTACCTTTTGCAGATATGAATCTGCAGGATTTGACTGAAGTGATAAGGAGTTGACTGAAAATTTAATTCACTGCTGCTTTGCAATGCTGTGTTAGCCACTGCACATAGATAAAAGACTCCAACTAACATTCTTTCCAAAGTCTTAACAAAATCTTACTGCCACCAAGAAAATATCTTGTTTGTCTTTGCAATACTTGTCTGCTTGATTTAGAGACACTTATTTTTACTACTTAGAGTAGCTATCATTCCATTCTCTTGCTGGAAGATTTAAAGTGTCTTTAAGAACTGTCTTGAGAAACTGGCTCCTCTTCTTTCCATTAGCACTCCTTTAAGATCTGAAGTTCATATAAGATTATGTACATGATTCAATAAATCTGCTTTGCTACCCACTTTAGTTGCCTGGTATTCCCATTCTTACATTTCCAGAGTCTGATATTACTTCCCTTAGCATTATCACACTTCCCAGAGAGGATGAAAACCTGCTTAGTTTGTGGAACTGTGCATTTTTAATTCTTCTTAACTGCCGCCAGTAAAATGGCACAAGTGAAAATATTAATAATTAGTCCTTTAAATAATAGAAGGAAACTGCTATGGCAGCCCACTTTGAAAGCTGTCTTCAGTTTTTCCAGTTTCTCTCTTCTGTGTGTACCTGTAGTCTTTCTTGGCTGTGGTCAGTGACAACATTTAGTTTGATTTCAGCCTGGTAGCTCAGTCTGACACTATCTTCATTCCCGAGTTTGGCTCCAGTGAAACTGGTAGAGCATGCAAAGGGGACAAATTTGAGTATTTTCTGTGAATACTTCTCTTAAAGGAAATGATTATTGAAGAATGGACTATTGAAGAGGGGCAAAAACACCCATGGCTCCTGTTTTTCTGGTTCTTTGCAATATCAGCTTTAAAGAACATAACTAAGGTCCTGTTGTAAGAGAGGAGGAGACCCTAGTGCAGTGACTGCGTAGGATTTATGGCTGCTTAGTATTTGCTGCAAGGTACCTAACCATGAACAGACATCTGAGGAGTCGGATTGATTTAACTACTATTGAGTGCATATGAAATGGATTCGCGTGGTTGGGAGAAGTACCTTAAGTGCTGGGAAATAAGACTCTGAATACCACAAAAAAAGTTTGTCTGGAAGGAAAAAAAGAGATTTTATGTTGTTTTGTAGATATTTCTTTTAATCTGGAAATATCCAAAGGAGCTTGGAGGAAAGTTATCTAATTTTACAAGGCTGTATCTTTCTGCATCTAGCAGGTCTAGCAGTCATTGCAAACATACTCAATTTCAGTATCCCAAACTCCTACTCTTGGCCACAGATTGCCTTAGATTTCCTCTTGCTACATCTAAAATTTGAGTAAATAACCTTTCTAAGGTTACAGATAAATAAACCCTATCAAGGGACAGTGCAAGAAAACTGGTGATGAAGGTTATAGTCATTATAATCTCAGAAAAAGAAGTGACCATAAATCCCTTCAGCACATCTTGAAAAGAAAGGAAGAACCTACTTAGATATTACTGTACGTTTAAATGTAAACTCCTTGAACTGCATAACTGCAACATTTCTAAATGCAAGTGTAAGAAGGATTTTTCTAACATTTGTTTAAAATTGTTTTGCATCAATATAACTGTTTAAGTGCAATTTATTTTACTCATCAGCTTTTTTCTTTTTTTTCTGTCTTATTTTTTTTTTTTTTTTTGCTAGAATTCATGATTCTGGTAAAGTCTTTATTGTGCTACTAAATAAAAATGTTATGCTGTATAATTTTTAGGTTGTGAATGTGGATATGCCCATTACAGATGATTCACAGCTCCAGAAGTACTCGAAGGTATAACTTATGAGATGTTTGCTGTGATGTGATATATGTTGGGGATTGAACATGACCCAATCTCCAGATCTGTGTGTTTTAGAAATTTGGAGTGATTCCAGTTTTGTGGGTCTATTTTACTCTTCCAAAAGAGGCTGCCACTGAGCTGCTTGTCTTCTGGACTGGTCCAATACCTTCTGTGTGTAGCATGGGCAAATGCACCTGGAAAAGTAAGCTCTGCAACTTAGTTGAAGCTTATGGAATGGTATTAAAGGAGATACACACACGTAATGTGTAAGTCCCAGATTCTAGAGGACTTCATTGCATTGCAATTCAGGATGAAGCCATCGTTGAGTGGAGCAGAGTTGCTGCCTTTGAGAAATCCCACTGGAGAGGGACGCAGGCCTGCAGTAGTGCTGGAATGTCCAGTGTGGTCATGTTGACTAGAGCTGAAATTACTTTTGGTCTTCTGAGTCTTTGGACTTGCTTTCAAGATACGAATGTTAGTAACCTGCAATACTTTTTTTCGGAGGTGACACAGATTTAAATATCTGTGGGGATGTCTCAGTGAAAAAAAAAAAGACCATAAACTCCTAATTGGACATCATTGTGATGGGATACTAAGGATCAGTGGCTTCCTCTGTCGTCATATTGCTGTCATTCTTCCTGTCTTCTCTGGATGACGTCTCAGTCTCATTCTATTTTCCCCTAATATTAACAGAAATACATTATTGATTGGAGGTTTCCTGCAGAAAAAAAAGTATTTCAGCTTTGTTGAAAACGTCTTTTGGGTGGGATAGACTTTAGAGGGTACTCTTCTTCCATGTTTTTGACAATATGATAATGTTGTTAAAGAGCATAGTGCAAAATACCTTTTCCACAAAGGAAAATGTTTTTAGTTGTGCAATCTCTTTGTATAGAGAAATCCTGGACACTTGTGCTATAACACAGTTGATGTCAGAGTAAATACTTAACCGTCTCACTATGTATTTAGTTTAATTGGTGAGCTATTAAACGCCTAGAGTGCAGTGTGTGGATATATTGTTATATATATTTATATATATAAAAAACTTCCTTGTTATGCTTATCTTTTGACAGCTATTGCCTATCCACACCTTGAGATTAGGAGTTGAGCTTGACACATTCAATGGACATCATTACATATCATCCATTGCTTCAGATGTTCCAGCTGCTGCACTTGGCCTTCTCCGACTGGAGGATGAACTACTGGAGGTAAAAGCTCCCAGAATGAGAACTGTGTTTCTCGTTTGCATCCCCTTCTTAAAAAAAAATATGTTGAATTTTAGCTTGGCTGCAATAGTAGTATTAGAGAGCTGTTGGTGGAAGTGGTTGAAGCAATACTTTGGAATTAAGTATTGTACTCTTCTGTACTTTTTCATTCCTCCTTTATGAACAAAATGGTGAGTTCTTGTGACCTCAAGTGACTTCCATGTTGCTTTGTGAAATATTTAACATGAGCATCAAGAATCAGGAGAGCAGAGATGATATTTGCATTGAAAGTATTTGTGTCTGTGCTCCTTCAGTGTTTAGAGCAATTTAGCATTAGCTTTGACGCTTTATGTGGTGGGTTATCTTCCTTAATATTTGTCTCTCCTGAAAAATTTACAACAGTCTCAGAATAATGGTTCCTGTTAAGCATTACAACTTGCTTGTTGAGCATTGAAAGACAATTTGTGTATATGAGCTAGTACATCAAATTGTTTAAATATGCATAAAGAGGTATTGTGGCAGCTTTGAAGTAATCAGGATTGGACCAGATCTGATTGCTCAGGAAGGATATGCATTTAATATTAAAATAATATCTAAGTTATGTGTGCATATACATACACACACACACACATATAAAAGTATAAAACTCCAAGAAAAAAAGTCACTTGCTATTTAACTCCTACTCTTGGTGAAATATTTTAAATATGAATCTTTTTCTGCTGTATACAAAGAACTTATTTAGCTGCCATCATTGGGAATAGAATCAGGCCTTCTGACAGATTAATTTATGTTAGCGTTAAGGCTCTCTTGCCTTTACTTGTTGTTTACCCTTTAGCATCAAAAATTCATACTCATATCACTAAGACCTAAAACATTTTCTTCAGTTATTGCTTAATGGAGGAAATCTTGATTCCTAAAGGAAGGGATTAATGGAATGCTGAAAGTGTTGTTTAAATACTTTGGCTACTAAACAAAAGCTTGTACATAAAAAGCAATAAAGCAGTGCTACAGAGTAGTGTAGGAAAACTTAATTGTGTATTTTTAAGTTTTATTCATTATTGTGCAAGTTCACAAATATGTCCAAAGCTAGTGAGCATAAACTTTTTTCTACTTTGTAGCTGGAGAAAAGAAAAAGTGCTCCAGGGCTAGAGCTGTATATGCCAGGTTTGGGCCCAGAGTGTGTTTTTGCAGCCAAGTTATAAAGCCCCTTAACTAGGGGGTTGCAGTGGAAAAAGTGACAGCTCCATTCCTAAAAGAAATGGCTCTACCTGAGCGTGATACAGTTGGGATTAAAATGTGATCAGTAATTACTTTTGTTCATTTGTTTTAATACAGAGTCAGGCTGATTATTGATTATATTTGGTAATGTATTTGCATTATGACAGAAGGTGTGGCATTTTCACTTTTTCTAATTTTGGTTGCTGTTACTACTATTACTTTTTTAAAGAGTAAATTGCTTCCTTGTGTCCTTCTCGGTTTTGTTATAAAATTGCTAATAGAGCAACTAACTAGCGTGGGGTGCTGGCCGAGGGAGTGTTTGGCACCTCCGCTGTCGGAGGCTGGGGAGGAGAGCAGGAGTCCCCGGCGCCTGGGAGGGCCCAGGCATTCAGCTCCATCCATCACCGCCCGCACGCGAAGCTGGTAACTTTCCACCATGCTGCCACTCTCAATGCATTAAAAAATCCTTACGCATAGATATTTCTCCTTAAATAATTAACTAATGGATTAGCCTTGATAGCTCAGCAGTTGCTGTAATTCTTGCAGGAAAAAAAAAMCCCAGCAGTTCACTGTGCTGCTTAGATGGTGGTAGTGCTGAATCTTTCTCCTCAGGTGGGCTATAGAGTGAGAGGAACTCCTGTTTCTTAGCAGTAGAGGGTAGGTACATTTGTGCTATAGTGAGCACAAAGAAAAGACAAAAGAAGAGAGGTGTTCTGAAAGGAGATGTTTGATATGAAGTGAGATTGCTGAGCAGTACATCTGCAGAATAGGGAGGTGGGGAAGTGTATGGGTAGACTCTGCCTTAAGTAGTTCTGCACACAGAAGTAGGTGCTGTATTTTCTAGGATCAACTGTACGTCAGCACTTTAGTTTGGATCTGGAGARAAGTTTTGAAGATAATCTCCAATTACCTCGCTTTGCTGTACTCTGGTTCACGTTGGGGAGCGGTTGGAGAGTCTTGAGTCAACCACTCATAAACTCRTGGTTGCCCTCCAGCCACCATGGGCATGAGTGGCGTAGGAGTTGAGTCCCCTGCACCAACTGGATTAAATCTCTGCTGTTTTGGGGGCCGCACTGCTCATCAACATAGGCAATGCTCACGCATTTAGCACCTGCAGAAATTCTGCTCTCCCTGTATGTAAAGATACTGTTATGGTGCAAGCAGATGTAATCTCATGATATTGCAAATCATAAGAGGAGAAATTGTAGTTCTGATTTTCCTTAAGTGCAATTGCAAGATCTCATTTTTAAAACAATATTTTTATAGTTTATTTTTCTAAAAAAGTCTATAGTTTATAAAAATCCATTAGCAATTGCTTTCTGATCTTCTGTTGTCACTCAGTAGTTAAAGTTTGTGAAATTGTAAGCTTTCTCTTGTCAGGGTTTTCTGATGAATTGCTTACTGTAATTGGTTTGGTTTTTATTATATAAACATTCTTGCTTGTATTCTGTAAGATCTTTTTCGGTTTCAAGTACTTTGTTGTAAGTTTTATTTCATGTTTTTGATTAAGGCTTAAAATCTGTATTTTCTTAAGCAGTGTGGTGGTTTTTTTAATGGAAATACTTAAGCCTAATGCTAAAAATCCAAAGCAAAAAGGCATATGAGTGAAATAATGCTAGGAAAGATTTTGACTAGGAAAACTAGTGAACCGAGAATGAGAGCACACTGAAGAGAATAGAAACATGATGGAGCAATGGTCACAAGCTCTTGCAGGTGAAGGTCAAGTCCTGTGGTAATGCATGCATATTTTCTACTCAGTATGTTAACAAAATTGCAAGCTTTGCTTGACCCACTGCGCAGAGGTAGGCTTTCATGTGCTGTCGGGGAAAGACAGGTGCTTCTCATAATGGACAAAGCAAGCAAAAAAGGTGGTTGGCAAATCTAGCTGATACCTTTTGAAATAGCTTAGGTGTTTTCTCTTTGTAGGTAAATGGAGTTGAGCTGCGTGGAAAATCACGCCGTGAGGCAGTCACTTTTCTAAAGGAAGTGCCACCTCCATTCACGCTAGTTTGCTGCCGGCGTCTTTTTGATGATGGCAATGAGTCTCTTGTTGATGAACCAAGCATTGGGGTTTTGCATCCCGAACAAAAGGTAGGTTCTTTGTCTGGTCCCTTGACTAGAATGACACCAACCTTTCGCAAAAGCAAATATTTCTGAGGTAGTGAAGATAGGTTTTGTTTTCCTTTTGTTGTTTGGTCTAGACCATTTTTCAKTCTGAAAACAACACTTTCTAAAATATATTTATGGAGTTTTGTGAGGTGGTTTTATATTCAGTTGTCATATAAAGCTGCCTTTGCCATTCACTGTGGGCTCCTAAGGGACTGCTGCTGTTTTCGGTGAAAGATACTTCCTGTTTGCAACAGTGCAACTTTTGCTGCAATTTTTACAGGTTAGAAACTTTATCAAAAACTTCTCTGTACTATAAATACAAGGTAGGTAAATCACTGAGCTGGCATGCTGACTGTGTACATGTCATACATCATTCTTATACTTAATAGGTGAATGAGAACTTTGAATTATGCTAAATCACATCTTTGCCACCATTAGCTGATTGCTTCCATGCTCTAGATAAAGTTTTTCTGCAGAACTGGAAAAATACGAGGCTTGGTCTTCCTTTCCTTTGTGCAAACTGTGAAGTTCCCAGCTAAATCCCTGTCACATGTAGTGGTTGTTCCTGTTTATAAAACATACTTGTGCCTGGATTTCTTTTCTGATTCAATGYACTTTAATGTGAGAGTTCTAGGAGGACAGTTGGAGAAGAAATACAGATGTTTTGTGGAAGAGTAGAGTTCAGGGTTTTTTTGTAGAAGGCTCTTTCTATTGCAATAGAGCTTGCTCTACATTTTTTTTTCATGTAGTTTTTTACTGAACATTTTCCATATGCTTCCTTGTTTGTGGCAAGTGTTTGGCATAAGGTGATCCTGCTTGAACAGACAAAGGTCTCCTGCTTGTTAGAGCTATCTCACAATATTTCTGTTTGCCTTTGACAAGAGTAACAAGAAAAAGCATGTGGGGAAAAAAACATTCTTTTGCCTTATAGAAGTGGTCTGGGCACAGGAAGTGTCCAGTACACAGGAAGTGTATTTATCCAGAGAACTAGATTTTAATTGGTATGAAGTGAATAGTACAAGATTTTATGGCTTTTTTTGTCACATTCACATTTTATAAAGACTATAAAGCTAAAACATACATTTTAAATTAGATAATGAAAGATGCCTTTTTTGGAAGATGTGTTTATAAAGCTGGTCTCACCCAGGGGAATTGGGTAACTGTACCTCTTTCACAATTTTTATACTAAGACATAAATGTGATAAAATGCTTTTTCAAACTGGATGTTAATTGTATAGTTACAATATAGGCTGTTTTCTTCTACATATGTAAGACCACAGGTATCAAATTATCTCTCTAATGTCAGGTCTTTTCATTAACTGTGACTGGTTAAATCTTTTATGCTAAGAAATTTATTTTTCCTTTATGCGTCTAATGGGACAGCTGAAATTCCTCACCAAGTAACAGGTTAGTAATATTGTGACACTTAACTGATGCATGCATATTTGTATGCCAGGTTGGACCCTGACACTCGAAATAGGTAGGCATAGTCCCCAAGGAATATCCAAGCAACAAGCCAGAAAAGGTACCAGTATCTACAACTGGACTCGTAATGTTCTAAGAAGTTGTGATTCCATGAAAGGTTGTATGTTAGGGCATGTAGGAACTATTAGCAATCAAAACATTCAATGAATAATGCTTGTAAAAACTGAAAGCACTGTATTTGAACTTGAACTTTTCTTTTTCAGGTGAAGCCTGAGGAAGGCATTAACCCTGAGGAGGAGGAAGGGGAATTAGCCTTGTGGTCTCCTGATGTGAAGGTTATTGAACTGGAGAAAGACAAAAATGGTTTAGGATTCAGCATTTTAGACTATCAGGTATACTTTGCATATCACTAAATATGAAAAATCCCTTTGTTTTGCATGGTACTTTAAAATATTTTGTGATATTGTTGACCACTGAGTAATTGACTGGCTTTTGGACCTAGTAACTCTGTAGGGAAAAGTAATTTATTTTGAGTCTAGATCTATAACTTATAGTATAGAGCTATTCTATAGGTATAGTGTATTATGTATATATTCTATATGTGTATAGCGTATAGTATAGAGTGTATTCTAACCTAGTCTGATTATTGGATGCGATAGTGGGGAAAAAAACCCTGAAAAGCTCCAACTCTTAATTTGCAATTTAAAGCTAAATGATAGAGGGGTTGGTCTTTGTTTCATTTTATTTTAACTTGGAATAACTTTTCAACAATGAGAGTGGCAAGAGTATTTTCTTATATTTTGCGATATAGTTTGCAATTTATAAAAATGTAGCGAGTCTTCTCTCACTGCCCCCAAATCGCCTTTCATTTATGAATACAGTATAGACCCATGCAGTCTGTAAATTGTGGTCCCATTCAAGTCATGGAAAGACTGTTTTCAGCAGGGTTTGGATCAAGCCTCAAAATCACAACTGACTATTTTCTTAAATAGAGGTCGCAGAAGTGAAGTTTTAACTGAAGTGACTTCACATGTGGGAAGTCAGGGTTGCCTGGTGAACTAGTATTGCGGAGTCTGTTTCTCTACGTACAAATTTGCTTTAATAAGTTGCTTTCGTAGCATAAGAATAGAGACTAAAGATCCTAAGCGATGATTCCTTCCATTATGCTTCTTGGCTTAAACTATTAAACCAGTATTTGAGATATGGATAGAATTTACAATATTTAAAACTTAAAGGAGCTGACTTTCAGAAGTCCTTCATAGCTTAAGACAATCTCTGAGAAGAAAGCCTCTTTTTTAATGTGAAATCATTTTGGTGTAGGTTATACCTTTTTAAAGTTAAGCTCCTTAGAAATCAAGGGAGAAGTCCTCTGTCAATGTAATTGGGAGAAAATTCTACTGAAATTAATCTTTTTGCAAAATATTGACCCCAATTAAGTGTATTTATAGAAAACCTCAAAGTCTGAAGTCAGAATTAAATGTTCTTAATGCTTCTAGTCAATGCAATATACTTTTTAAAACCTCCAGTAATCATATTCATAAGGCAATAAAATAGCTGGATTAGTCTTCATAATAATATACACATCACATCTGAGTGCTGTCTAAACATTGTAGTTTAATAAAATATATTCAATTGTTATGCGTAAATGTCAAGTGATATAAAATTCAATTATATTTTTGATACAATAAGACATGAATAGGGAATGGATTCAAATAAAAAATACTTGGAGTATTATGCAAAACCATTAATTCTGTATTTTACCAGTGTGATTTAAGATTACTGAAAATAGATCCTGTTAGTTGTTTTTGCTGACGCATGTTATGTTGCAGCGCCAGCTTTACTGTGGAGTTGCTAGGAGTCTTTACAGAGCAGTAATACACAGATTTGCTTTTAAGTTCTCGTATAATCAGAATTAATGAAGACTTTAATAACGGGCTTTTTATTTACTTATGCTCAGATGCAAACACATGAGCAATGTTGTGATACTTTCAGCTAAATTTAAATAGATTCTAATCAATTCTAAATGAGTGGTAAACCACTTAAACTCAGATCTTTATAGTTTCAAGGAATTTATGTATAAAGTATGCTCTTTGTTTGGAATTTGCCTCTTAGATCTCTTACACTTTTATCACGTGCAGATTAATTTTTATACAGAGATATCTGTAACTGTGTGTGTAAATAACTCCATCTCTTTCTTGAGGGCAGGACAAAGATAGTGAATAATTATCTCCACTTAATTGGGGTGGAAAATGCAGTTACAAGGAGACTGTGCAGAATTTTTAAAGCAGGATTTACCAGAAAGCACAATGTTCCAGCAAATTTGCAGTTCACAGGACCCACATACCTAACTGTATTTTCTACTTTTCTTCTTTTGCATTTTTATCTTGTTTCTAAAAAAAATGTAATTTTTAGCCACTTAGTTTTGTAGGGAAAAAAATTATAAAGGGAAATACACTGCTTGAGCCATATAGCCACTGTTCATAAAAGTGGAATATTCATATGGTTACTCAAAATGAACCAAATGAAGAGGAGTATTTGCCTGGCATGGTTTCACATGTCCAAACTAGGTGCCTTCGTGAGGGACCTGTCTCTGTAGCCTTCCTTGGGAATTGATGGAGGAGCCAGGGGAGGCAGAAGACTTGGGAAGAGATGTTGAGAGCAGGAGAGCAGCTCCTGGCGCTCTGAGTTGCCCTCGCAAGAGCCCCTCTCTTCCTGCACTGCCTGTTGCGGAAGCTCAGGGGACTTCAGCACTGGGTAGCCAACTTGGGGGTGGTGTAACTATTCCTACAGACTTTTGAGATCCAGATGTGTTTGTAGTTTCTGATTGAAGTGGAACTTGAGAAATTCCTCCTCAAGATATTTGAAGTAACCCTGCAGAAGGGATAACTGTGATGCACTGTTAGAACATCTCATCTCCCACCTCTATCAAGTTGTGATAACACCTTGGGAACGTTTCTGCAATACCAGGGTATGTCAGCCCATTTTGGTCCCTTCTTGTGGTATCTGTAGGACTTCAGGACCCCTGAAATCCGGCTCCTGGAGCCATGGTGTGGTCAGAGCTGTTGTGGCACTGATCAAAACCAGATGCTCTGCAGCAGGGAAGGAATGTTAAGCAATTAGGGAACAGACTGCAGACAGGGTGCTGTGCAACCTTCTTCCCCCTGCTTTCCATTAATGTGTGCTGTTTGTGTGGAAGGCATGAGACTTTTTACCTTTCTGTGCTAATTTTGATGGTAGAATTAGACATGATGCTGAACGAAGAACACTTAGAGCATTAATCATCTTGTTTTCTCCAAACTGTCTTAGGGCTTGGTGTGATTGTGCTTCAGTTGTCTGAAATGCTGCAGTTTCCAAGCCGTGCTCTGAAAAATAGTGTTAGTGAAAACTCGTGGTTGATGTCAAATAGGGACTGGAGTACTTAGAAAACTGAATGCTGAGATCGAGAAATTATTACTCTACCTTATTAATTTTTAATGCTCTGTCTTTCTAATAATGTTTCATCTATCAAATAAATGATAGGCATATCCCAGGTGACTTGCAGGGTATTCCCAGAAATGTACAAACATAATTCCAATGTCTATATATTTTAATGAACTAATTACAAATTAATTATCCCAATTACGTGTAATCAATAGAATTTCTACTTTGTCCTGTGTCATCTTTTTTTCCCTCTTTACAGGTTTAAATGCTCATAGCAGAGCTACCTCCTTAATAAGGTCCTTGAAGGAAGGACCTTGTTAAATTTGTGCTGCGATAACAGGAACAGAGGAGGCTGAGCATTTTTGCTGTAATACAGTCTTATTTATACAGGATAATGTTCAGCTTCAGCTGGTTGCTTCAGATGATGTTTTCTTGCTTTTTCTTTTTTTTCTTTTTTTTTTTTTTTCTTTTTTTTCTTTTTTTTTCCTTTCCTGATTGCAGTTTGGGAAAGGCGAAGTCCCGCGCGGAGCAGGCGGGAGGCCGCAGTGCCACGAGAGCCCGTCCCCGCTCTGGCCATTAAAAAGGTGTGCTGTTCGCTTGGCCGGCCAACTTCTGCGCCCCGTAATGGGCACCCCTCCCTTAATTTCCTTGTAATTTCACTTGGAGAAGTTGCTCTTTTTTTCACCTCTTAACTAACTTTTATGTAGTGTTGCTGGCACATTTAGCGGCAAGCGTGTTTTGATGGTGAATGAGAGACCCAGTTTGCTGTTTGCAAAGTGCTCTGGGATCATCGATGATGCAAGGGGCTGTGTTGAGTGTGTTTATTGTTCTTTGCCAATAGATGTGAAAGTATCTCACTTATTAGGGACTTTGTCTAGCCTGGAGCTAAATCTCCTAGCCAGCAAGGAAAGAGGTAAGGCGTTGTTAGTGAGACCAGTATTTTTTTGTTAGAAAGAAGGCAAAACAGAAGAGGGCATGGTGCGTCAGTAGATTAAAACAGAGTAGAAATGTTGTATAAAACCAACAGTGCTCCCCAGGGTTTAGAGTGGGGGGGGTGGGGGGAGGAAAGCACATGGAGATGGAGACGTTTAAGAGAGCGAAATGATGAGAACGGTATAAAAGCTACTTTGAGCAACCCTGAAACAGTGTTTAGCCAAGACCTGATGCGTGCAGCTGAACAGACCCTGTCAGCAACGTTTTACAGAAATATTGGAAAAACCACAGGTAGCTGAATTGCAGATTTCTTGAGGCAGTATTGACCAGAAGGTAACTTGAATGGTCTGATGAGCTTTTATCAAATTAAACAAAAGGCTGAATGGACTTTATGTGGAGCTTAATTTACTGTGCTTTGAAGTCAGAGTATTTTAAAACATCTGTTTAAAGTGCCTGCAACTAGAGGGGCTGGGGAAGGTTTGTGTTCCCCATAGCTCCGGGGTGGCACAGCCTTGAGGGATGACACGGCCATGGGACAGGGCGTCTGCACCCAGCCATCCCTCACCAGCAAGGGGCAAGTATCTACCCCGCTGTGCACGTGAGAAAGGTTCTTCCATATGGACTTTGTGCATGGCACAGCATGAAGGGTGGCTGCATCCCTGGGTTGCAGCTCAACATGCCCTTCCTACAGCCCAACAATGGGGGTGGCACAACTGCCCTGTTCCTGAGCTGATCTTCATTATCACTGGCCATTTTTGTCTTGGTATTGAACCAAGATCTTTGCTGCTACACGTTTGGCAGGTTATGTTTTGCCCTTCTCCCAAGGAGTGTGGATAGCACTTTTATTTTTTCATAACCAAGTAACTGCATAGCCTTTTGCAACAGGAAGCGAAACCATTCATGTGTCTCCAAATATCTTTCTTTTTTTTTCTTTGTGCCCCAAACAAACAAGCTCCAGATGTAGGTTTAAAAAAAGCTGACTTATTGTTTGCAAAAGGTGGTATCCAAGTAGCTATTTTTTTCTTTCTAGAGTTTGTTCATTAGTGAGATGCAGGCTGGAGTGTTTTGACGTGTTGCTGGCTAAATGTTTGCCCTCTTGTGATAATTCAAACTTTGTCTTGCAGTAAGTTTGTTATGAACAAAGCAGCATATTCATGTCCTTGCTGAGCACATTTCTATCTTATCATGTGATGGAAACCTGTGGCTTAATGGCAAAAGCTGCACAACTGTATTAAAAAGCAGTTTTACAATGGCTATCAGCTTGGGACTAGGAAAACTGATAAAGGCAGCTTTTCTCCCATCTCTACAACCCGTCCACATTCATTAACATCAAAGTTCTGTAAGCCTCAGTACCAACTGCGTTGGTACTCAGAGGATTTGCTTCTTCCGCTCTGGGAAAATTCTGCATCCTTTATATCATATTAAGCTACTTCATTTGTAAAATAGTTCTTGATAGTGTGTTATGAATCAAATTCAATGTAGCTTTTCGAAAAATTCTGAGTTCAGCTTAAATACTACTTTTCTGAACTGAAAAGCTGGTGAATGAGATTGAGCACATTCCTGGTGAAGTTTCTAGGGTATTCAGACTTTCAAAACTTCAGTACAGCAGTACCAGCAACCACTTTAATAAGAAATCAAAGAGACTGCACATCCCAGCATGAGATACAGAGAAGATATACAGGGGCAGTAAAGAAGCTAAAGAACTTGCATATAGAAAATCACAGCAGGGCTCAAGTTGGCTGCCCAGGAGCTGGACTTTTGACCATCATCGGACTGACTTTTTGGGTGAGAAGGTAGGAAGCATTTCCTGCCCAGAGTGGGCTGTCATAACCTGGAAGTGGCCCTTCTCCAGACCCCATCTTTTGTGAGCTGTTACAGCCATTGCTATGGTCAATGCCCGAGTTTGCAGAGAAATTGGAACATTACATAAAACATCTGTTTTTCTTTGGTTTGTTGCATATCCTTGAAATAAATACTAAGCAGTATTATTATTAACCTTTAGAAATGTTTTCCCTATTCCCCCAAAATCTACCAATCTGGTTGCTCTTTTTCATTTCCTGCTAGAAAGAATAGCTTTTAATAAAAACAAAAAAACCTCAAACCAAAGAAATTCATTATTATTCTGCAGATGTCTTCTGCCTGCAAAAGAAGGCGCGAATTTAAAGGGCCAAAACTGCAGCTAGTTTTTCTACTAGACACTTTGAAAATCTGAACAAGGGTAAGATTATGTACATGAGAGACAGAAAACTCAATTAGAGTGCTGCTGATAGAAATACTGTGCCAGTTTTTCAGTGAACTTGTGGAGATAGCAGAACAATGAGTGTTTGAAAGCTCAACCTTGGCAACTCTGAATCTGTTGCACCACTTCCGTGCTGATGCAATTTGAGGTACATGTTGGTGCTGATAGATGAGCATGAGGAATTCTGGAAAATCCTGGAAAAGGTTTCCTGCTTTCTTAATGCTGCCTCCCAAATCCAGATACTGTTGTACTTGGAGCTTTTCAGTTTTGCTCTCACTGCCTTTCACTACTGCCTTGCAATACTCTGGACCCCTTTTGCTTATCAGTCTCTTCAGCTCTCCAGAGCATTGCAAGTCACCTTTACCCCAAGTCGCTCTTTGCAGATCTGTGTTGCAAAAACGGTCTGCCCTGTCTCCATGTTTTTATTTAGGAATATTTGCTGTTGAAAATTGTCTATAATTCATCTTTGTGGTTTGTGATGCAAGCTCTCTATAAAGAGAGGTCTAAGTTGTCTGAAAACACATATACGCTTCCATATACTTTTAAGAGTGTTGAGGTCAGCACAACAAACTGGTAGAAATGCCTACTTGGCTTACGTGGCAGTTTTAGATCAGGAATTATGTGAATTTGAAAGTGGACCAAACTCAA
Organism: Eudromia elegans; assembly: GCA_003342815.1. Classification (NCBI taxonomy): domain Eukaryota; kingdom Metazoa; phylum Chordata; class Aves; order Tinamiformes; family Tinamidae; genus Eudromia; species Eudromia elegans. The sequence goes on from PTEX01000360.1 coordinate 448,683, forward strand.
AATGTGCATTAAGACCATTGACTATAAGTTATATAGGTGATACCATTCATATTTTTTCCTTTGGCTCATTGGTATGTTTTCTCTTTGTTCTCAGACTTCTCTGTTCCTTTTTCTATCTCTTCACACAGTGAGTTTCCTCAGTTTTCATTTATTTTGTCTTTAATCTGTATGGGTTTTCCATGTAGCCAGCATCCTGTATGTTTCTCTGGAGCTGGAATGTGTGAAGAGTAAGACTTCAGGAGAACCCAATTAATGTAATCCTTGTGGCTTTAGCCCTGAAGGTGCCTGAAACCACGAACTGAACGAAAACTCATAGTGACTTGTGCCTGAGTCCACTGTACAGTGAAGTTTTTAAAACTACCATTTCTTTTTTTCTTTCTCTGTTTTTTTCTTTTTCATTCCTTTGCTTTAGGCCATCCCTTGGAGGGACTTCAGTCCCACCTATCTCCTGCACATGCCTCTTCCTCAGGAGATGAAGGCTCACTGAGCAGTACGTGCCAGCTCTGCCCGGCCTACACTGCTTTGAGTAATTCATGGCTACCATGTTCATTCTTGCTGTGAAGACCAGCTTGATTTCAGGTTGTAGATGATAAAAGCCATGTGTGGGAAACTGTTGTGCCACTCACTTTTATTTCCCTGTTATTTGTCTTTGCACCTTTGGGTGTGGCTGTGGATGTTTCATCTGTTTTCTTTTTCTTTCTCCTTGATTCCCTCTTTCTTTGCCGACATTTCCAGCATCAGAAGTTTGACTAACGCTGGCAGCACTGGAGCTTCTGAAATACATTGCTTCGTTCCTTCCCTGCAGGTCAATAAATACCTATGCTTTATTTCCTGTGCTTTGGTTTATATCACAAAGTTCAGCCTTCTTCCTTGAATACTCTTCTGTGTTAAGGTTTGTATTGCTTTAGCGTGTCAGGTTGCAGCTTATTTCTTTGGTACATCTAGAGCTGTTTGTGTTAGGTCTTTTTCTCCATTGACCATTCCTAAGCCTGACCGCCTCAACATGTTGGAGTGGGTCAACAGAAGCTTTGGACCTTGACTCTCGATGCTAAGAAGATGCCTCCTGAGGGAGGGAACGGACCTGCATTGTTGTTCTTCCTTCCTCCCCGTTCCAGTGGGGAGGTTCCTGGGCCTTTTAGAAGGGTGTAGGTAACTTTTCAGCTCTTACATTCAGCTGGCACTGCCRGTCTCTACACGGAGGGCGACTCCTTCAGAGGAATGAGTGGGCCTTAAAATGAGGTTGTGTTTTGAGTGATTTCCCATCAGATGTGCATGCAGGTAGATGACTTACAGCACAGCTCTGCCTTGGTCTCACCAGCAGTAAGATGAAAAGGAATGTTTACGTTTGTCTTTGTTCCTTTTGTTCGGATTGTGTATGTTCCTCATTACCCGTACTGTGTTGAAGCGGTGATAGGAGTCTTGCCGTCTGGTATCTTATTCAATTGCAAATTGAAGTGTTTTAAATATGTATATATATGTTAGACCTGGATGTGGTCCCATGCAAAATGTAATGAAGCTGGGTTACTCTGACCTCTGAGCTCCAACATGTGTTTGTTTTGGCTCTCTTGCAAAAACCTGCAGTATACAAATTGGCACTTGTAAAATTGTTCAGATAAATCAAAACTGGTACAGAAAAAAGTTTCAAACTGTTTCTTTTGGGCTCCTTTGCCTTGCTATTTTTGCTGTATATTTTCAGAGGAGTGTTTTTGTGGCAGCAGGCAGTTTGTTGCTTGAAGAGAGCTAAAATATTCTAGGAAGTCGGGCTCGCTGAATTTAGATCTTAAGCACTGCCAAAACTAATATAGCCTGAAACTGAGTGAGAGTGACTTTGTGCAGTCAATGCCAGTCACCCGCCGCTTTGTCTCACATTTTCGTGCGAGCCTTTAGGACAGGAAAACAAAAGCAGCTCCCCAAAAACACGATAGCTCTTCCCATCACCGTGACAGATCCACCTCTGCAGTGCGTGAGGGCTGCTCCCTTCAGCAGCTGGGCAAACTGGGGCAGACTGGGAAGAGCAGGAGCTGCTCCTGGCCTGCAGTGCCCTCTGACGGCTCCGTCGGAAAGCTCCCAGGCAGATAACCCCAGGGAAGGCCGCGGCAGTTATGGGTTTAATTTCCCAGGATGTGTGGCGCGGGTAGTCCCGTTGGGTCATATTTCCAGTTTTGTTTCCTAGGGCAGCCTGATAGCCGTGCGCTGATCCACAGTGCCCGTGGGAAACACTGGCTGATGCGACCACGAGGATCCATGTTGCAGCGGCAGGGCCGGCACATGGGCGCAGTGGGGCCCTAGGGCTGCAGCAGAGCTCAGGTTTGTAGTAGCCTTGGGGCAACTCAGGATCCTGGCATCCCAGAGGCAGCAACTGCAGTGGCCCTTGCCTGACTCTACGGTGCTAAATGAATCCAGAACAAATGAGGCTCTGAAAATAAGGAGAAAAATTTGACACCTGGGCTCCAGGAAACATTTGTGCATTTTCATGAGGAGTGGTAGGGGGGAAGGGAAAGCCTATGGTTCAGTGCAGTTAAATATATGGTGTGCTAGGTGTGAATAAATTGTGACTATTTTAAACAAGTTCATATACTCTGTGGCTGGCTCGAGCACAAAGGGAAAGACGACAGCTACAATGTACAAGTTCCTTAAAGGGTTACTGGGAGGCCATGTACTGGGCTGCTGGGAGTGTGTTGCAGTGGTCAACTTTGATCACTTATATAAGTGGCGATTTTTGGATATGTAATCCTTTTTTAAAAAAAATAAAGTTGACACTTAGGAGAGAGGAGGTTTTGCCTTCTTGTAGCCTTAGTCATTGGTGCCGTTCCTTTAGGAGCTTCCTTGCTTCTACTGGATTCCTTGATGCTGTACGTGGAGATTTAAGTTCTCTGTGAACAGGCCAAACCCCATTTGTGCCCATTTTAAAATGCCTGACTTGGGTGGAGGTGCCACTGTGATGTCCTCGCTCCTGCGCGTGCTCCCTCGCCGCTGTGACAGACCATCTGACTGCCTTCCTTAAACTCCTCAGGTCAAGTCCCTTCTGTAATCCAGTGGAATATCTGTACAGCAACATGTTAACTCTACTTTTTTTATCTTTTTTCCTCCCAGTCTGTAAATTCCACTTGAGTAAATGAACCTTTTATATCAAAGCAATGACTGAAACCCAGTTTTGCTGATAGGGGTCTAAAAATCACAATTATTCAGCAGCTTATTGTGAGCCAAAGCAAACAAACCTGGAGCCTTGGGGTAAGTGTGCAGTCCTCACCAGTGTCCTTCAGCTGGTGGCTCTGTTCATGGAGACATGGACACCTGGAGCCCCTTGGGATACCCCTTCTGGACACCGTTAGGGAGTCAGAGCCTGCTTCTCAGCCTGCTGCCAGCACTGGCTTCTCTTAAAAACAAAGCCCAAGCACCTGGACTAGTCCTGTTTACAGGATGTGAATTCAGTATTCACTGTCTTGTTTTGGCAGGTCTCGTTCTTCCAGGCTCATTTAGTTTAGAGGAAAGTCCTAAGACAAGCGCCCTAAAAGACACCATTCCTTTTGCTTTAATAAGAGATCAAGGTGCAGTGCACAGCTGTGACAGCTTCTGCTAATATGCAGAGAATATGCATTAATGATTACAACTTAGGGTTTTGTAGGACTGTATTTCCAAAAGTGATTTTTATTACATTCCTGGTGCAATTGGTTGAGCTTTTCTGCAGCACTGCTCGGCTTGCAGGGCTTAACCCTGTCGCTGGGTTGAGTGCATTGCTCTTCTCTTCCTGTACAATAGCTCCCTCTGCTTGAAAACAGCAGTGTAATTAGAACCTATAAAAGGAGGCCCCTGTTTCGCATTTGCCTGATCAACAGTTTTAATATGGCCCTTTTTACAAGGAAGTTTCTTTTGCAGTTCCTGTAGTTCCAATGCGTGGCATACGCTCATGCATGTGAGATGTTGAAACTTCATGGTGCAGGAGCTCTGCATGTTTGCAGGATCTGTTGATTTTAGCATGAAGATTAGAGCAGGTTGGAACACTTTTTGGGAAGATTTCATTAACCTGCTGATTTCAGTGGAAACTTAGTGAAAATAGGAAAGATGTTTATCAGAAATACTGTGGTTAGGCCACATAGGAGAAGCCGATGGTGAGATTCCATTTGAGTGTCCTACTTGAGTGATTGTGATCTGGGATCAAAAAGAAAAAAAAAAATCAAATAGAACGAGAATTTGCACTTGGTTCTCCCACGCTCTTGGTTACTGTGTTTTACTTGTGAATTATTGGCAGCTTATCTACAGCAGGAGGGATGAGTGCTGTGGACGCTGATTTGTATTTTGTTTTTTCTTTTAGACAGCATAACTAAGCCAGCAAAAATCATAGTATAAATGCTGTAGTGTCAGCAAAGGTGCAGTTTTGCTGAGAGGGAGTTTGCCCATTTAGGGAACCACCATAAACCTTATTTGCAGGGCAAGATGAGGCTATGATAGCAGCACTTGCTCGCTGAGCTGTCCTAATGAAGTCTTCCTAGTACAGATACTGCCTGATGTGCTTGAGAAGTCCAAAAGGTTGTGTTTATTTTGCATCAGAATAGGATCAAAAAATCTAAAAATGCCCAAAGTCTCTGTCAAATAGAGTATTTGTTCTGAGGGCAGCTGTCATTGAGAGGCTCAGGCACGTGGCTCTGTGGGGACAGGAAGGCAAAGCCGCCACTGTTTGTACACAAAGGACAGCAGTGACTGTTTACAGCTCCAACATCCATCTCTTCAAAGCCAAACCAGCAGAATAAGAGAGAAATATTGCTAATATATAATATTGACCTTCATTTTCAGCATGGTTCTTCCTACTGACCTCTATTTTAAACTTCTTTGACTTTGCTGGATTCATTGCCTCATATGTTTGCACATATGTAAAAGAAAAGTTCATTTGGAAAGCAATATATAGTTGCATAAAAATAAAGAGTTAAAAAGCCTTCCTGTTTTCAAGTCAACACCGAGGTGCTGAATTCATGGTGGTCTTTGAGTGGAGTTTTGCCCTTTTTTGATCCCTCCCATGGCCTGAATGAGATGCAAGTCCTGAGGGAAAAATAATATATTATTATGCAGTTGAAAACACAGTGCATACCAGGAGCACTTACAAACTTTATGAGCACTTAGTAAGGGGGAGAAAGGGTAGTTTTAAGCCTAGAAAAATAACCCGACCATATATTTTTGTGTATCTTTCAGCCACTATAAAATAAATTTTGATAATTTTATTGCATTGAGGATGTAATTTTAAATGTAATGGTTGAATATTTGGTAGAAATGGTACATGACACAGTGCAAAGGTAAATGTTGGGGAAAATCTGAGTGGAGTGAATATCTTCATACCAATTTACGGTCTCTCCGGTATGTATAGTGTATTTGGGATTTTTTTTTTTTATATTTCACATTACTCTGTCCTCATGACTGCTTACTCTCTTTTCTATCTCTGTCCCCAGTATTCACTACTAGGCAGCTCCATGGGACAGAGAGCATGTCTTGTAAAATCTGCATAATTTATAAAAGACAGGAATGCTGCAATATCTTAGTAAAGGTTTACTCCTGTTCCATTAATACTGTTTTTGCAAAGATTACTGTTTAATACAAATTTTGCTGATACGAATCTCTTTGAGTTATATGCACTGTGATTATTTCACGTAGCACCTAACAGGGTAGTTGAAGGATTGTGGAAGAGTCGGGAGCCACTGTTGGTTTTGCTATCTGCAGGTTGGCCTGGCCATTCTTCTGTATGTAAGCAAAGGCTGGAGGAGGGGATCAGGCAGCACTGGAAGTTAAATTTGTTAATCATCTAGGCGAGCAAGAGAGTATTCTCCTACTAATAACCTTTCTTTCTAAAAACTGTAAGGCTTTACTGTATTAGTAGACTGTCTTTTTGAATGTCTTAGCAAGGTCCAGTTTAGTAGCATAAAGCAAGGAACACGTTTGACTGGCTATATATTCAAAATAAACAACAAACAAGCCACCTTTTGTCGATGGGGCTCTTTTATTTTCTTCTTCTTCTAGGATCCCTTAGATCCAATGAGAACTGCCATTGTGATCAGCTCTTTGGTGGCAGGCGGAGTAGCTGAGCGTGGAGGGGAACTTTTACCAGGTGATCGCTTGGTATTTGTAAATGARAAGTCTTTGGACAATGCCACTTTATCAGAGGCAGTGGAAGTGTTGAAATCTGTGCCACCAGGTACAGTTTCTCTTGGAATCTGCAAGCCTTTAGTGGTAAGGGCTAATTTTATTTTTTTTTCGTCTTATTCTCTGATAATCAGACATTGACAATGTTGCTGTATTTTCTGGGAAATACAGGGCAGAAGTATGTTTGTACATGGAAAGCAGTAAAGTTGCTATACACTCTCTTTATATACACCCCAAAAGTCTGGACAGCTGAAAATATGTGAGGATGGGCAGCTGTATGTCCAACAGGTCTGACTGCAAAACCAGTGTTCTCAAATTCTTTCTGAAAGAACAAGCAAATGAATTCAGAGGAAGTGTTTGGGCAAAGCGTGATGTGCACTGGCCTGACACACAGTTGTATTGTGGTTCCAGACGTTTGGCAAATGATTTAAATACGTGCCAAAGCCATTTCTCTCCAAGACAGTGCAAAGCACTTGCTTAATTTCCACTGACATCAAAGAAACTTAATCTGTTTGAGGTCAAGACTGTAAATTCAAGTACAATTTCCTTTTTCTGAGTGCAGAGCTTTGGAGCAGACAGTAGTTTACCTGAGAACACTGCTGCATTGTTCATCAAGGGCACCCAGGCAACATTAATTAAAGTACTATCTAATAGAAAGTGCTTGTAATTCAAACTGATAAAGGAGTGGTGAAATAGGAATGCTATTAGGAAAAAAAGGCTATTAAATACATTCCTTCTTTTTTTTTAAGTTTCATTTTAATGTTGATATCCTTGTATTTGTCTTCCTGTCCTACATTTCTTTACTATATATATGCTAGCATCCTAGAGTAAAAACTATTTTGTTTGCCTTCTCCATTTCTGGGACCTCTCTCTTATTCTTCTTTATTCTCCTCTTTTGCAACTGCTGCTTCTCTGTCTGGTTATTTTGACAATGTGGGATTTTTTGGGCATGTTTTCCTGACTTACCATTTCTTACTGTGTTTCTCAGGGAGAAAGCAAAGATGACACATGCAACATAGATCCCAGCAATGTTAAAACCAGCACTGGATCTCCAGAACCAGTAGATAATTGCTCAATAATACTTGAAGCACCACAGGTATTTGGTTACTTTTTTTGGTTCAGCTTAAGTTTACAGGGGCAGCAAATAAAATCTTGAAGTTAGAAAATAGTGCCTCTTTCAGATAAGACTTCAATTTTGAGTGGGACTGGGTTTTGAATCTGTGATAAACTTGATAGTCTGGTTCAGATTTCCATCTAAAGTAGACTCTATTGTGCAGTGAACAGAAATGGTACTTACTGATGCAGTTTCTGGACTGATTTATTAAATTTATTATATTGTTAAAATACCTTGGGTTACTTTGGATATGAAATGGAAACATTACATTACTAGTAACCTCCTTTTTTTTTTTCTCCTTTTTCCTTTGACTTTTGGAAGAAAGTAAAATGTGGAAGCAGAGCATATGCAATGAAGCAAAAAATAAAATGCAGTGTACAATGCAAGGTTTAAATCTGTTCTTCATAGATTTGCTATGTGCTCTTGAGTGCTTTCTTTAATCTCTCTCAATTACGCTCATGTTTTTGAGTAATCTGTTTATTATGGGAAGCTAAGGCACTGAGGGTAGTGAGAAACACAGATAGGAGGGTAATAGGCAATACCATTGCAATGCTGATCTGTATAGGATGAGAGATGTGGATCTTTTTGAATTTCCATCTGCTCTCAAATGTTTTGCAAACATGAATTAATTCATCTTAGTAACTGTGTTCTTTTTAAGATGAAAATTAGTAAAGGATCATCCAGAACTGAACACGGTGATAAAAATAAATTCTCATTTTCCATATTAAACTTCTTATACCCATTTACCTGTCTTTAAACACAAAACGATCTTAAAACAATCTTTAACACTGAAGCAATAATTAGAATGACCAAGAGAAGTAATATGATGTGGTAGACGTAGATATCCTATCTAGGAACTATCTAGACCATAATCATTCCTGATTTTCATGGTGCAGAATGGAGCTTAGGCAGTGCTCTTTACAGATCAATTGTCCTCTGCCAGCCCGAATAGCTTCTCTACTTCATAAAATAAAACTAATTCTATTATCTTAAGTATTACAAAATAATGTTTCATCTAAATGACCTGCTGAATGTGCAGACTAGAATGACCAATTTTTACAAAATAAAAGTAGAGGTATTTGTGTTTTACCTTATATACCATGGCTCTGATGGTAACTTAGAGAGATGATATAAAATTTCCATCCATTTATTATCCTATCTGCTCGTATAAGCGCCAAGAATGGTGCGTCATGATGGCTCGCACTGTTATGTTGTACTGTAGTGCTGACAAAAGAAGGCTATCTTTTATTTAGAAAAAAAAATGTGGGAACTTGAACATTTTTTTCTGCTGCAACGTAGACCTTATTGTCATATTTGCGGTGTTCGCTGCGCCATTGGTAGCGTCTGCTACTGCAGTGCAGCAGTGTGTGATTACCCAAAGCTAAGTGCTGCATCAGGAGATGGGTGATACAAATTGCTGCGTGGTCTCCGAGCTAAGTCAACTCCTTTATATAATGCTGGAGTTGGTACCACTTGCAAAAGAGCAGTGCTCAGGGAACGGTGCTGCTGGAGTGAAATGAGGCTGTTCAGACTGGGTACTTTTCCATATAGAAGACAACAGGGCAGATTTATTAAAGGAATATTTAATGCTTTTGAAAAATGTGGTAACTTCTGGATTGCTAATGTTCTGTGCTTGTGCTGGCTAAGGCTGCTGCCTTGTTCCTGCTGCGCTCATCTGCCTCCACTTTTCTAATTTGGACTGTGTGTAAACCTAACAAAACCGGATCCTGGCGTGAGGGTTGGAAAGAGCGAAGCACCTTGGGGAGTCTGAGAAGGGGTAGAAAGGAGAAAGTAAAACACTAGGAATGGGTAACTTGAATAGATAACTTGGATTGGATGCTTGGCCACCTCCTTGGTGGCCTTCAGCGAGGAAAGGTGGTGGTGTGCGCGTGGCGGGGAGCTGTGCATGATGCAGAGCTGCAGGAAGGCTGTGCAGGGTCAGCCTGGAGAGCGGCTTGCTCAGGAGCCTCTTCATAGCAGCCCCCTCAGTTCAGGAGAGACGGTGTGAAGCTGGGGTGGAATGGGACAAATCATTGGGCAAGGTCTCTTGGGCACTGGATTCGAAGACCTCTTCTTTCAGCTCTGTCATGCCTTGCTTTGCACTGTGAAATCAGTAGAAAACTGATCATTCTTCTATTGAAAACAGCAGGGATGTGAGACAGGGAGCAGGAATTAGCCTTTCCTCTCTTCAATTCCTCAGGCCACCTTCATATCGGATTCAGTGAAAGTGTTTCAAGGTGACAGTTCTAACCTGAGTGCAGAGAGATCCCCCTCCCTCAGGGAGGGCAGTGCACGTACTGCTAGGGAATCTAGGGCCTAGCCTAAAACAACTTCAAAAGAGTTGGAAAGGACCGTAATGTGAAATCTGCATTGCTGTAATGTTTTGCACAGGGCTTCAGAGATGAAACACCTTTTAAGGAAGAGCTTGTTGATGAACCGATTTTGGATTTAGGAAGGTCGTTTCAGCTTCCTCAAAAGGATATGGACTATGAGAAGGAGTCCTGGGAAATGCATGAATTTCTGAAACCTAGAACGGAAGTAGATGAAGAGCGGGAAATGTTGGTAGATGATGAGTATGAAGTAGATTGTGACTTCATGAAATACAACGTGTCTGCTGGACAGAAGGCAACTTCAGAGGAGGACCTCAGCTCTACAGAGCAATGGGCAAAGAAACTGGAGATGAATACAGTACAAGACATAAGATCTAGTGTCGACTTCAGTCGAAAACAGTCCCTGGAATATCCACTCAATAAAGAGCTGACGGTAAGGAAAGCTGGGGGTGCCCCAGCACCATATCCTGACAGTGAGAACCTACCTATCAAGCACTAAAATCGGTAATGAGCTTCTCGTGTAATTACTAGGTTAGAACTTGGTGCCTCCAACTGTTTTTGTAGATTTGCATTTTGATTGCTGTTTTACAAATAGCCCTGTTATAATGTTAGGGAAGGTTCTCTGTGATACTTCATGTCTATGTATTTAAGTGCTTGAATGATACATGCCCTGATTGGCCTATTTACAGGCATCCTACACTTGGGTCTTTTTTCCCATCTCTGACTTCTGACTCGTTCCTTTTCTGTGCTCATTTGTGCTCATTTGAAGTGCTTCAGTAATAGCAGAAGGTGAGGTCAGGTCACGGTTGTAATAATCCAGAGGCTTCAGCAACAAAGACAGTGAAAGAAGCTCCTGTTTTCCTCCTTATTTTTAATCCTGATCAATTCCGTGAGCCAGATGATACTGCAGTTGAGCACAAAATGATACAGGGGAAGCAATTGTAACAGGGATACTGGTGGATAAAGGAGCAGAAGCAGAGATAGCTTTGGGGATATTGCCAAACTCTTATTTATGCATCCTCAAGTGCTCTGAGATCTCTTCCCTTTTTGAGTCTTTGTTCATTCATTTGCTAAACAAAAAAGTGATAATGGTCTTCCATGCAGCAACTTCTGAGAGGTATGCTTTTATATGAAGAAACAGAAACAAAAGTGGATTTAAAGTCACAACCACCAACAGAATTTCAGGATTGTCTCTTTTATACATATAAACATATGTATAAAAACATATAAAAACATATAAAAATAGGCCGAAATGTGATTTCAGCTGCCACTTTTGTACAGCAGTACCCAATGTGCAATCCATATGTTTGTCACTTAAAAACAACAAATTTGTAAGTTGTCAATAAGTTCTTGTCTGGATTAAAGATATGTGAAAAGATGTGTCAATTGCTTTATACTATAATTGTGCATACTAGTTTTTCATGCTTCTCTTCTATACAGTGCTTAGATGGGCAGTTAGCATTTCATAGTTACATGAGTAAATAAATACGAATATAGCTCAGAAAATCTGAATAAAATCCACGTTTGTGTCAAATACTCCTGTGTAAATACTGGTGTTTTCCAACTTTGCTTTTTCTTATCCATTCAGTATGAAGAAAATGCCAGTGTAAGTTCACGATCTTCTGGAACCACAGCAGACAGCAGCTATCAGGCAGGCATTTTTGATACTGAAATTACCCAACCAGGAGCAAAGAACAAGATGGATTTAGGTTTGTAAGAAGCTTTTTCTTGTATTTTAATTTCATATTTAGAAAACTTAGCTTTAATACCAAACCACAAATTTGTGTTCAGTCTTTTGGATGATATAATATTCAAATGAAGAGTTCTACAGACTCAAGACAATTGAGCTTCAAACAGATTCTATCTTCATGATCCTGCTTCTCCAGGATATTTCCCTACCATTGCCCCAATAATAGGGAAAAGTGACTGCAGCCACAGGGCCTTTGCTTTGTCCTGCTAGTGGTGAGTTGATGTGTAGCTATGTCCCTAGGGCACTGTCCACCTAAGCAAAATAGCTCATGGCTGTTTCTTTCAGGAATTTACCTTTCATCACATCTGACTTCTGATTCTGTAGGTTTTCATACTTAAAATAATAATAGTAGGCTGTGGAGAGAGGGAATGTTACAGACTTACAGGGTAATTTTACCACTACCAGCGTCTGCAAGTGAACTCAGTGGTAGGTGATTGTACTGTATCATGTTTTTGCAATCACAGAGTTACAGAAGGATTAAGGCTGGAAGGGACCTTTGGACATTTAGTCCAACCCCCTTGCACAAGCAGGGTCACCTACAGCACATTGCATAGGATCTGATCCAGGCAGGTTTTGAAGATCTCCAGAGAAGGAGACTTCATCTCTCTAGACAACCTGATCCAGAGCTCTGTCACCTTAAGTTTTTTTTTTATGGTGGCAATCTGTGTGCGAGAGCAAAGTGTCTCCTTCTTACTGAGGGTAGTCTTTCTGGTCACTTAACTCTGATTTTGCTCTGTGCTGCTTCTCAAGGCAGTGAGATTATTGTACCTGTGCACAAGGATTTTCCTTGCTGGATCTGAATCCCTCCTCTATGCTGCATGTGTTTTAGCTTTCTGCTGCCTGCCTCAACTGGAGCAGGGAGCAACCTGGTCAGGCAGTAGGAACAGCAACAAACACATCGAGATGCTCCAAGTGATTCTTTGGAGAGGGAGGGAGAAGAGACTGAGATGGAAATTTTAACAAGCCTTTTCTTCAGATCTGATCTGAATTGGTGATGTTTCATTACATTGGCATACATGTTTTGAGCCATTTCTTCAGGGCCTAATTATTTTTTTCCCTAAATTAACAGTTGGAATTTGGTATACTATCTGGGGACTAATTTATGAGCCTGCCTGAGATGGCACTTGCTTGCTGGGAGAAAGGAGGTTGGTTTTGTGATTTTTGTGTTTTTACCGTTGTCACCCAAATCTCTCTCCCTGTTGGGTATATAAGCCACACTGGTAGACTAATGACTCTGGCAAGGAGGTGTGGTGGCTTAATTAATGTTGATATTTATGGCACCAAAATGATAGCCATTTTCTCCAGTGTGGTGGGCTGCCATGCTGGAGCATGGATTTGCTTGCAGTGTTCACTTTGCATGCGGAATGAGAGAATGAGTTTGGTGTTTATAGTTGTGCATTTTTGTGGGGATCGTGTTTTGTGTACATCAGCTTGTATGTGTTCCACAAAGATTTGGTATTTTCTGTTCCTACCTGAGTAGATATATCGGAAGATATGTCAGAAGCAATATACTATAAAAAAAGGTTAGTGTTGCTTAAGTTTCCTTCAGAAAGGTACATTTTGTATCTCTCCACATCTCTTGATCATCATGCAACATTCATATCTGGAACATGTCGAGCTAAGGGACTTATTTCCAAGGTGCATTGCTGAGTGCAGGCACAGAAGAAGCAGATATTTATTTCTCTACCTTTTCTTCAGGTACAAAGTTTCAGTTTGACTCAAAGGTACCTGCACTTCCTGTTGATCCAGATGTGGTTGAGAAGGAACTAAAAGAGGACAATCATCTTTGTTCTAAGAATCAGGACTATGGGAGAGGAATTGCCTTACCTCACTCTAGAACAGCATTGTGCAGGTATGGAGAAAGGATTTCAGTTTTCAGGTAATTTTCAGTTATCCTGTCAGTTGGTTTCCTGCTTTACTGATTGGTTGTTAGAAGCTGCATGAAGCTGCACTGTGTACGTTGGTAGTGGCCAGTCATCTGACTTCTGTGCAAGGAGATGAATTCTGCAGTTTGTTCTGAGTCTCTGCTTGCCACGTTTATTCTCCCTGAGCGCTGGGACAGAAAAGTGCCTATGGCTCTGCCACCTGCTTCCCTTATGCCAGGCTGTGTGAAGAGCCAGAAGAAGGGATGTGGTGGAGGAAAGTTGCATGGAGCAGCAGTAAAAATTCCTGCTGAGAGCTCTGCCATTAGCTCCTTCTCACAGCTCTGTCCTTTCCCCTTTCCTTTGTTTTTCCCTCCTCATCCTTTTGAGATGGCAGTTTACTTGTGGCTCACAGGCCTTATCAGGAAAAGCTATTTCTTACTTGTGCTGCTGAGAAGCCTTGAGCTGGCAGAGGTAATAAATACTTGCCACATATGTGAAGTATCCTGTAATTCCCCTGGCCAATAGTCCATGAGTGAATAGTGGATCTGCTTTTGGGGCCCGTTGAATCATCCTCAGTGCTTTCAAAGTTTAATCTTCTCTTTGGGTGAAAGCAGCTCAATGAATAAAGATAAAGGATTATTTCTCCAGCACAACATTTTTTTATTTATTTATTTTTTTTTTTTTTATTTTCCCTCCATGTAAGGGTACCATTTATAGCTTTGAGGATCATGCAGAAAATCTGTACCAACGTATATACTTTGAAACTTCTTGTGGGGGTATACAATTTAATATTTCCTATTTATTGAGTGATTAGTATGTAGTTTAATTACCACGCACTCGGGAATGTTTAGTGGACTGCACAGAATCTGTTTTCTCATTTGTATCGTATTGGGCTTTCTGGTCAGCTGGCCTGGTTTTTAACATTTGTATATCACTCTATAAGAATCACAGCAGATTAACTAGTAAGTAAATATAAATAGTTTAAACAGCCATTTAGAATGAGTTAAAGCAGCAGATTTAAACAGGGTGGTGTGAGGAAGCATTGTTCTCATAGTGCCAGATACAAACGTGGAAGGAATTGTGACCTGGTGCAATTCCTGTGGTGATTCTTTTATTTTTTTATTCCTTCCTGCCCTCTGCTCCCAATTAGTGAGTTACCTGAGAGAGAAGAAGGAGAAGGAGAAGAAACTCCCAACTTGAGCCACTGGGGACCACCACGGACGTATGTTGATCTAGTTGACCTATTTCTAATTTACCTTATGTCTTTTCATCTGTGAAAGAGACTGAATTGATTTACTTCCAGACCTACCTTTTGACCTGGGCTTCCTCTAAATTAAAAGCTTATTGGAAGGGCAGTGGTCTTGTGTTGGCAGCAAAATTTTGTTTTTGTAGGGTGAGGTCTGCTCAGGATAAAGAAATACTTCTTTTGAGACCATTCTTAGGAATATTCTTTACCATATACTGTTAAATCTTGAAAGACCAAAAGCTCACATTTATTTAAGGCTCTGTATTTAATAACTTCAAAAGTTATTTCAAGCTGTTAAACTATTGCATACATTTTTCAGTGTTGAGATCTTTCGAGACCCTTGCGTGTCTCTTGGAATCAGTATTGTTGGTGGACAAACTGTCATAAAGCGTCTGAAGAATGGAGAGGAACTTAAAGGGATCTTTATCAAACACGTCTTGGAAGATAGCCCAGCAGGAAGAACCAGAGCTTTAAAAACTGGAGATAAAATACTTGAGGTACTTTTTTTTTTTTTTTTTAAGGAAATGAAGATTGACAGATAGTTTTGGTGAGTGGGAGGGACAAAATACTGCCACAGCTTCATGAAGTATTTTATGACAGTGTGTCTGGAAAACAAAATTAAATTCTTCCAGTACTTTTCATTTCGGGTCCTAATACAGAGCATTTTTAAGATCGTCTTGTTTATTAAGAACAGATAGGTCCTGGTATCTAATGCTTAAAAAAATCAAAAAAAAAAAAAAAAAAAAAAAAAAAAAAGAAAGGCCATTCTATCCATTTAAATGCAGAATAAGTACTTCTTTAAAGTGGCATTGCTTGCATAGATTCTTCATGCTGAAATTTTGGCTGTTATTTGGAGTGTGTTGGTTTAGAGTAGTTGACAGTCTGATTAAGTACTGTTTAAGGGAAATTCCCGATTCTGGTAGATACGTTGGGGTATCCACTTGGGCAGTGACATTTCTGGGCATCCTATCACCTCTGACTTGATGTTGGTTTTTACTCAAAGGAGTATTTCTGATCTGGGTTTCCCAAGCTGACAGTACTGTTCTGACATGATATTTTGAAGAACAGTTTCAAAACAGATTTATCTTATAAATGGGCCAAACCTGAAAGAGAGGTGCTGTGTCTAACACTTTCTGACAAGTCTTGCTGCTTATTTTGTTTTTTTATCTAGAAAAATTGCTTTGGGAAATATGAAGCCTCTCTTTAGCTTTTAATAGCAAGTAAGATCCTTTTTCTTAGAGCATCATAGAAAAATACTTTTAACATAATTTCTTTTGACTGCTTTTGGTACCTTATTATGATTCCTTAATCTGAAAGCATGCGACCTCTTCTAGTGACTCAGTGCAAGAGAGAAACTGTTTAGTAAAAATAAATTGTTCGCTAGGTTTCTGGAGTGGACTTGCAAAACGCCACACATGAGGAAGCAGTAGAAGCTATCAAGAATGCAGGGAATCCTGTTGTGTTTGTCGTTCAGAGTTTGTCCAACATGCCAAAAGTGAGTTTGTTTTTATTCCAGAAATTAATTAATGTGTAATAAATATCTAAAACTTCTCTATACTTCTTTCAGCAAGATTTTTCTATTTTGTATCTGTCCTTTCTTTTTGCTTATGGACTATGCAGTTACTTTTTGGTCTGATTCTAAACTTTGGTTCTCAGATGTAAATCTAATAGATGTAAATGATCATTTTTTTATTTGTGAGTATATGGAATGGGTGGTGATTTAGGTCTGCCACATGTCTACTTGATCTGTGTGTTTTATTTCATATTTCATAACTAAAAAAATGCTCTAAAATTTGAGTGCAAAGGGACGTGGAGCTGCTAGAGAGAGTCCAGCACAGGGCCACGAAGATGATTAGGGGCCTGGAACATCTGCCCTATGAGCAAAAGCTGAGCAAGCTGGGCCTCTTCAGCCTGGAGAAGAGAAGACTGAGAGGGGACCTGATTAATGTATATAAATATCTCAAGAAAGGGAGTGAGGAGGAGGGGGCTGGCCTCTTCTCAGTGGTGGCCAGTGATAGAACTAGAGGAAACGGCCACAAATTGAGGCACCAAAAGTTCCACAGGAACTTAAGAAAGAACTTCTTAACAGTGAGGGTGACAGAGCACTGGAACAGGCTGCCCAGAGAGGTGGTGGCGTCTCCTTCTCTGGAGATCTTCAAAACCCACCTGGACTTCACCCTGTGCCACATGCTCTAGGGGACCCTGCGTGTGCAGGGCGGTTGGACTAGATGACCTCTACAGGTCCCTTCCAACCCTAGCCATTCTATGATTCTATGTAGCCAAGGGTATCTTGTCCTGGGGAGGAGGCTTGAGGAGACAGGATTGGCAGAAATTGCAATGGGACTATCCAAGTTGGCTCTGTTTCTGTATTTGACTTTTTACAGTAAAGAAGATGCAAAAAAGTCACCAAAATATTTGAATGAACCTTACTGAGAAACTTACCTTAGTTATCTAAAGAAAACTGATGTTTAGCTGTGTTTGAGGCAACCAGAGGCAGAGTTTGAGGCAACCAGAGTGCTAAGCACTTACAGCTCCCATTCACCAAGATAGGGTGCTGCTAGAGGTGTGGGAGTCTGTTACCTCCTGTGGTGTAGAGGAACCCAAAGGTTCCCTTTTCCCTAGTATGACCTAATCTTCTGGACCAAAACAAATTACAGGATAAACTTGCATACTTGCATTTGAGTACTACTTACAGGTTCTTGTAGCATCTTTGAGATTCAACTATGTGCCAAGCAGCCGCAGTAGTGCAAATGCATTAAGATGTTTCCCCTTGTAAGGATAAAGAGTACCAGGGAAGAATATTATGCAGTGCCTAAGGATGCACTTCTCTATATGGTGTTTATCATCACAGCGATGAGTCTCTTTCCTGTCTCAATAGGTAAACAGATGGAAATTGAGATATTTATTAGGAGTTTAAAGTACTAAGGTTAGTACAGAAATGATTTCACATGGGAGCTCCAAACTGCTTGCAGTGCAGCTTTCGTTTGAGAAATTTCTACTGTTGGCTTTGGGCTGCCACGTGATCATTTCCGATTAATCATTCTACGGTGAAGTTTTTATAGTCTTTTTAACTGTTTTCATAGCAAACTACAGTCTTGTTTTTTTTTAAATAACATCTTTCTACTGTACACTTTTGAGCAATAAAGATACGATAAAGTCTTGCACTTACTCATGTAATGTTTACTTTCTAAAAACAGTATTCAACTCTGATTAAAAAACTGACTCTTATTCAGAAGTCCATATTGAATTCTGTATTAAGTATGCATCTCCATACAGTTGACTTCAGATTAGTATTTTATTGAATGGAGAGATGGGGTCAGACATCAAAGAGAGCCCTGAAAGAAATACCAAATGCTTTTAATTTCCTTAAAAGCAAGTAATTTAAAGACTGTGCTGTGATGGTCTTCTACATTGGGCAAAATGAAGACTATACTGGGAATCTTTATTGTTTTCATTACCTAATTCTTTTGGTGTTTGCTTTGTAACCAAAATGCTCTTTTTAATATGCACAACATACACATTGTGTTTTCAGGTGGTTTCTGTTGTACAACCTAAGGGGAGCAGAGCACAGGATGCAGACAAAGAAAATAAGAATGAAAAGGTAATCATTTTCTTTTGAATGCAATACCTGAATTTTCTTAAATCAAATGGAATAACAACAACTTGTGTTGTAAGTGGATGTTAAGCATTTGTTGAAGTCTGAAGTTAGGTTTGAAAAGATTTCATTGGAACTTCTGTGGTTCTGTTTTTGCCAGATGCAAGGCAAAGGACAAATGTCCTTCGGGTCTCTGCTGGCTACTGTAACTGCACTGCTCTTGCAGCTCTTCACTGGCACCTCTCTGAAAGTAGAGTAGTTTTGCCCAGTTTGGTGTCAAACTGATTCCACTTGCTCAATGGAAAGAGAAAGAATACCATGTACACAACTAATATACTTAATTTCAGGCTCACCGAAGTTCAGCAAGATCATGTTATAGGATAAACAGTGCACAAGGAAATGAGCACAAGTTATCTGTAGTTGGCCTACGAGTGGGTTAGCAACTACTGCATAGAAACATTCTAAACACTTTATTGGAGGTTTAAAAATAGAAGAATCCGTTCAGTCTAAGCCAATGCATTTGTTTTGGTTAATCTGCAGATGCAGATGTAATTTCTCACTCTGACAGCCTCCAGTAAGGGCTGCGGTGTCTTGCCGTGTACCTTGTTTCTGGGAACGGGTGGATTGCAGTAAGCAGGTATTTTGAGTGCATCAGAACCAAAGGAACAGAGGACACAACTAGGGTGGATAATAACATTTGTCCAGAGCAGTTTAAAATGCCAGCTATGAATATGATGAATGTTTTGTTTGAACTCGCTCAGTTCTCCAGCATTTTTTGGCAGAGTCGGAAGGTCTTCTTGCTTCAGAAAGTTTCTGTAAGCCTCCTTTCAGCTCCTGTCAGCTTCATAAACCGTGAGATGCAGTTATTGCAAAAAAAAATATCAGGAAAGATGTTGAAGTCATGCTTTTATGCCAGCGGATAATAGTTATAAAGAAGCAGTTACAATCCCCTTTGCTTGGTTTTGTTATCTGTATTTCTAGTCTAAAAAGCGCTCATCCACTTGCAATGTGCTGTCTTTAATCTCCAGGACTCCAGCGTGTTGCGTCCTATAGTGTTAGGAGGTTAAAGTGTGAGCTTAATCTTTTTCAAACCTTTTTCATCTATTGGTGCTGTAAACTAGTGGGTGGAATATTGAAGAGCTTCAGTGCATAAATATGTAGCTCCTCTTTCCCTTTGAGCGTTAATTCACAAAGCAGTCATACTGTGCTACAGTAGGGACAGCTCTGAGTTGGAAAGAGTTGCTATTAGTGGATTACTAGCCTGCATCCCTATGGGAAATCACTGATATTTTGAGTCCAGTCTTCAAAGTGTCACAAAAGAGTGTGGTTTGAAAGCAGCCATAGTCAGTTGGAAAATCTGCGTCTTCCCATATGATGAATTATCTTTTCAATACTGCATTTTTTCTCTCTTTTTTTTTTTTTGTGTGTGTGTGTGTGTTTATCCTCCTCTTGATCTGTTTGTTTAAAAACAATCACTTGAAGTCATTTGTATAAACTCACTTAAAACAATCAAGCTTCTTGTGAACTAGATGTTATTTTGCTGCTTGGCTATAAGCATACAAATCAGAGTAACTTAAGCTTAAAAAGCAGCAAGATATTTCACAGTATCAAGTTAAAGGAAAATAATGATGCTATAAATCTAATTCTTCTATTGATGTCCTCTCTTCTTTGGAAACAGTGGTAACATGGTACCTCCCATAAAAATCAAAGGAAAGAACAGTTTATAAACAAAAAAACCCCGTAACTTTTGGACATAGATCTTTGGAAAAAAAAAAAGAAATTGAGTAATGAGGAAGAGTGAGCATGTCAGACTTTATTTTATGTATTTTTCCCTTGGTAAACACTTCATTTTCTTAAACATCAGACATCTGATAGAAAAGAAAAACAGTTTTTAGCATTTCTGCCAGAGTGAGACTTTGCCAGCGTGACTGTTTTTGCATGTAACTCTAACTGAATGTGTAATCTAGAAATACTTAATTTTTATATAGTGCACTCTTTTTTTAAAGATTTTATCTCTTATGAAGTGGCTTCTGAGTGCACTGAAATCAATTCAATTGCATTCTAGTTGGCTCCTGTCTATGGTCAGAAAGTTTTAAGATGATTCTTATAAAACTTAGCACATTGGGGGATAAGATTGTTTTTCTTAGGTCAGTAAAGATATTTGGGGGAAACAACAATGCAGAGAGTGATTCTCAAGGTTTTGCAGATGTAGCACAGTGCTACCGCAAAAACAAAGCAGATTCATCATCTGGATTTTCAGCAGGTGAGAGAAATCTATCTTAGGGACCTTGTGCAGCTTGCCTCAGACTTTTTAACAAATGCAAGAGGTTTTACCTTAGCCAAAAGACCAAGATTTAGGCTTTAAATTGCAAGGAATTTAGTGATATTGGTTTGGACCTTCCACCTTGTGCGTAGGTCTCCATGCGCTGGGGCTGCACAAGGCAGATGGAGGCTCCAGGTGTGCTTTAGACTTTGGGGAAATAGCTGTCCTGTCTCAAAGTGCTCTTTTTAAGCACTGTTACTACAGATGGGCTAAAATGCTTTTAATTTATTACTCTAACACTGTCTACAAGGCAGTGCTTTGCTGTTAAAATTTTTAAGTGGGCAGGATGATGTAAGTCACATCTCAATTTTGTGTGTAGCTGCATTACAATTTGCCAATTAGGATATTCTATACAAATTCAGACACAACTTTCCATATAATACAGATTTAGACATAACTTTCTTTTTACATGGCAGAAAATCTTATTCCAGGTTTGATATTTAGATGTTACATCCTAATTCCCAGAATTTGTAGAAGAGATTTGAAGCATTTGAGATGTTCTAATGGCACGCTGTGCTCTCGGCTCCCTCCCTAAAGTGCATCCTGCTATTAGCAGCCTGGCGGCGTGGGATACAATTGAGCGCAATTTAGTGAAATCATGTAGCCAACGAAGGCATGATCCAGTTACTCTGAGCTATAAAAACAGTGGCTTGGACAAGCGAGCTCCTGTTTTTGTTAGCTTTGTAGCTGATTCTTCATGCCTGGTATGCGTCGCTATATGCATCACTATAGGAGCTGCCTATATTTATGTGAGGTAATAGAATTTTCATAGAAGTTCTAATTGAAGTTGCTTTTTGTATTTAAACCCAAATACAGATGACATGTTCTATGCAAATATGCTTGTAGTAACAGCAAGAAGTTTGAATTTTGATTTTGTATTTTAAGGATTTGCTGACCTTAATATCAAAATTATCTAATATTACTTGAAATATTGAAGTATTTGAAGTTTCTCATGAGAAATGAATTATAATTTAATATTTTTATGCCTTGGTGGATGTTCATACTTATCTGTTTACAATGATGCAGAAATATTGTCAGTAGGAAAATACGAATGCACTATTGTATTTTCCTTCTATATACAGAGTCACTTTTTGTTCTAATTTCTTGCATAAAAGTCCATGCTGCAGATTTTAGCAGTGCAATTATACCCTGTGTATGTACACAAGTAGATATTTTAGGATAGAAGGAAAAATAGATTTCCTTTTTCTATAAGGAGTATGCAAAGCATGTAACTATTTTTCCCTGAATCTATTAGAGAAAATATGGGGCTCCACCTCCAATGAAGCTGCCACCTCCATATAGAGCGCTCGAAAGATGGCACTCAGAGGAAGCTAATGTGGATGAAGAGGAG
Organism: Eudromia elegans; assembly: GCA_003342815.1. NCBI lineage: Eukaryota > Metazoa > Chordata > Aves > Tinamiformes > Tinamidae > Eudromia > Eudromia elegans. Next base: position 470,383 of record PTEX01000360.1, read on the forward strand.
GAAGCTTGTGCAGATAGTAAGTAGTGCAATATTTATTAAGTTGCTTTGGGCTTATGGAGCATGATTGGGTTATGTGAAAAACATACCTGCCATCCAGGACTTGTGTTACGGACATAGCACTGAGCATGGCAATAAGAGGTAGTCCACAGACTTGATCTTACTGATGGCTACTCGTTTGTAATTTAGATGGCAGACTTTACCAAGCCAGGCTTGGGTAGCTTTCCTCTTCTGAATTGGTGCAAAAAGGGCTCCATTTAATGTCAGTCCAAGAAAGTCAAAGGAGGATGTGGAGGGTGTGTGTAAGCAGAGGCACCCGCAGCGGACACAGGTGTGATGCTTAACCCTGGCAATAGCAGTGATGGTTGTGTAGGCCTTGCCCTAAGGCTGAAGTATTATTTAAATCCATTTTTTTTGGTAGCATCTTTCAAGGGAAATATTCTTTGACTGTCTAATTTTGAGTGATCTATAATGATTCGCACTTTGCGGAAGAGTAAACACCTAAGTAGGATGCAATATCAGCTTAAGAGCTTCCAACAGCATGATTTAGATTCCAGTATACTATTATGTTAATTCCAACTTTGGGTAGTGGAATATTATTATCCTTCCAATAAAATATTGAGGAATATTAAAATCCCTGTTAGGATTTCCAAATTATTTTCTGAAATAATCCACTTATTTCAGAGCAGAAGTTCCCAACTTGAGGCCTCCAGGTGAGCAAGCTCTTCTGCCTGCTCTTGTTGACTTTACTCCTGATGTTGGCAGTGACTGGGAAGCTTTGTCCTTGTCCTAAAACCAAAGAGATGATTTTAACCATCTCATTGAAGCTGAGATGGTTAATGAGGTTGATTGGTCACTCCTAGAGCATTTTAAGTGGAGACAAGATGGATATTGGAAGGTTGTTCTCACAGAAGGAATCACAGATGCGCAAGAGCAGCTTGCTCAGGTCTACTTGTATTTCAGGGAAAAAGCTACCAATTCTTGATCTACCTGGAGATTTTTTCCAGAGGTTCTTGTTAAAGAACTTGTCATCTCATCTGCTTGAAGACTGCATCTTAGTCACTTGAATATTTTACTGTCTTCTTTGGGCATAGTGTTTGACTCCAAACTGTGCATTTTAGAATGAATGTAATTTACTTTTAAACCAATTCTGCTGGTAAAAAAAACTAGTTGTAACAAACTGTTTTCCGGCTGTTGTTAGTGAAGAAAATTGTAATTCCCAGTTAAAGAATATATTTGATCTATTGTAGGATTCTCAAGTTGTCTGATTAGGATATGCCTCAGTTCAAATGCTTGCTGGACATTTTGCACAGATATAACTTATTATTGATGTGCTTGGTCGTGTTTCAACTGTTTTGCAATTCCTAATGGATTTAAGAATTTCATTCCTGAGCTGAAATTGATAGTTGAGAAAGTAAAGCAACTTCTGGTATTAAGTTGATCAATTCCACCAGAGCAGGGAGCAGCAAGCAGATCTATTTGGACGTATCCCATTGTCTCTACCCTTTCTACTGACTGTCATAACCGTTGCTTCCTTGAATCTTCCAAAAGCAAGATGTGTCACTTCATCTGCCCCTCTCTTCACTCGGTTTCCTTAAAAACAACAAAAAAAAAGACAGTCTAAGGAACTTTAAGTTTATACCTCAACCCTTTAAATAAAAGCTATGTTAGAAACACTGGAGCTGTACTTAAAAGGATATTAAGCAGCTGGGTAGCTCTGAAAGGAGTTTTTACAGGTATCTTTTTTGTAATCACTTGGAAAAGAAAGTATCTTCCATCATGAATTCCAGCACAGTATTATTTTTGTGAACTTAATAATTTGATAAGCTTCCCTGAGCAGCAGGTAGATTAGATTTATTTTGTCTTTTTTATATAAAAGATCAAAAAATAAAGTCCAGTGGGTAAATCTTTGTCTTAGTCTCTGCTCTGTTCCCTTCAACTCCTGTTCGTGTGCTCAGAGCGTGAAAGAACTTGGTGGCATTTTGAGGTAAGCGAGCTGTTAAATCAGTGCCTTCTGCTTGGTGTCCTCGGCTTGTGCTCCTGATGGATTTTCTTTTCTTTTTTTTTTAACTTTCTTACTACTGCAGCTGCAGTTTCATAAACCCACTCATTGATTTGTCTCATATTCCAGAAATAATTTACTTGTTCCACTTGACCTGAGTTTTTTCAAGTCTCTGCTTATTGTTCCTTCCATGAGAGTTCCTTGCAGTCATCCTGCTTCTGTGTCCATGTTCTTCATTTGTCCCCATATGGAAAGTGGAAGCTGAGCGATCTGTTAGGCTTTCTGTTACACTTGAAAATTGTTTATATTCTTTTTATCTCATCTGTACTGCACAGTCTCTCCCTGTTTTGTCTGTTCCCCCTTTTAAGGGGCTGAATAACATTTTAGTAATTTCCCCTGTGGGATCCAAATCCACTTACCTTTGGCAATGCTCCATTTTATTTCTGTGTTTTTCTACCACTGAAACTGTAGCTTTCTATGCTGACCTGCTTTAACAAATGATCATTTCTTGTAGATATTCTGCCTTTTATTTCAGAGGTGGTTGCTCACCCAAGGAGTTATTTTCCCTTACAGGCAGCTGTGCTACAGACACATCTATCCTTACTGAAGGGGTTTTCTATAGCAGTGAGTGGCCATAGGTGTGCTCTGAGAATCTGCTAATAGACTAATGTGCACCTCAGTGGGGCTTATTGTTCTAATAGGAGGTTAGTAGTGAAAAGAAACAGAGGAAATGGATGGGCAGCATAGTTGATAATTAAGTGTTTTATAAGGTTTGCTGTGGGGCATTAGTAATGGTGCAATTTAGATGTACTTTGTAATCGAGTTGAGGACAATAGTAAGTTACATGGGAAAGACCTTTAAAAGCCTTATAAGAAAGTTAAGATGACAGCTGTTTAAAAAATTTGGAGCCCATAATTATAACATGTTAGATTTTTTTTTTTACTTTATTTACTCTTRTCTAGCTGGAAGACTGAGATTGATATGCTTGGTTTCAAATAAGTTTAAAAAGGTAAAAATAGTTAACAGAAAATGGTACAAGGTGGCTAAGATAATGGAGTAGATGCTGTTGTGCTCAGACTTCCTGTCTGCCAGGATATTTAACTGTAACCTAATCTCCCTTCCTTTTATTTTGTCTCTAGACCATGTAGAGATCAACAGAGTGGCAAAAAGTTTAGTGATTTAGCTTCCTCAAGTGCTTTCTGAGGAACGACTTTTTCTTCTCCCCAAACTGGAAGTTTTTAAATCTCTCTAATGCTTCCCCTTGCTTAGAGTTAGGGTGAAGGGGATGTGAGTGTAACATGTCTAACTTGGTTGTGACAGACCCACATTGGGTTGAAGAGTGTTTGACCATATGCACATTAGATGGGGTTATTTTTCTTTGCAAAAGAAACCCCCCAAAACCCAAAAGAGAGCTTGTCTGAGACCCTGCAAAATATGGTTAAGTGCATTTGGTCATCTTCAAGTGTAAAGACATGACCTCAGGAAGCCTTAAGTGCAACGGTGAGCTAAGGTGCCAAAACTACTGCTGTCACCTTGGATAAATGCCAGAATTACTGAAAAGGAATGAACTAAATAAAAACAAAAACATTAGTATATCAGCATAGCTCCCAAGCGTCTACCTGCCTAGAGTTTGTCATTTTATGCAAAGCTGTGCTAAAACAGAGCAAAAAAAATTCAAAATTAGGATTCAGGTGAGGTGGCTCATGTAGCCAAACACTGCCTCTCCAATAGATGTCACTGCAATCAACAGCAAATAGCAAAGATGTTCAGGGAATAAGATGTGGCCAGGAAAAAAGCCTCAAGCTTTATAAAATGTTGAAAAAATAATTATTGCCATATTTAACATATTTAACAAAATTTAAGTCACCGTGTGTGTATTTAGTCGGGTTCATTTTCAAAGATGATGCAAAAGCCAGGATTAGAAAAATAGAGCAATGACTTTCATTTTTTTTTAGCTCTAGGTTAATCTCTATTTAATATGACTCTATACTGCTAATCTTCTTTTCTCATTCTTCCTCTGAGTCATAATTAGCTAAAATATGTAGGTTTTGTAACTGGTCCTAGTAAAAGCCCCAGAAGGGCTGTGCACTGTGGACAGCCTTGCAAGCTGTACTGTGTGGGGATAAGCTGCCATTGATGTCATTATAGTTTGGGAATCATTTTGAGTTTTATTATTGAGTTGATTTTTTATTTTTTTTTTTTACTCTGTGTTTGCAAATCACATGTACAGTTCTCATCTGATGCAGAAGGAAATTACATTCTTGATGAATTTTTAATAGTAAAATTGCAGCTGGGACTTTTTTTTTAACTGTGTGCTCGTACATAATGCACTGAACAGATGGTTATGTGTGTGCTGTGATATACATTCTAAAGAAAGGACAATGAACTTTAAAAATGAACAAATTAATGGTATTAACAAAATAACAGAATATTTTGAGTTGCTTTAAATGCAGCATTTGGAATAGAGAATTGGTAAGGACTTCCCCAAATTACTGAGTACACTTATAAATGTAGAGAGAGCTGTTATCTTTGTTTTTTAATTACTAAATAAGGGGGTTTGAATCTCTTCAGCATTTCAGTTCAGCACTCATTGCAATAAAACTAATGCTGCTCATTCAGAGTCGCAGCAAAATACAAGTCACGATGAAGTTTGACTCGTCCTTGTGATGGCAGCTGCTTTTGTTTGTTTTCTGGCATGTGAAAATAATGCAAGGACGTGCACCGGCATCGCGGAGCCGCAAGCTTTGCAGTGGTGCAAAGCAGCGCGTTGCTGGAGTCGTTCCGAGCTGGGAGCAAGTCACTGATAACCCCTGTAGCCTGCGTGGAGACGATGCCTAGATAAAAAAAAGGCTTTTAACCAGTGCCGCGCCGTGGGTGCTCAGCGTGATGCTAGCTGCAAGTGGCAGGGAAGCACCCGGGCGCTGGAGGTGAGTTGTGCTCAGGGATGGAGCTGTCACTCGAGCGCAGCAGAGCCAGGCAGTGCCACCCCGGCACGTGCGGAGCATCTGGGGGTGACCCGGGGGAGCCCGGGATGCACTGTGCTCGTGCAGGCAGCACCCGTCTGCCGGCGGCTGCGAGCCCTCGGGCCGCCTGAAAGCCATGTAATTGATGACATCTCATGAGACAAACTGACAGTCTGCCCTTAAGGAGAGGAAAAACCTGAGGGGAAAAATAGGCCCAAGGTCGTGAGAAGAGGCGAGCGCCGAGGCTGCGTGTGATGAGGATCGGAGCTGCGTGCGGCACCGGGGCTTCGCCGGGAATGCGGATACCCTGAGGGGAGCCTGGCACACCATGGTGCAGGGGGGCTTCCCAGGTAAGCACTCGCCGCGCGCTCCGCCACACTGCTTCCCAGCGAGCCCCTTCGAGACGGCTTAGTGAGAATTTAGAAGTAGGGAAGTGCTGGAGATGAGAAAACAGGAGCACGGATGGTTTTTCTCAGTTTGGAGCGTGGACGTGCACCCTGATTAGAATGCTGCATTTAATAGCTTTAAAATGTCTTGCATTTCCTTATAAATCATTGCTGCTGTAGGACATGGTTGTGCAACATTCTGATGTACCAAACTGATGCAAGTGTGCTGGTGCTTAAAATATAACAATTCCTATCACTAAATTTTGTGCTCTATAGAATAATCTCTTCCATAACTGTTATTGTAATGTAGAGACAGATGGTTGAATTTTCTTCACTTTGCTTGCTAAGAATGTGTTAGGTAAATGTTTTTAGACCTAAATAAAAAGCTGCTGGTAAATCTAAACTGAATATTCAGCATTTTTTGTGGTAAAAGGAGGCAAAATGAGAGTAAAGCAATGTGATAGTAAACAAAATGAGCTATTTGCAGTGAAAGATAATCTAATCTTTAAATACTACCTTGGATTGCATTTGGTGTTAGGTATGATCTTTTCCTCCAACACAAGCCAGGTATCCAGAGAATAGCATTAAAATGCCAGGCATGCAGTATCCTCATTTGGTGTTTTAAGGTTATTAAATTCTTGAAGGCAAGGTGCAGTTAGCTTCTGTTGTTTGGCTCTTACTCAGGCATTTCAGATAAGTAATTTCATATAGCTCATGTAAATAGAAGATGATGTCTGTTATAAATCTGCACATACAGGTACTGCTGCACAAACTTGCTACTGCAAGTAGATCTCTATATTACTTTCACCAACGCACTCTTAATATCACTGCAATGACTTGCAAGTAAAAATATCTAAAAAGGATGCAGATATTTTAAAGAAATGATTGCAACATGAACATTAGCCCATAGAAGGTTATGTGTTTGTATTTTTAATTGTCTCATTTTTAAGAGAATAATCTTTTGTCATTGCTATCTTTACATCATTTGTACTGTTGCTTCCCTGCACAAAAAAATAAAAAGAAACTCCATTGTGCAGGTCTTGTCCAGACTAGCCCAGCTTTGCTTTTAGTAAGAATGCAGAATAGGTATTTGCGTAATAGCCCTGTTCCAAAATGGTCTGTTTGGATTTAAACAGTAGCTACTCTGAATATGAGGTAGTCCCTTAACAGAAGGGAAAGTAAAAATGTTGAATGACAGTAATTTTATTCTTTACAGATGTTACTTTTGTTTTCCATAGGATTGCAATAATTGAGACAGCTGTCTGGAATAACTTATTTAACTGTTTGAGAAAGTCTAAGGTTTTTTTTTTGCTATCAGTCTTAAAAATAGCATGCTGAATAAAGGAGAAACTCATTTAGGGGCTATTCATCAATTTACCTTCTGCTCCATTCAGATGTATAATTGTTCTTTATTAGAATAGCTGTCATTTAAAGAACAACTCGGAGTGTATTGCTGTAGATTTGTTAGATATCGTACATCATGACTATTAAAGATCTGCTTTAAGTCTTTGTAGTAGCCACATGCACATTGAAACATATGCATTTGTGTGTATGTGTGTCAATGTGTATGTGTAGAGACTCTGCATGCATGACTATTTCTATTAGCAGATTCAAAATACTTTTTCCATATTGAGATTAGAAAAGATATTGTGAGAACTGGCTAAAGGACAGGTCCTATTCTTCCCTACCCCAACAGTGGTAATGAGTCTTGTATAATTTTTGTATGACGAACATGTCTGTCTGCTTCATCAGTGCTTAGAGACCACAGCTTTTCTCTTTGCCTCCAAAAAAGTTGTTAGAGAAAATGTTGATGCATTTCGGTGTGTAATGAGGGAGCAGAAGTTGTTGAGAATGCAGAAAGCCTGTGTGTGTGTGTGCACACGTTATGGGCAGAGATGGGGCTGAGGGCTGAGGAGCAGATTCCTGCAAGGCTGAGCAGCACAGACTGCCCCAAGTGTCCCTCTCCAAAGCGGTGCCTGTGCAGCTGAACCAGGAGCAGCAGCCCCTGCCTGCACAGTGCCCTCGCCGGGGGTGAATGAGGAGCCTCTTCACGGACCTGCTGTTTGTCTGGTGCTCGCTGCTGTCCTGCAGCTTGGGTAGGTGCCTCTGCACACACCCACAGAGTCCTCGTGCACCTTGCCTGGTTGAACAGGAGAGAGTTCACAGCAGGCGGTGGCCTTGTGGACTTCCGCAGCCTTCCAGCTATCCCCTTTGCCCACATAGGGTTGGACTGAATGTGCAAGAGAATAGGACAGGTAAGTGGGATAGTTCAGAAACATGGTCTAGGGGAAGGATGAGGCTTGACTGTAGGGTAGGACCCAAGTTGTTCTACGAGGAGCTGCTACCGAGAGCAGTACCTGAGCAAAATGACCTCGGAAAGGTCCGCTCAGGTCCTGAGCGTGGTACTGCTCAGTGGCAAAGCTGCAAGTGGGTTGTGCAGATTGTCCAAGGTCAGAAGTGGGAAACCTTGCTTCATGGTAGCACTTTGTGATTGTTTCTGGGATACCAAATAGCTTTAACAGCTTACTTTTTTAAAAAATATATACTGGAAGTAGTTTTGGAGGGTGTTATAACCCTTACCTGAAAATCAAGTACATTTGCTGCCCTCTATATAAATGCTAAATGTTTCATGGCTCTAAATTATCAGACAAGCTTAAGCAGAGCTTTTTAGACCGAAGAAAGTTACACTTGCGTATTATACTCTGCAAGGTCCTTTTTAAAGTGAGGTGGGAAATTGTCATTCCATGGTGTGATGCTTCTGGGAATATTCTGGGATATTAAACCTAGGCTGTCCTAGGTTTACAACAAGCTGTTGCTTAGCTCAGGTACGCAGTTCAATTCTAGGAAGAAAATGCCATGGAATATTCAGGCAGAAAGATTTGTTTGTGTGCCTGTGCACATGGAGTTGTTATGCCTGTTTGTAATAGGCTTGTGAGGGGAACAAGGGGTTATTTTATCCCAAACGAGCTTTTAAAGATACTCTGCTTTTAAGCCTCACTCTCTCCAGGTGCTCTGCAAGTATCAGCAAGCAGCAGCATTCAGTGCACCTGAAAGCTACTGTGAAGTACATCCCATCCTTCTTCACCACGCAGCTGTCTGAAGCCATCTGCTCTTAGAGCCGTGGCTGCTCCCCAGTACAGTCCTTGAGGGCCATGGAGCCTTGGTGGGTCCTGTGGATGCTCAGGGAGGGTTGAGGAGACTCCCGAGGTCCTGAGGCACTCCTGCTTCCTTGGCTGAGTCCCCCATGATGGCACTGTCAGATCCAGAAAGATCTTTCTGCACTGAATTATAAACAGCAATGCAAATAGTTTTCTAACTAGAAACTGCATTTCGTCTAGATGTTTGGCAATAGAATTGATTTTAAAGCAATGAGGCTGGACTGTGTGAGTGATCTTCATTTTGTGACTTGAAATTCCTTTAGGAATAGGACAGAAAAATTATTTTAGGGCCAATGCAGTATTATATTGTTGTGTGCGTGTTATTAATGTGGTTAAATTAACAATGCAGCAATTCCAAAGCAAGATCTCATTTCAGAGTCTAATGAATTAGAAGGGCAGGAGATGCAAGGTTTGCAGGATGGTCCTAAGAGCAGAAATGCATGAGGTGAGTGCCCTAACACGGTTGTTAAGAAGCAGGTGAGGTGTCCCTGAAGGACTGAGAAGAGTAAACAAGGGGAGTAAATGAGATGAGAGCGGAGCTTGAGTGATGAGGAACAGAGCAGCACGCAGGATCAAGCATGGCCAGCGTATGGGTGAGGGCCAAGAAGGCAACTGAAGATGATTGTGACGAATGGGGAGTTCAGTGAAGCATTTCAGACACAGAATGGTGTGGCCATCCTTTTGCATGTGCGTGAAAATGGATTGTGGCACGGCAAACGGATGGAGCTTGGCACAGGGATGCGTGTCAGGGAGAGCCAGCTGGGAGGTGGGAGTGAGGTGGGCGGCTTGTGGCATTGGCACTGCCCAACGAAGGAGCCCGTCGACGGCCTTCACTCCTATGGATCTCTTTCCCCTTGATGCACCTGGTGTTGAGGAAGATTTAAGCTCTTCCTGTGACCAGAGCATTTCTAAGAGCTTTTCCTAATGCGAGTTGTTTGCTACTGTGATAAGACCTGGTCTCACACTAGAGCTTTCCCTCCATCAGGGTTTTTACTGGGTTTCTTGCCTCAGCACAGTTGCCTGTTTTGTGAGCCTTTTCTAGCGCTTCAGAGACATCTGGTCCCTCATCAGATTTGCTTCACATTGGCCAGCGGGATCAAAATTTTGGGTAGGGATCTAGGCTTGCACTGTATGATTGCATATGCTTTTTTCCTATAGGAAAGCAGAATAAGGTGATTCACTGTGTTAAAACGTGAGTTAATTTATATTAAGTATTGAAACTGTCATTAACGGATGCAGAAGCATAGCTCCTGGACTGCATTTCAGAAGACCTGACTTCTAGCTCAGTCTGTGGGGTGATTTGATAAGTCATATGCAGATATAGATGCTCACAGCATAAAGGGCTCTGTGGAACTGCATGCCTCAGTTCACAGGAGTTAAATGGCCAATAAAAATAATAAAATAGAATAAAAGTAAGAGTCAGGATCCATAGAGTTTGAGCTTCACCAAAAGACAGCATTTATTCCCAAGGAGTAAGTCTCAGAAGCCTGAGTCATTGCATTTGAGGGCTGAATTCACACAAAGGGAAGTATCCATTAATGCCATTATAATGAGGCACAGTGTTTAAAAATTAAAATCATTCAAATATCAACCCCAAAAGAATTATGGTGAAAACTGTCAAGCCCCATGCTTAGTTTTCCCCAAGAGCTTTTGTTTTTCAACTTTCTTTAAGGTGAATTGCTCCTTGAGGCAGAGTAGAAAGTCTGTTTAATATGTTGGAATTTATCCATTTAGTTCTTCCTCCTTGGATAAATCCTTTAGAGATGGATTTCTTCTGCCGGAAGAAAAAGGGAGAGCACTTGACATACTGCAGGTCTTTGTTCAAATACATCATCTATTTCCTGATTATAATTGGGTTCATTTAAAAAATGCCCAAGGCTTAATGCATTAATATCTTTATTAAATACATTAAGGGAAAGAAGCTGTCGGTTACCTAATAACATATTTTTATATTTAAAAAACTGTTAAAATATTCTGCTCACTTTTTTGAGATTTTGTTTTTCTTCTTCAGATAAACTCAGCACTAATAATATATAAACAAAGGTATCTGACCTAAGCCTTTATTTTATCATAAGTGCAGCATAAACATGATTAGCTTTTTGAAGAGTTTTTGAAGTCAGCTGATTAGATAAGATATGGCTTATTTTGGGAGAGTATATGACTGTTTTATGATTTCACAGGGATTTTCAATAGTGGGAGTTTTGTGATCAAGGCAACTTATTTCTTAGTCTGTGCAGTTTTCCCCATTTCACCTTATATACAGGGCAAATGGAAGTTGTCTGCATAGATGTAATCACTATCGTTGTGGTGAACACATCAGGTGTGATCTTCAGAATCAATCTTAGATTAGATTAGTCTTAGATGACTAATCCTTTCAGTGACAGGAAGTTCTCTGTGACTTTATTAGCACAGGGTACATGTTTACTTTCAGTTTATACTACATATGACAACATACAATCATTTCAAGTGATAATCTTTGCTTTCTCATTTTAAGAGGAAACATTTGCATCAGTTCAGTGCTTGATTGGTGTCTCTCTCTTTTTGGGATAACAGCATTAATGAAAGGCATGTTTTCACCTGGGAGGTTTGGGTTTTGCTTGTTCAACTACACTCTTCCTTTATTATTCTGTAATTGCTCAGGCTGTGCAGCTTTTCACTATCCAGCAACCAGAACGGACTGAAAAGGCGACAAATGATGAGCATGGGGCCACTGTTCCTCCCCCCGACAGCAGGAAGGGGCCACGGACAAGCAGGGATGCGACTGTTGGCTGAGTCTGGCTGCTCGGTGGTTGGCCGAAGGATGGGATCCTAGGGATGAATGTGACTGGATGTGGCCAGTTGATCACAAGAGAACAGAGTTTTATGTGAGAAATGGTGTTCAGAGATGTAGGGATAGGTCTGTGTCTTTCAAGTCATGTGCCCTGTATGTGCTTGAAGCTTTAAGGGGTAAACTAGTAGCTCCCCTGGGGTGGTGTGTCCTTAGCTTGTGCATCTGTTTTGTGTGTAAAATCAAGATGAAAATGTTGAACCTCTTGAAAAGCACATGTACGTCATGGCTGAAGATATGGAAGCTTATGGTGGAATAACTTTTTATTAACTCAAGATGCTTTAACTTGAAGTTATCCGTGTGTATTTGTTTTAAAATAGAAAGATAGGCAATCACCAGCACTGGCTGCAGGCATTTTTCATTTAACCTCAGCAATCGGAGGCAAGGCATGATGTTGGGAAGCTCAGATTTATACTTAACAACAAAAAAAGTCATACGTACCCTGCAAGCAATCCTGGATGTGATAAAAAGCTTGGAGATGTGACTGTAGTGCAATTTGATAGCTGAAAAAACAGGAGCCAAAGGCAGCCAGGCTTAATCTTTTGTGGCTTCTTGGCCTTAGAAGGTCCCTGCAGGCTGTGAGGAGGTAGAGGGTGGCCCAGGCACTTTCTGCTTTGCTAATATTTTACTAACAATTCTGACTGCTTACCCAGAAGCCCATGGTGAGAGATGGATGTGTAGAATACAAAAATGCAGAGCAAAAGTGGTCCTCAAGGACTTGATAAAGATTAGGGCTTACCCTAATCTGTTAACATAATTTACATGAAAAAAAAAAAATGCAGGAAGTGTATGTGTGCCTTTGGAGAAGTCTGTGACTAAAGGCCTGGAACAAGAGTCTGTTGTATTAAGAAGCCAACTTCTGCCTTTGTCTTTAACTGCTTGAAACAAAGGCTCTTTCTTGTGTCTTATATAACTGAGTGGGAATAAAACAAACTTATCAGATTTGAACAACTTGTTAGAAGGTAAAAAAGGGTATTTTCCAGTCATTGAATAAAAGCTATGAGTGTAGACTTGAGTATTAGTTTTAAAATCACGCAAGTGAGCATGGCTGTGGGCTGATGGTAGACCCTCAGTGAGGTCACTGCGGGTTTGGTTGATGAGGTGTTTGTGAAGGCCTGAGGACAGACAAAAGGAACTTTTGACACAGAGGAATGTTGACTGTTCAAATATGCTTCCAATCGCCGTAGTTCCTTTGGTTCAATTCATTATCTACCATGAATAATAATACTTTTGTTTAATGTTTCAATTTTAAATGGAAATGTATTTAATAAGATCTTATAAAATTATTTCAATTATCTTATTTGTAAATACTTTTTAAACAAAAAGCTGCTGTCTATATTTTAATTGCATTATGATTTCTGTCTAAATAGTATCATAAAGAAAAAGATATAACATAAGTAAACATTGTTCAGCACATCCAATATATATGATAAATCTTAAGCATTTTAATGGATGTACATCAAGTGTTATATTTATGTAAGCATTCAGTGCTTTATCCCTTTGGTTAGCATGACGAGGGGAAAAAAAAGTATAAATGCCATCTTCAGTTGCAGATAAATATCTGGTAACTAATATCAGTCTTTAGGAAAAAAAAATAGGTAGAAGTGTTAAAATTGGTCATTAGGACCACTGTTGACTGAAATCACAGTGGAAGTAGCTGTTCATGATCTGTCTTCCTTGGGTCTTCCTATGTTGTCTTGCATTGTGGTTTCCAGTGCAACTCTGTGGACATCTCTTTGGGTTTTATAATCCGAGATGACTCATCCAACTAGAATCTTTTCTAATCTCAGCCACAAAATATTTCAAAATTGCTGTACAAACAAATGTAAACTACCATATTGTATTTTTAAAATATAAAAGTGTAATTTAGTGCCCATCATTTCACTTTATCTGAGCCTGCAGGACTGCAAGGCCCTGCTCTGGGGGCAAGGTGAGCAATCATCTATCATCTATCTATCATCTCCTGCCCACCAGACTCTTACCTCCACCTGCACAGCATCTTTCCACAGCAGAGTGTTGATCCTTCTCTTGCAGATTTAGTTTTCAGCCAGCTCAATGAGGTTTCATGGTACTTTGGCTTGTTAGGATAACTGCCCTTCTACAAGCTTTATACTGCTTCATCTTATAGTAGCCATTCTTCTGGAGACCTTCTGTTAAGGGCAGTCATTAATATTTTTCTTGAGATCTTTGGGCTGGTTGGTGTGGATCCTGTTTGCTGGTCAAAAGGTCTTCACTATTTGAGCCCCAAAGCCTCCCAGTTTTCTCATCAAGTTCCTCTCCAAGAAAAGGAGGTTTAGACTCTCATTGCAGGTACTTAAGGTAGGTGAGAAATATCTCATCATCTTGGCTTGTGAGAGGTGTTCTCTGTGCTTCCTTTTACTTACTGTGAAAGCTGGGAGAGCTGGGGCTCAGACCCATAAAGGGCTAATTTTGGTAACAACCTTCCAGTTTTTGACACTCATCTAATGTCATTCACCTTATTTAGAGAGATTCCGGTTCTGGGCTCCCCAGTACAAGAGGGATGTGGAGCTACTGGAGAGAGTCCAGTGCAGGGCTACAAAGATGATCAGGGACCTGGAACATCTGCCCTATGAGCAAAGCCTGAGAGAGCTGGGCCTCTTCAGCCTGGAGAAGAAAGGACTGAGAGGGGACCTGATCAGTGTCTATAAGCACCTCAGAGGAGGGAGGAGGACGATGGAGCCAGCCTCTTCTCAGTGGTGGCCAGCAATAGGACTAGAGGAAACAGCCACAAGCAGAAGCACCAAAAGTTCCACAGAAACTTAAGGAAAAATTTCTCAACAGTGAGGGTGACAGAGCACTGGAATGGGTTGCCGAAAGAGGCTGTGGAGTCTCCTTCTCTGGAGATCTTTCAGAGTTGCCTGGATGCCACCCTATGCCACATGCACTAGGGGTCCCTGTGTGTACAGGGAGGTTGGACTAGGTGATCTACAGAGGTCTCTTCCAACCTTAAACATTCTGTGATTCTATGGTTCCAAGATGATGACTTGTGCAAGTTGCTTTGTGGAAACATTGTCAGGTCAAGTTACACTATGTTACTGTTAAGGGAGGAAGAATTTAGATGTTCACAATATTCATTGTTAATGCTGAGCCTCAGCAGAAAAGCAGGGAAGTAGAGCTCTCCAAATACTCTTTGTTCAGTTATAGACACACTCACTTTTCCATTGAATGAGTGAGCAGCTTTCAGATACAAATGTAGAGAACCTGCTCCTACTGGAAGGAATAGTTTGGAATAAAGAATCTCTGTCCTAATTGCAAAATGCTCTGAGGAGGACTCTGCTGTGGAATGGGTTGTTGAAACTCTGCCTGTTGCAGCACATGGAAATTGGTATCTACTGATGTTCTAGTTAATGTTAACAGCCCCCAGCTCCTCGATGCACAACGGGGCAGGTAGGCAGCGATTGCTGCTCTCTTCTCCAGCCCCGGCTGCCCAGTCGTGTGTGAGTCACTGGAGAGGACCGTACACCACCACGCTGCGAATGCTGTGTCAGGGGGAGTGCACTTGTGGATTTGGACCTTAAGCAACCTACCCCACAGTAGTGGGGGGTATAATGCAGTGCTATACCGTACAGTATTTTTCCACCCTATTTGTTCAGTTGTCTTTTCAACAGCCAGGAAACAGGGCCTGCTTCAGCTTCCTCTTGAGGTTACCCCATGTTTTAATTGTTTTAATGCTGTAATTAATTCAAAATGCCTCTGCCTTCTGTGGGCCTAGACATCTGTCACAGCATGATATATTTGAAGCATACATATTTGCATTCTGGTAGAGGATGTTATCTCTATATTTAATCATATAGTGACAGTGTGATGCTCAAACAACTGGCCTATTTTGTGTCTTGGCTATCCAGGTAAAGTATCTGGTTTATCAGTTTCTGGGCAAGAAAGATGCCTAAGTTTCTTTGCACTAACGTATGCAAGGGCGCAGGAATGCCAACTGCTGCAGAGGCCTTCGGCTTGTGACGATGCTCCACGCTGGTCACTGATTGCTGGATAACAGTGCCAAGGAGGCCATGTCTGAGTAACTGTGATGGTGACAAAGTCCTGGAACAGGCTGCCTGGAGAGGCTGTGGAGTCTCCTTCTCTGGAGATCTTCTGCGCTCACCTGGATGCCCCCCTGTGCCATGTGCTCTGGGTGTCCCTGCTGGAGCAGGGGGTTGGACTAGATGATCCCTAGAGGCCCCTTCCAACCTCAACCATTCTGTGATTCTGTAACTCCAGCTGCTCTGACGAGGGTTAATACGTTACTGAAAAGGCAAAAAAGTGCAAGAGCTGTGTGAAGTGGAGGGAAGACTCCCCTGTAATGAGTAATTATTAGCATTGGGGTTTTCTGCTTATCAGTTTTCTCTAAACCTTCTTTTTTTTAAATTTAAAAGTTCTTGGATAAACACCAGTGTGAGTAAGATCATGATATCCTTGTAATCTAATTCAAAAAGAAGAAAACAACCTGCTCAGAAAACCTAAATGCTCTGTACAAAAATCACAAATTCTTGAATGGAGTTTGGAGTCCGAAATAAACAGAAGAATAGATGGTAAAATCTTTGTGTGTTCAAAATGTTCACATGAAATGGTGCAAGTGTTGAAGCTATTCCCTCATATTATGGACTGCAGCTAAACTGTTTTTAAGCAGGGTCTAAATGACACTTTTTCTTTGCTCTTGTCTTTAAGTGGGATGATTGTAGGAAGGAAGCAACAACATTAGGTGATAACCATTTTTAAATGTCATCTGCTTATAGAAATGAAATGGTACTTGAAATGGATTGCCGAGATTCTCATTATACCCTTATTCCTTGATTAGTTAGACAAGAAATTACTAGTAGAAATTTTTACCTTTGGCTGTAGGAAGAATGGTGTGAGGGCAAAGTGGGATTTGAGGGAAGCACAGGATTTTTCCTATGTGAGCCAGAAAGTCATTCCAGCATTTGCAAGGACTGAGAGCTACCAACTGGAATGGGAGTCAGAGCTGAAGGAAGCAGTTAGAAGAGAGAAACTGCAGAGACCACAGCTAATACCCTGAATTGTTTGCACACACAAAAAAGAAAAGAGGCAATCTTCAAATTAAGGCAAAGACATTGACTTGTGAGAGTTAAATGCACACTGTTCTTTGGCTTGGGTGTTTAAGAGAGTGTAAACGCCCCCATTTTAGCTGACCTTTCTGAGATGCCTCTGCCTCTGTGGCACAGCTCCTACAAGAGACTGCTGGTGTTATATATTGATAGCATATGGCTGCTTTGTGAACGTTCTCTCACCTACATTTATTTAAAATAACATTATATTTTGTCTCACAGGCAGGAAGAGGAGAGGTACAGCTATGTACCCTAGGAACATGCTCTTTCTTGCTTGCATTTGTCAGACTTGGGATTGGGAGGGTTGCTTGAAGTGTACGCTAATGCAGAGCAGAAATGCAGGGGGTTGTTTCGCTCTGAAAGTCATTGCCTGGTCTTACTGAGCAACTTCCGAATGTTGTACACAAAGCAGAGCCGTGACGGGGGATGACATGGCTTCCAAAGGGGGATTTTAGGAATTGCTGGAGTTCTGGATCAGATGAGCGCCCTAGCACAGGGATGCTCACTACCTCTTTGGGGCTGACACCAGTATCTGCAAGGAACTGGTCCCAGCAGCCTGTCACGGCCACCCAGAGAATTGGACAATCTCTGGCTCTTCCCTGGGATTTGTCAGATCTGAATATAACTGCCCTATTTTTATTTATCGACTTTTGTTCACTGAGAGAAGGATATGTATGATTTTGTGAAATTTCAGAAAGCATTACAGAAATTACCTTCTCTCTATTGTTCAGTTTAAAGCATATGAAAGCAGAAGACTGCATCTCTTTTGAGATAAGGTTTGGAGAACTGTCTGCCGCCTCAGAGCTGAGTAGCGACTAGCAGGAAGATTAAAACAATAAGCTTGTTATATTACTGGTAGTGGGAAAATTCTAAACCCCATTTGTTCAATTATGGTCCCTTAACTATGCTTATTTAGGTTCTAGTAAATTGTAATCAGGAAATTAGAAGTGCTGCCCTCACAGCTCTGGTGTTAGCTTTCTGGGGAAGTTTTTTTTAATGTTTATAGTGAAACCAAGAAGGGAATTAGTTGTTTGACATGCAGGGTTTGCGCTGGGAGGGGATGCTGGCTGCATTGTGATGTGTGTCACTGCTGAAGGAGGAGCAGCGGAGGGGCTGCTGCAGCGCAGCTGCCGGGCAGAGCCATTGGCAGCCACTGACGCTGCCACCGCAGTGTGTGCTGTGCAATAACAACGGTAGCTGGGGACCATTAGCACGGGCTGATAAATGAGACCATTGCAGAGTCTCCAAAAGGCAGCATATGTTGCTAGTAGTTATCTGAAGTAATGCAAAAGGGAGGAGAAAACCTCAGCATCTGTCACCTTTTGTGTACAAATATCCTCTGTCATTTCCTTTTGTGTTTTTTTCCTCCTCCTTTTTCTTTTCCATATTTTGCACTGAGGGCTTTAGTATTCACAACATAAACCAGTCATATTGCTGAGTCATCCAGAGTTTTTTCTTTCCTCTTTACCTCTCTAGATGGACTCTTAATGTGCATCATGCAGAGAGACCACATTTGTAAAGAGACCATCCTTCCCTTTCAGCTCATTTAACTGGAGATTTGAGCAGCCCAGGGGAGCAGGTTGCTCAGCCTTTTGCAAGACTCATATGTATCTTTGTAATTTAAAGAGCCTCTTGTCTTCCTGAGAAGTGGTGTCTACTTTTCAATACAGATGAATTGTGTGTGTGTTGCAAGACAAGGTCACAGAAACTCAAATGTCACGAGCACATCTTCCCCATTTATTTCTTTTATCTCTTTGTTCAATATAATAGGAATGGGTCAACACATGCAGCAGCGTAAGGGCGCATCGCTTGAAATCAGATGTCTTTCATTTCCAGGACAATTGTCTACTATTATAACTGGGGAATGTTCTTGCAGGAATCATCACTAAAGACCAGTGCTTATAGTTCACATTGCATCTGTGTTTTTCAAAGAAACTGAGGATTCCCATTTAGCTCCTTGCTGTCATTGATATGATGCATTTTCCGAAGTTTTGGTAAGCATGTTGTCACTACACATAGAAAAAACTCCAGGCAGTGCCCAAATGGAGAATGTGACGTCCCCCATGTAACACAGGAAGAGCAGAATTGCAATTACCTTGTGTGAAGTATCAGTTAATGAAGGCAAATAATGGGATTTGCTGCACAAGCAGATGCTGACGGGCTCCCTGGTGCTAGGCACAGGGCTGCGACGTGGCACCAGCTGGAGGGGAGAGAACAGCTGAAAAGGGCATTACAGAGGATATGCCAGAGAGGTGCATTTGTTTAGGCAGGAAATACTTGTTTAAAATGATCTTATGAGTTTCTGCTTAAGAGGCAAACTGAGACTAGTTCCTGTGCTAACTGCACAAAGGGCTCAGTCTCCGCTGATGCCTTCCTTGGTGTTAGGATGGGATTTATTCCCTTCTCCCGCTCCCCAAACAAAAATATGTGGGGGTCAACCCCCCAAACCCAGACTTTTTATTTATTTTAGCAAATAAAATAAGACGAGAAACTTGAAAAAAGTTACTACCTATGGAGTGTTGATCTATTTTTCACTCAATGCCTTTTTTTTTTTTTTTTTTTTTTAAAAAATAAATATATTTTATACTATTGTCTTTTTTTTTTTTTTTTTTTTTTTAAATTCCTCCTACCAGGAAAAGAAGTTGTTTCCCTGGGGATACCATGGGTGGGAGCCAAGCTGGGAATAGGCTCTGCAGCTCTCGGCTCCCAGTCGGGCCAGGAACCTCTGTGTGGATCTCGGCCCGGGCAGCTGCCCTAGTCGCTCATTTCTAGAGCACTAACACCCAGACTTTCAGTATGGAAAAGAAATATATGTGTATTTTAAACCTTGTAGTATTTTTTTTATCTCCTGTGAGGAGCGTTTTGTGCTGTTCAGCTGGAGGAGATTCTGCAAAACTTGTGCCGCTTGGTAGTGCTGATGGTCCTAGCTGGTGGCTCTGTAGGCAGCGTCAGTTTTCTCCTTGCGTCTTACCTTTCCTACACAGCTCATGGGGAGCTGCCAGGAATGCACTTGGTGCTGCAGGCTTTGCTCTGGCTCCTGCATGGGAGACGTGGTGTCCGTGGGAAGCGAGCAGGGACCCGAGTGGTGGCAGCGCAGCCAGGAGCTGCCCTTGCCCCTGTGGAGCACCGCTGCTTTGCTCTGGCTGCCCAAGCTGGAACCGCTTTTCTGGGGACTATTCCCAACGGTTCCGAGGCTTCTGGCAGGAAGCCCTGTGCAGCTGCCTGCTGCTCTGTGATGAGCTCAGGTTTGGTGGCAAAAAGCTTCATAGCAGTCTCAGGTCAGTAGAAAAAGAGGAGAGACCTCAGCAGCATGAATAAAGCATCCAAAGCAGCAAATGTGCTTGCATCCCCTGTGCTTTCTTCAGGGCCATTCCTGAGACCGTTCTATGCTCCTGTTTCCCTGCAGAGGATACCCTGCCTACCCTGCAAAACCACACTTTCCAAATCGCGTAGTTAGTGACACCCCTAATTACTTCTTACCTAATGGAGTCAAAATGTGTATTAAAGAACCGTGCAGCAACACTACTTAGCATTTAATGCAATTATATGAGTTTGGGCATATAATTGATAGTAATGGATAGTAAAGGATTTTGATTTGGTGTGGTCTTCTGATCTTGTGCAGAGCTCTGCAAGGTTTTCCTGGCTCGGCTTTCCAGGGCCTGCACTTGATCCTTAATGTGTATCCCCTGGCTCCTTATACCCAGGACAGGAGGGATTTGAGAAGATAAAGCAGTGGGAATGTCGGCCGTGTCCTTGTTCCTGGGTGCAGTAGCTGGGGACAGCCGTGGTGGAAGTGCCGTAGGGAAAGGGGGACATGTGGCAGGTTTCACTTTTAGTGCCTTCTTCCTCACTTTCCCTATTTTTTCCCCCCGCCACTTCCTTGTTGTCATGGAAACATTCACTTCAGCAGTTAAATCATCCTGTTAAAATATGCTGCCCCATGGTGGGATGGTAATAGCTAATATTGATCCAGCTGCTGCTGCTGACTCAGGAGTATGGCTGAACGTGCAGTGGTTTTTCGTTCCCGTCTTGATGCATAATGCATCAGTCTCCTTCGCCTTGCGCTTTGTGCTAAGGTTGGTATCTAGTCGCAGCAAAATTTCTTCATCTGCCTTTTTAGTGTTTAGCCCAGGTGCAGCTTTGGATGCAGCTGACGTTATGGAGCTGGCTTTAAAAACTGTATCTGTGTCGAACTAAAGCTGACAAAGACAATTGGACAGAAAAAAACAACCGTTCCTATGATTGACCTGTGTAATCAAAAGTTACAAATGTTTGTGTGCCAGCACTGAAAAGACATTCAGCTGCAGCTGTCAATATGCTTGGATCTGCCGATCCTGGTGATTCTGAATCACTTGAGAAATACATTGCATTCTGTCAAGGAAGCAGTGAAATGTAGATGTGGGACAAATAACGACCTTCATAGCAAGTGAGGCTGCATTTAAAAACTTGAACAATGGTGTGTGTGTGTTGTCACTGACAATTTTTTCAAGTAAGACTCTGTACAGCAGCAAATAATTGTAAGTGGAGCATAGCAAGTGTATTCCTGAGTCAGGGCGAGATGTGAGCTTGCAGTGCATTTTCATGGCTTATGAATGATATAATGACAACAGGGTGGACTGTCTGCAGCAGGACCTGAACCTGGGCTTCTGCAGTCCCATCTAAAGATACCTAAGAACAGTCTGTTATCTCAGTGGCCTTAGCTGTATGGGAAGAGAGTGGAGGCAAAGCAGGAGTCAGTCAGAACGTATAGTTTGTTGGAAAGACCTCTGTTAACAGACAGAAAATGCTAAAAAAAATCCATGTGTTGTGTGTTTGTGTTCATAAATATCTGCATGGAACTTTCATTTCTTTATCTTTGTAGAAAAAATTAGGCAAAGATATGCAGACCTACCGGGAGAGTTGCACATTATTGAGCTTGAGAAAGACAAAAATGGGCTTGGACTGAGTCTTGCGGGGAACAAGGACCGATCTCGCCTGAGCATCTTTGTAGTTGGCATCAATCCAGATGGACCCGCAGGCCGAGATGGAAGGATGCACGTTGGCGACGAGCTTTTAGAGGTAAGTGTTTTCTTCAACTGCTGAATAAAGTTCATACGGACAGAGTGAGAGAGGCAGAGGCACTGGCGAAGCTATCATTTGTACCTGAAGTAAAGCCTGCAAATGAAATTACGTGACTGAAGCAAGGAACTGCACTGATTTATGCCAATTGAGAACATGGCCTTTGGCAGGTAAATGTGTTTCCTGTGAAACAAAAATCACTGGCCTGTGGAAAACTAATGTCTTGTCAGTGAAGTCTGTGCTCTCAGCATGTTCACCAGCTACGCTTAGGGAGAGACTGTTGAAAGGCAAGAAGGGAGTATTAAATTTGTCCTCACAGGGCATATGTGGTTTCAAAGGAAAATTCACACCTTAAATTCAAAAAAAAAAAAAAAAGCCCCAGAACCCCCTCAGTGTTCCCATATGTGTTTTTTTACAAATGACAGGGATATTTCCCATCCTGCAAATAAGGTAAAATTTCTTGCTGTGATTGGTTTTCATCTGCTGTAACTTAAAATCCTACCACACTATTTTCTTTTGTTTTGTTTGGCACAATTTCACCCACAAGGCAAGAGGGCTCATCACCAAGTATTTTGTCTTCATTTTTCCTTCCTTCTTCTTGCTCCATCTTCAGCCTGAAAACACTGATTTCTTATACTTCCCCTGATATTTGGCTGTTGCAGAATGGCATTTTGCTGCACTGCCTGCTGTTCTTCCCCATGTCACAACTGCTTCATAGTTTTGAAAAATCAGCCTTCCCCAGGGACCTTGCCTTTATGGAGAAGCTTTCCCTGAAGAGTGGGTTAATGCTGACCCGCTGCTCTCCCTGGGGAGTAAATTTCCATCTTTCAGCGTCTCTGTGGCATCAGAGCACCAACTATTTTCTCAATTTTCTTGACTTGAAAAGGAGCAATTTGACTACCTGGGGATACCTTGGGAGAACTCTGGATTGCCTAAACATTTTTCACTGTCTAACAGTTGCATAATTACAGGTTTTCAAGTTGTGTGGTACAAGAAAGGCTTGTTTTTCTGTAATAATCACAACATCTGAAATATTTTTTTTGTTGGAATGGCATGATAAATGGCATGAGTGTCTCAAACCCTTAGAGAAGTTTATTAGGCAAATAACATTATCCTCCTTGCTAGTTCCAGATTCCAATTGCCAAAAAATTTAAAATTGATAAATTTCACATGTGTGCCAGTGGAAGAGTTCCGTGGTGCTGTTTTTCTCTGCATATATCATGGACCAGGTAGTTTAGGAAAATTTGATTGTTGACTGTTGTATTGATAAGCTCTCCAAAAGGAGAAGGCTTCACTGGGGTCTTCTTGTACCTCACAAGTTGTTCCTCATGGTGGTTGTTTGATCTACTATTAAGTATTGCTGTATTTGAATTAGGCACCCTCTGTGATTCGTTGCAAATGTTTCAAAGCTTGGGATTTACATGTTGGAGCTATGTTACCATTTTCAAAAGTGTTCTTGTCCTCACTTGTTGAGCTGGAGATGAAATGAGCGTTTTCTTCAGTGGAAGAAAAGTGATGCTCAGTGTTTCAGGAGTGCCACACTTAAAGAAAACTGAAGGTCAAAGGGACTTCAGTAATGACCTATCTTATTTACCCTTGCAGTCAAATTAAAGGTATGTCACTCATGGGCCGAAGTATCATCACTTGCACAAGGTGATGTGTGGGGATCTCAACCTGGTCCCTGGTGAGAATGTATCAGGTGTCAAACGTCCGCCTGGGTTACAAAGGAGGGCTTGTACATTAGTCATGGACAGGCAGCTCGTGTTCTCACCAGTGGTCAATTATTCAAAGCTTTGAGTTTTTCCCTCTAAAAAACATTTCAGTGTTGCATGTAAACAGCAATGAAATGGAACTAATGGGCATTGACATTGGCAGTTTTTTTCAATAAATATGACCATTAGGAGCCCTCCTACTTTTGAAGTAGACTGGTCACCAGGGGCAGGAGGGCAGTTTCCTGCCATTTCTTTGGCAGTCATGCAGAACTCAGGGAGGTTAACCAGTTATACTTGCAACATCTTTTACAGTAAAGAGGATTCTGCAAACTCAAGCCTGGAAAAGTTAGGAAATGAGAGAATTCAGATTGTTTGGTTCTCTCCAGTTAAAACCATAGAGTGTCAGTGCAGTCTTAAGGCACCGAAATGTCCTTGCTTCAGTCTATGCTTAGGATGGACTATCTTTACTGGTGGATAAGCTTACCTTTTCTTCCTTTGGGTAGTGTTTCACTGTGCAGATACACTAGTGCTGCTGGTCATTGACCAGGAGTCATTCAGTTATTCTGCAGGAAAAACACTGCCATTCAAAGTTCTTAAGCATCTGAACCCATTTTCTCAATATTTTTACCTGCTCAGCAGCAAGCAGGCAGACCAACTCTCCATCATATAACTGGACATTTTGAATATATTTGCATCCGCATCTTTCGTTCCACATGAGTTTTGATACTTGAGAGTGGCAACAAGAGAAAGGATTGCTGCCTGCTGTCCTGGGTTGCCCTAGTGAATTCTACTGTTCATTAGTGTTGCTCCACCAAGACATTGGGCACTACTGCACCAACAGATAATTCCCATTGGCTGTCAATAGGGGAAGATTAATGGGTGCTTTTATATGTATTTTAACTCCTCGTTTTCCTTTGAGCTGGCAGTTGATTGAATTCAGTTGAAGGATGCAGAATGCTGCCAGACAACCTCAGCTCCTCACTCAGAGTCTTTGGTCCCCGAGTTAATGAGATATCATCTCACTTCTAGCTTCTGCAATCAACATGGGGCAAGATGATAGCTCATTTTTAAAGTAGGTCTGACCTATACACTGAGTGGGATCCCGGTTGCATTAAGAATTAACACATGTGCAATTTTTTATAAGACTTTGGTGATGTAATCTGGATGGGTATGCTGCTGAAGAAAACAGGAATTTGAGGGCAAAGATCCTTTAAGCCTCCTTTCGTCCTCTTCATGGAGGAAGATACTTGAGGCAATATCTAGTCCCTGTGCGCAAGAATGCCTTTTTACCATTAGACACAGTTCTGTTTTTCTGTTCTGTTTTGAAGTGGAGAAAAACCATATGTGGTGCTGCTGCTTGGCACCCTTGCTGTGCTAGTGCAGGTGTCTGCTCTGCTTCCAGTCTTATTAGTTTGGATGCCATCCTGCCCTGGGCTGCAGGCAGCCTGGCCCAATATTATCCTCCTAATATTACTATTTCCCTGTCGGTCAGCTGTATTACTGTTAATAAAGTAAGCCCTTTTCTGCGACAGTCACCTGCTGGCTTAGGATTTTCTGCCCTCTGCCTGAGCCTGAGCTCATGCGGAAGGGACTAACTCTTTTGCCGGGTGCTGCTTCTGCCCAGGGAAGCCAGGCAGGAGTCACTGTGCAGATCTAGCTCCTGCTGTCCCTTCTGCTGTGTGTTTTTTTGGGATTTTTTTCCTAATAAATTGAATAAATGAGCTACCTAGCCAGTATCATGGTGCCAGTTCTCTTTTCGGATATGAGGGGTTGGTAATTAGGGATTTTTTTTCTTTAATTTTCTGTTTCAAGAGAATTACTTAGGCTTGGGCAAGTAACACCATCCCAAAAGGGATAGTAACTTGTCTGTAAAAAGAGAGGCTTTCACCTGTGGGAAGAAGTCATCTTGGATCAGCAGTTTTGTTGTTGTTGTTTTCGTGTGGTTTTTTTCCAATTTCCACTTAAAGCATATGGTTATAGCTTCTGTTCTTTCTTTGAGATTCATTTCCTGAAGGTAGCAGTAGAGGTATAGTGCCCTTTTGGTCTTTCACAGATGCTTTTTTCATAGACTTTTTAGAGCTTATTGGTTAAGGCTAGTGTTAAGATTAGTGTTAGACAGTAATTTTTCAAAATTGCTATCAAAATTAGATAATCACTATCAAAATCAAAATTAGATAAAGCTGCGATCTGAAAAACCTATTGTCTATGAGGGCATGGACAATCTGCAATTTGCTATTTTGCCCTTTTTCTTTCCATCTTCTCTGTAGGAAACAACAGGGATTAGCTGCTACCTAGTCAATGAGGCAAAGCCGAATTGCAATGCAGGGCAGGGGATTTTCAGTCTTTATGGGATTTATGGTCTGTTGGTCACTTCAGATGTATGTGCTTGAGCATGTGCTGGGCAAGAAATTGGGTGAGAGAGGAAGAATTCATATTCTAATCGCTTATATTTTCTTTCCACTGTTTCTTTCATATTGATTAGCTGAGGATTTTTTTGTGTGTGTATTTTCAATTTATATAATTTGACTTCTGAAAGAATTTTGAAACTTTTCCCATTGTTTCCTAGGATCTAGTTAAATTTAAAAATGCTAGAATTCCTGTGGTTAGAGGGAAGCTAATGCATTATTGCAAAGAAATAATAATTACAGAAAGCTAATCTGTCGTGTTAGGTCTTTTACAGGTTCGAGGGTATCATTTGACATGATTTTATAAAAGTCAGATGCTATTAATTTCATCAGTTTACATTACTGCCACCTAGTAAAAACAAAACTCCTCTTTTTAATATCCATATCAGATGTTCCTCTTCTGCAAATTAAAGTTTGAAAAGCAAATAATCCTTTCAGTTTTTTTCCTCTTAATTTAAAAGTTCATATTTCAGTGCATTTTTGCTTTCCTGCTACTTTAGTGTGTGTGAAGCTGTAAACCAGAAATTTTGTAGGTGTGAGCAACTGTAAATTTGGAATATGTGATAAAATGAGCCATAAAACACTATGAAGTTATGTTAAGGATCCAGCATTAAAACTTGTGTGTGCTGACCTGACCTTGTATCTGTAGCAGGTTTTTCCTTTCCCTGTGCTCCTTCTTTCCAAGAAGTCATGTAAAAATCTTTTCAAAGCATCCACTGAGTTGAGGCTAACTTAGATCAATTTATTTGTTCTCTTTTAGAGTTTTTTTTCTGTTTAAACCTTGAGTGTCTTTAATGGAAAAAATAAAGCACAGTTAGTAGGTTTGGACTCTTGGACTACTAGAATACTCCTTTGGTTAATCTGACTTATCCTTTCTTTAAATTGAGTTTATAATGTAGTTGCTTATGAAATCTTATGGAATTCTAGATGTTCTCTCTCTGTCTGTCTCTTTTTTTAAAGTAAGCTTTTGTGCTTCACTCATCTAAAGCTAGTACAACATCAGTTTGTTTTACAAAAGAAATTAACCTTTTTTTAAAAAAAGAAAAATTAATACTGTCTGGAATAACTTATGTTAGATGGTCCAAAACCTTGTGGAGATATATTACTTTGATTACTCTTTCATTTTTGTATAATTAAATAATTAGAACTTACAGACCCAGCTCACAGCTAATTAAATTTTGGACTGTTTGATGCATCTGCTGAATAGGATTAATTTAGCTGGTGCAAAGACTATAAATTCTAATCTGAAAAGTCTGCTGTTCAGAAAAATTGATGGTAACTTAACTAACTCCAAAAAGTTTGTAAAATATAGAGTATTCCCAGGGAATAATTTATTTTTAAACTGTGAGAAATTACATCAACAAAATCCCTGAATATTAGGAGTCTACTTTGAATGCATGATGCGACTTAACATTTATTTTGCTGTGTATTTTTAAGCTGGCCTTTGGTTGCCAGTGTGGACTGAGATGTCAGATGGCAAAGAGCACCTCTGCAGGATAAGCCCTGCAGAGCTCGACGTGATGCTGGGTGCTCTATGCCCATCATTGCAACCTCTCGCAGGCCCCTGCTGGCTCTGCAGCCAGATGTCCTGGCATGTCCTGCTCCTGCCAGGCTTGCTCTTGAAATGAGTGACGTGTTTTAAACGTCACCGCTCGCTGATGCAGGTCGACTTGCTGGTCTGACACTGATTATAGATCTGGTTGGCTTGAGAATAATGATTGCATTCATCTTAGATATTTGGACAGCTATTGTCTGTGTTAAGCTCCCTGACTGAGCGAGACACTGAGGAACAGGAGATATCTCGTTTTCCTCAAATTGGGAAAAAGAACTTCAGAACCTAAAGAAAGGCAAGTCCTGCAGCACCTGCTTTTAGAGCCGTGTTCTCTCCCTAAGAAATGTTCAGCGTTTGTTTGCATGCAGAAACGTTGTCCAAGGCAGCACTTTGATTTTGTTGCTGTAATTAGATATTCGCTTCTTAACAACAGAAGTGATGGCCTGCATCCTTTAGCTGTTCTTCCTGCCACACACTGCCATCACTTTTGTTTCCCTCAGTGGAAATGAGGAATCGACGCAGTCTTTATAGCAACTGTTCCTAAACTGCTGATTGCCTCTAGATAAGGTATAGGATAATGTGTCTCAATCTTTGATTTTGTCCTATTTATATGAGTCTTTGCAGGCAGATCAAATCGTCCTGAAAGTAATCTGGAAACAAAACTTAACTTCATTTTATGGTAGTGGGTCTGTGAGATAATGGGACACTAAAGACTTATTGGCAAGACTAAATTATCTCTATGTTAGTTCCTATTTTGTATTGGTCAAAATTATCAAAATAAAACTTGGAATATTTCTTATTTATACAATATTTTGATAAATTTGTGACTGTGCTGTTGAAAATATAGTATTTTGAAATCAGATCTAGGCCTGCGATTTTGTGGTCAAAACTGGAATGAAAAGAAGCTTTAAATCATCACCCTTCTGCAAGGGATGGTAACAGCTAGCTTAGTTTTGCCTCTGAATTCCAGGCTATTCCCTGTCCTCTTCCTGGTATTGACACAAGGAAGAGGAAATAGTGCTGGAGTCTAGGATGGAGCTGAGCATGGAGGGGAGCTGTGCTTCCTTCTGTGTTTATCATGGGTGATGTCTCTCTAGAGCACAGCTGTGCTAGGAAGAAGCTCTTATTACAATGTACATCTCTCAAAAAGAATGTGGCTTACATTTTGCACCCCATATTTTCTTTGAGTCTTACCATGATAGACCACAGTAAGTTTAGAAGTCTTGCATTATGTGGTATAAATTTAAAAAAAAAAAAATTAATTAAAATCATTTTCACAAAAATTGTCATTTTGTTTTGACAGATAAACAATCAGATACTGTATGGAAGAAGTCACCAGAATGCTTCTGCAATAATTAAGACTGCACCTTCAAAGGTCAAGCTAGTTTTCATACGGTAAGACAGTTCGCGTCAAAATGTTTGTTTATACTTTAGCTTGTTACATTGGTGACCTTGTTTTGTGAGTGCTAAATTTCCTCAGCTCCCTTTGAAGTGAAGCAGACCTCTTCCTTGACTAATGATCTCATAGCTTTTGAAGACTTCTCCTTAATAATACTAAAAATAAGATCTAATGTAATTGTAATTGAATGTCTGTTTTGCGGTGTCCACTGGGAACTTAAGCTGCCCCTCCTGGGCTTGAGAGCACCCTGGCAAGAGCTTCTTTCCCCTGAGTTAACTAGGATGCTGCAGTTTGGTCTCTGCAGAGAAGCACAGAGAAGGGCTGAGCACTGGCTGCAATGCAGCTCACGGAGGGGGTTAAAGGGTGCACAGGTAGGAGGAGCTCTTGTGGGAAGAGCAGGCAAGTATGGGGTATCTGCTGGATGCACAGGTGAAGGACAGCTTGGGATGGGCTTGGGAATAGGATTTTAGAGATGGGGTTGTTTGTACAGAGAAACTTTAAGGCACCAAGGAGCCTTGTGGTGGCTATGTGTAGGAGGGAACACACTAACACCTGTGTCATCTCTCAGCTGCCTAAGAATTACAAGGATTTTCTTTTACTCCAAGCATGAACATTTTTCCTCTCAGTCTATGGGTGAGCTAAGACCTCTCCGTGTGTCCCCTATGGTCAGTAGTTCAGATCATGTTACTCTTATGACCCTGGGTAGAGAAAAAGCTGTCTCTCTTTCACGGTTCATACATGCTTTGTTATTTTGGAGCTCTGATTTCTTTTGGGCACTTATCCCCCACAATGTGGTCTTCTCTCCAGCATATGCATCATATTTTATATAGTTTGGTATCCTTTGCTCATATACAGCCTGCAAGCACTGTAATAATTGGGAGGGTGAATGCATATAAATGTGTGCATTTACTGGCATGGCTCTGTCTGGTACAGCATACACAGGAATGATGGAAGAGCAACATTAGCACAATAAAGAATGAGTTGCTATACTTGGCAGCACAGAGGATCTGGAGGAGATTAATGATCTTGCTTGCAGCTCCAGTGTTACTTTCTTCAGCTATTGAAAATTAAATGTCATGTACAACAACTCACTCACCATTACTTAATTGCATGTGGAAAATGTGTCTGGTGTGGAAGCTCCAGGGACAAAAGCTGAGTGTATGGAACCGAAGCTCAAGCCTGGGTTAGCACAACGGGGCAGCACCTCAGGAACCTGCCCTGCTGTGCAGCAGCGATGCAGCGAAAGTGCTCCCCAACACATGGTTTGCCTTGGATTTGGAAATGCCCCGTGTGTTTTATACTATTTTAGTAGTAAAGGTCACGTGAATTCTTACTTATAATTTCCTGCTTAAAGATTGTCTGTGAATAAGTAGTTTGGAAGGCAAGAAGCTCTCACAGTATTCTTAGTTAATGTAAAGAAATACTGTGGCCATTGGATAAGTCTTGTCACTGTCCCTAGGGCTTAGCGGGGAAAAAAGTTTGACTTTTTAAAGGCTGCTGTTCAGGTTATAAACTTAGGTCTCGAGAATTCCAAGGGCCATACAGCCTGTCCCTGCTTCCTGCCGCACATTAGAGTGCACTGGCAGCAGATGAGTCTGTTCTCCAGACCTGAGCAGCCACACGGTAGTGATGCAGAGTGATGCTCTCTCCTAGGGGAGACTGGCTGCCACTCAGGAAAAGCTGCTTGTGGAGAAGAGGTGTTTCAAAATTTCACAAATGCCAGTTTAGGCCTTGGATCTCACAGGCGAGTTTTAAGGTGAAAGAATAGTTTTCCTTTCTGCTACAAAACACGTTCCATGAACCCTTTCTACCTTGGTGCTTCAACTTCCTAAAACTTAGACCTCAAAGTTAGTGGATGAGATTGACTAGAGTCATGAATTGAGAGACTATGCTAGTCTCAGAGGTCTTATCAGTGCTATGGTTTCATAGGAGAACTTCCATGCTTGATGTATTTTAAAGCAGTGTTATAAAATGCAGATATTGAAATGCCTCTGCTTAATGAATTATGGTGCCAACCCGGCGGAATACAGAGTAACAGGTATCTTGGGTCTCCATCCGTCTTTCCTCTGTGCATGTGCAGTAGCTTTTCCAGCTGAGGATAAAGTGCTGAGTGCAGCAGGCTGTGAGCATTCCTGGTAGCTTTGCTGCTTGGATGCATTCAGATATCTTCCTGTCGGCTCTAATGGTGTGGAAAGGGCAGGATACCGTTACCTTTGCTCTGCTTTGAAAATGAGGAAGAGCTAGTTGCAATGGAAATAATGTTATGCTCTTCCTGAGCACCAACAGCAGTGTAGCTGCATTTTATATTGTTAAGGAAAAAAGCTTGTGCCAAAGGGAAAATGTAATAAATCATTTTATTGCAATTGCAAGCTGTTGCCTTCATCTCCAAAAATTTGACCTGCTGACCAGAAAGTTATTCTGAATAATCCTAATTTCTTCTAAAAAGTTGGTCTGAGGGAAAGGAATTTTTACAGCCCACAGAACCTCAGGATAACATAGCTAAAACCCACAGGGACTGCTACTACCAATGGGAATGGGAGGATATTGGAATCCGCCCTCATGTGAATGAAAATGTTCAGATTCTGATTTCAGTAGTGGAAGAGCTGAGTAGGCTGCAGTTTTCTGGAAACAAATGTTCAGGACAGGCGGATATTTCCATAAACTCCTTAAGCAGTTACAAAAAAGAAGTCCAGAAATTCAAGACTTTCTGTAAGAACAAATTCTATAATTTCTATAATTAAATAATTGAGTGTTCGTTGGGCCTGGACTTTTAGAGGGAAAAAAAAAAGAGGAAGAAAAAGAAGAAGAATTAAAGATGTCATAGTATTCTGATTTTTCCTAAGTTCCTAACTCAAAATCTGGTCTATAAAATCTGTTCACACCTTTTTTTTTTTATATATCCAAGTAGCGTTACAACTGCATTCCCATCCTTTCCTGACGTTCTTGCTAGTAAGACAGTGTAGCAAGTGCAGGGAGAACCCCTTTACACTTGAAAGCTTCTCCCTCTGGGTTATGAGCATCTCCTCCACCATTAAATTGACAGTGGTTATTTAAAACAGTTGATTTTGGCCAGATTCCAAGATGTGGGTCTGAACAGGCCTGTTTCCCTGCAGTCCCATTAGTTACATAAGCTTGTAATAGCACATAAAAGGTTTGCAGTTAGTGTCATCGCCTCTTCCCGCATCCCTCTGCCCCGATTCAGTGCATCTCATGTTTTGTTGCTCTGTACGGTAACAAATTTGAAGGTATTTAACCTGATCACACAACTTAGCAAACAAGGAAAGTAACCACTCCAGCACTGCATGATTTTCCTAAGAGCTGTCTGCGTCCATAGGCTTCCTGCGACTCATGTTTGGTGACATCTTACCTGGCCTGCAAGTCTCACAGCTTCTACAGCAGCTTCTGAGCTGCTGTGGCAAATGCAGGTCATCTTTTGGGCTTCCAAATACCAGAAATACCTATTAATAATTTGGTTGCAGCTTTCAAAGACATGTTACACACTAATACGAGTGGAAATCAATGAGAATAGGACAAGTACATGTCTTAATCTCCTTTTGAAATTCTTGGTCTGATTCTGCAATACTGGGAATTGACCAGACAGGAAACTGAGAAAGGGACTTGTTTCTTGCAGGAATTTCTATGTCCCAGTCCCCAAAACAGGACGGTTTTCATACCCAGCAGACTATTTAGGCATGCATTGTACATTCGTCTTTTCCGGAGTCGTAAGAAAACAGTGTAATTAGGATTTACCTTTGTAGTAGGAAATCCCAGTTATGTTGGAATACTCTTTTAGAGTGAGAATTTTATGATTCAGCAAATTTCATGTTTGTCTATGCTCAATTAACTGCTTTTAATCTATTTTGGTACTTTGGTGTTGGGATAATAAGCAGAGCAAATATAGCTTGAATGCTTGCCTCAAAGGGAACATGATTGATCTGAACCATTTCGAACTGAGTTCAGTCCTGTGATTTATTCTTCAGTATGCCTTTTTTCCCATAAGATAAAAGAATGGTTTGAGGAATTCTCTATAACACTGTAGAATTTTGCCCCATTAAGTGCCATGTGTTAGCTGTCCTGTGGCTTTCCTACCCTGGAGTTACCTTGTCACTGCTTTGTGACAATGGAGTGGTGGATTTGGAGTGAAGCTCACAGTTCACTGTCCCTTTAGCCCTCCCTCTATTTCTAGGTGGAATTTTCACGGCTGATCACTCGTTATTTGTGGTGACATGGAATGAGAGATTGCTGCATTTTGTCTGAGGATGGCTAAAGTGAGGGCAGGGACTAGGAGATCAGATCATGTAGTCAAAAGAGCAGATTCATGGCACAGTTTCACACTTGCTGTGGCTATGATTTTCACTGAATCTTCAGTCTACTCTCAGATCCTCTCTTAGTGATCTAATATCCAAGGAATTGAGATATTTTCATGCTTCGGTAATATTTTTTGCTTTAAATTCATTCTAGATTATATAATTGATTGTGTTTTAGTAGTACAACTTCTATTTTTCAGTTGTTTTGACTGGGTTCTTTCATGTGGGAAAGCTTTGAAAGGAAACCCTTGCCAGCTGCTTGGTATATAGGCTGGAAATTCTTTTCCTGTTTTCTGCAGAGCTGTTCCCTTGCTGCAGTCCATATGTGTGAACAAGTCTGCAGTCGAGGAAATCAAGTAATTGGTCACTCTCCAACCTTTCATGACCTGAAGTGCAGGTTAAGTGAACGTTAAGTACTTATTTGAAGTCCATGTATTCATTTGGTTCTTACATAGTTATTGGTGAGTGGAGGGGAAATGAAGAACAAGATCGTGCCTGCTGTTAGCAGGAAACATTCTACCAGGTGAGCACCATACAAAGGTCTTGTCTTTATCCATCTGAAGGAAAAGTCTGCGTGCCTTCTCCATGTTCAGCTTTCCTGCAGCTCGTCTTCTCCAAATAAGCTTTTATAGGAAAATAAAGATGAGAAAATAGGAAATCTTTGTCTCACTTTTTCCTTTTTTTCTTGCTGAAAACAGAGGAAATGCACAATGTGGGCTTGTTAATAATCTGCAGGACCTTGTGAAGCCCGGTACTCCAGCCAAAACCCTTGGGAATCATAAGGTCACAGGGAAGAAATCAGTTCCTCGGACTCTAAGTCAGTTTTAACTAAAATATCATACAATTGCATGTGAGGCATCATTTTTTGCCCCTGATTCTTGACATATTTTATATTCCCCAAGAGCAGCCACAGCCCCCTACAGAGCCCTTGTGAAATGATGCTTTTCCTGCTGCTGAATTGCGCAGTTGCAGAGAGTTTGACAGCAGGTGCATCTCCCTTCATCATCTAGAGGTCACCTAGTCTTACTTTGAGTTCAGAGAACAGTTGGCAGCAACCTCCCTAGGGCAATTCAGCACATCTAACCCTCAATTAGCTCACTTAGGTGCCAGGTGAGTTGTCCTTGGGAGTTGTCTTGTTTCTGTGCTGGCTGGAGAGGGAGTTTGGATGCTGTCTTCACCAAGATGAGTCAGTCAAGAGGAGTCTCATTCTTCATGCAGAACAAGTATTTTATGTGCCTAGCGTTACATGATCGTGGTTCAGACACATAACTGCGAGCAGCTTCCTCTGAGGTTATGAGAGCAGCTATTGGCAAGCCTTCGATGTTCATTTGTGGTCACTCTAATTTGAATATTATCAGATTTCTCAGCTGGTTCTTTTCATTGTAACTGAATTTATGTTTTAATCAACAATCCTTGTAGAACTGGAGAGCAAAAAGAGCAATTTATTATTAGATCTGTCACTTCAAAATCTTTTCCCACTTTGATAGTGCTTTGAAGACTTCTTTGAAGCAGCATTGAAGTATTTAAATATGTATGAGTCTAAGCAGGGGGAGATTGCAAATTGTGGCATTTGCAACCTTGTATTTTGAGGGGTTTGGTATCTTTTTGTTATTTTATTTGAGGGCATTTTCACTTGGGCAATGCATGTAAGCTTTTATTGTACAGAATAAAAATGTCCCTCGTATAAGACTGCATAAAAATGTTAGTTCAATGAGGGGCCTTACCAGGCTGTGTGCAGATACACTGGAGAACCTAGTTTATATAATTAGGTACGTTGCACTTTGTAGTGAAGCTTGGGAGAAGCAAATTTTAGAAAGATATTTCTTACAAATGTTCATGAAGAACTTGTGTTTTTCAAGTTTGCTTCTCCCTGCAGGTTCTGCAGCTGCAAGGTAAGGGTAGAAGTGGGGCCTGTGTTTGTGAGGTTTGTACTTCATGCAAAGCTTTGTCAGAAAATTCTCTCTAATTGGCAAAAGATTACCAGCTGTCTTGGACACCTTAGATTTGCAGGCTTACCCTTACAGGTTAGAAAGCAACATGAAATCGGTATCATGAAGATAAAAGGAAGAGCAATGTTGCTGCCTAATACACTTTACAGGGTAAAATGAGATGCACTTGACTTGTGGAGTGCACATGAAATGTGTGTGTTTGATTCTCTGCGATGCTTAGGTTTCCTCCTGACTGCCTGCGAGTGGTTTCTGTATCGCTGGCCGCGGTGGCTCTGATGTTAACGTCGTTTCGGGCTGTTGAGAAGCTTTGAGCAGGGCCGAGAGCGGAGGCTGAGCGTGAGCGCAGTGGGGATCAGTTTGTTTGAACTGTGTGGCTGTTTGGATGAAGATAAGTAAATGAATTCCCCAACCTTTGCATGAGGGATTTATCACTTGAAATGCCTGTGATTTAATTTCCCGTCCTCTGCTCTGCTGAGAGCTATTGATTTATAGTGTTGTCTTTCAGTGATCGGCACATACAGGCTTCATGTGTTTAACTCTTCAGGGTTAGAATAAGACTTTTTTCTTCCGGACATTTCCATTAAATGATTTTAGACACGCTAATTAGCTAGGCTAATGTTTTCCTCTAGAAATTAAAGAGGAGGGGAAAACAAGTGCTCAAGGTAAGGTAACCTGAAATACAGGTGGGGATATAATGGTGGGAAATACCAATGGGGAGTATAATGGTCAAACCCAGGATACTTATTGTGTGAGAAGTCAAGTCTTGTCATCTCACACTCTGCTTTTACAAAGCGGCAACATTATCATTTCCTCCTCATTGCTGCTGGGTGAGCAGAGGTTGAGTGGCATCCTTGAACCCTGAGCAAAACCAGGTTTGTATCATGTTCCTGGCCTCTGTACTGTGCTCACCCAAGAAGTAGAAAATGTGCATTAATGCAGTTTTCAATGCAGAAGTTGGAATCTTTTTTGTATATCATATATAGCAACAATATTACATAAATTGTATTTTGCTTAGTTTGATTTAATAAAGACCAAAAATGCAGGGCTAATTTCACAAACCAAGTAACTGTAAATAGTATTGGAATAAAAATACCACAATGCACAGTGATATTTAGTAAAAAAAAAGCTTTTGAAAGTTAGTTATGAAGGTGGTAAAAGCTTTCTCTGGATTGCAAGTTAAAGAAGAAGATGTGGTCATATATAATAAGCATCTGTTAAAGAAAAAAAGAAAAAGGAGTTTATGCATAGGGGAATTAAAGTTCATCACTTTATTTGCTACTTATATTTTTCTAAAAAATTGTTCCAAGWTTTTATATTGGGTCTTTTAGAAAAAAAAATAAGAAATATAAACAAAAAAGAAAAATAAACTATTTTGATAGTTATTACTAATGCATGTTTCAGCAGTGCATATAGAGTATAAAGAAGCTATAAAATACAGGCAGCGTTAGAGGAGGCTACCTAAGTATTAGCACACAAAGGTCTTGTGGTGCAGGATTTGTGGAGTCAAAACGCCCGCCTTAAGGCAGAGCTCAGTATAGGTTGCATGATGTGGTAGTTGTGATTAAGATGACAATTTTTAATATTACATTCTTAAATGTTATATTTGAAGGACTTCCTTTCTGAATATTTAGTACTAGGAGAAARAGAAATACATACAGAATTCTGAAAAATATGTTTTAATTTCATAT
Source organism: Eudromia elegans (assembly GCA_003342815.1). NCBI lineage: Eukaryota > Metazoa > Chordata > Aves > Tinamiformes > Tinamidae > Eudromia > Eudromia elegans. The sequence continues at coordinate 506,867 of PTEX01000360.1, forward strand.
GTTTTGTTCTTTTAATTATCTGCTTATTCAAACATGTTTTGGACATAGTGGTGCCCATTGCCTGAATCTGCCTTCTATATTTAGCACAGGGGGCCTGAATTGTTCCTCCTTTCTTCACCGCATTGATGTACAGGGAATGTACATCCAAATGCATCCTCTGGCAATCGACACTGAGCTGGATTTCCAAAGCACACATTGTTAGTTAGTTTTCCTCAGAGGGAGCTTCACAAGTCCCAAGAAGTGATGCAGTCAGTTTTCTGGCAAAGAACACAAGTGGAATGAAGTGCTTTCTTGTCAAAAGCAGAGGCTTAGGAAACAGTTTTTCTTTTTTAAAACTGGTAGTAGTATTTTACTAATGGGCAAAAACAACTCAAAAGTTTGGCCATTACAGTTGAGTGTGTAATGTGTTGCTTTTTGTTTTGCAGAAATGAAGATGCAGTCAATCAGATGGCTGTTACACCTTTCCCATTGCCTTCCAGCTCTCACTCTTCTGTTGAGGTAAGGTTGATGTGTTATATTTTTTTTAATTAGGGTTTGCTAAGTTAGATAGATTAATCATAATTAGCCGTCTATTATAAATTCAAACACCTTGTCCAATTAAACCCTAAATCATAACGTGTGTTGAGTAGAAACCTGACTCGATGGGTATGTTTTCACCCTCCTCCCTTTTTTTTTTTTATTCTTCTCATCATTGCTGAAAGTTGGCATAGTACAAAGTGGCAGCCAATAAAGTGTTTATTGCCATACAGGAAGAAAACAAATCTCTGCATGAAAATCTGTTTCTTTTTCAGCCAGTTGGAGTAGTTAAGGTGAGGAGTTTTTGCCTGGAATGTCGATACCTTCCCAAAGCTCAGAAACGGCCATTTTTGAGGGCAAGACTCACGCCTTGTCCTCTCCAGCTCCACCAGAGCAGAATTATCTTCCTCTCTGCATCCGTAAAAAAGAATGAGGGTGGCCAAMCGCTTCATCTCATGCCCCAGGAGTACAGACTTGAGCTGCTTAGACAGAGAGCTCTCGTGCACAGTATTGCAGTAGATGGTCATCCAGCACACACCTTCCTTGGGATGGTGATGTTGTAGTTGCTCTCTGAGTCCCAGTGTTGACTGACTGCTGTCTGGTGCATCACAAATCCATGCCATGTCCCCACATTGTCACCCTTCTGACATCCCCGTGTAGTGTAATGCAGTTTTGAAGATTAAGCATGTGGTTAGCTTGGCTGCTRCTTTTTAATTCTGTTTCTATTTGAGTTCATAAAGCAAAACGTGTTTTGTAATTCAATCCAGGTTTAGACTTGCCTGGAGTTGATAAATTTGGGGCATCAGACTCCTGCTATTTCAATAAGCCTTGATGTTATCTTGCAGCTCTGTGTCCTTGTAGGGAATGCTGACTACATCTAGTGACATGCTTGCTGTTGCTTTACTCTTCCCATGCAGCAATAGCTACCTTCAAGCCCAGGACTGTGCAGTGCAAGAGCTGCTTAGTTTTTGTTTGACTCCAGCTCATTTTCAGATACTGCTTTGGCTGTTTTCTCCTCCCTCCATTAAAGCAACATGTTCCAAGGGAAAGCTGCTGCTGTGGCTGGATTCAACTTCCTCTGTGATTTACACAGCCCAAGTTTGATCTTTGATGCTTTAATCCTTATTTTTCTTCCCATCATTTTTTCCTATTAGTGTCTTCACAATGTGCCACAAAGCTTTAGTTAGCGGTGCTCTGTTCTTTGGCCAACTGCCTGTAGTTGCAGTCTCCCAGCATGAAGAAACCAGACTTTTTTTTCTGTCTTAACCTGTAAAGTGGATTTATAAAAATAGAAATAGCTTTTCTTTTGCCAATTGTTCACATCCTTAAAAAAAAAAAAAGGACTGATATAGCCTTATATCCTGAAAAACTGGGTAAATACTTTGTGTATTACTTATACTATCAGATAAAAAAAAAAAACCCAGCTAATTTAATAGAGTGTCAGGGTACGATAGTTGCCATATGATATAATGTTAATTTTCTTTAGCTTAATTTTTTATTTTGAYTAAGTTGTCTTAATATGAAAAATACTAAACTACTAAACAGCTAATAGGCCATAAAAACAGAGACAGATCTTGTTTTGTTACATGGAGCAGTCAGCAGAATATGAGCACGATTTGGTGTAATACTACAGCAAAGCACCTAAAACTGAGCTTGTAATTCTTTRGTCTGATATCTCTGTTTTCAGAAAGTTTTGATGCTGGGGAAACTGGCTCTTYTGTGCTGGTCTCACTACCAGAGAAATACTTGGTCTTCTCAGATGGTGCTCAGGACACCAATTGCAAAATTTTGCCTTTAATTATACAATGCTTAATGAGAATGTAGAAGTAGTTTCACATCTGGAAATGAAGATCTTGAAGTTTGGTGTCGTAGAAAATCCATTTTGCTTTGCAAGAGAGAACAGCTCCAGATTTAGATCTGAGCCTTTGAATCCAAACTCATCCGTWTCCCTGAAAATATGCAGGTCCTCGTCTGTCCTAACTTTGATTGTTGATATGGGAAGGAAAATATTTCTCTCGCAGACACAATTCTTAAAACTTTCCTAATTATTATGTAGAGAAAATACCAGAAAATCCTAATCACACAAGCTTTTCTGTTTAGTATGGGATGCTTTATGTTTTAGGTACCATTTTTGTTGGGGTTCCAGTATAGAAAGAAAAAAACTTGATTCTCCTTCAGTTATAGTGTCCTGCAGCAGCAAAATTCTCACAGTAATTCACAGAAGGGCTTGAAGTTCATGGCTACATTTACCCTAGAAGCTGATGCTTGTGCTCCTGGCATAAGCCTGGCCAGCTTGGTGGCCATGTACGGTAACCTGGCTCTGACCAGGCCTTGGCTCTTGCTCCAGGCATCAAGTGCTCCATCTTGCTGGTTCTAACCCACTTCAGTTTGGTTTTCACAACTGGCAGGAGTTAGTCTGCCTTGGAAGTTGGCCCAGATCTGCTCTAATCTGTGCTATATATATATTTACATATGTTTTTATATATATATATATATATATACACACACACACACACACTTCATGTTGATGCTTGTTTAGAAAAATGAATGAAACAGATACAAGATGTCTAACTTTAGCTAGTATAGAGAATCATATCATTTCTTAAACACTGGCATTAATCCTTTCTGCTAGGATCATGGTGGTGCTGAACCTACAAACAGTGAAGAGGACACCAGCTTGGAAGTTGTCATGAAAACCTTGACTGATGAGGAATCCATCAAAGCTGTAAGTGGCTTTAAAGCACTATGTAATTGTGATCAGAGCCTAGAAGATGGAGACTACTTGGCTTCATTTGTTTTCTATCTACTTTTATGCTGGTCATTTTTGTACAATTACATCCAGTACATATAAGTAAGAGGAGAATCAAACTTWTAGCTTCATACACATGTTCAACTTCACATGTTTTTGTGAAATTAAGAAGTCAATATAATGTGCTAAAATATTGAGTTGAAAGTTTGTATGAAGTGCTTTGGCCTCCTTTTGACTCTTCTCCAATGAGGAGATTGAGTTTTCGTTCTTGCCATCCATGTGTGACAAATTTCAGAAAAAAATGTGGGATCTGTAAATCACACTCTTATTTATATTCATAGCTTCATAAATTCTAAGGCCACAAAGACTATTTTCATGATCTAGTCTTGCCTCCTGAGTAAGAGCAATGGGATTTTCCTCAGTAATTTCTGCATCAAGCCCATAACTTGTTTAATGTGGTACTGTCAGTGTGCACTGTAATAAATACTGAACTTCTTGCAGATCCAGATGAGGGGTTTTTTTTGGTTTTTAGTATGTCAGGATTGTGCATTATCAAAAATCTGAAAGTTAGGCTGCCTTGAATATTGAAAATATGAATTGAATGTATGTGATATCCAATCACTAGTAAGCACTTAATTAGCAAGTGCATGAAATTTAAAAAAAGAAAAAGTATATTTCCTGGTATTCAACCACTAGAATTAACCCACCCCCATGTACAACTGATTTGTGTTCCTGATGGATTACAAAAGAAGCTGACTGTTTGTACTGGAATTCATAGCCTTGTGCAAAAACTTCCTTTGAGCTTGAAGATAAATGAATYGGAGCTTTATGATATGCATTTGCAGGTAGAATTTACTTGCTTTTGCTGCTATTCTTGCTCAGCTTTCTAAGAAACGTTTTAAGGCTTACAGAGTAATATGAAAAAGTTCTTCTGTTGAAAAACTCTCATGTGGGAGAAATACCAGGAACATGCTTAACTTGATATGGACAGTGGGAAAGAAACTGTCTCCTCTTGCCACTGAGATTTTTCCTGTGATGTCAAATAGCAGTTGCTTTTATGAATAGATACCAAAAACTTAATGGTTAGGAGGGAGATTTACAAAAGCATTTGAATGCCTGTAGATCCAACTGCCCATTCCCTGTTGGTTTCAGATGGGCCAACTCTTAATTTAGAGGTATAAATAGATGCAAATAGTGGAGGTAGTCATGCCAGCAAGCATCATAAATTCAGAGATTTATCTCAATTAAAATTTTAAGGTTGCATTGCTGGATATGATGATTATCTATAGGAAGGGTAACTTATTTTTTGAAAATGGTGGTAAAGTTTGGTTGTAATCAGTCCCTACTGACCCGAAGGATATCGGTTTGTGGTCATTTCACCATTAAGAGTTTAAAACTACAGTGTGGCATGGGGCAGTTATTTTGAGGAGAAGAGATTTTTGTTGTAATCTTTTAGAGACTGTTGAAGCAAAAGAAAACAGTGCCTTGTTTTTCAAGCCCTGATGGTTACCACTAGAACCTAATGCTACTTCACCAGTGTTATTGAATTTCTTAGTAATATGTCATGGGACATTTGGAATGTGAAAGGCAACATGTAAGATCAAGTTCACTGAATAAATAAAAAGTATGTGCTTATCAGCAAAAACCTTCCCCAAGTGTGTACACTTCAAAGCAAAGACAGGCTGACCTGAATGACTGCTATAATAAAAAATTCAGATCATTTTGAATCCATTTGTAGCTGATAAAATTATCAGTCTGTCCTAAGATACCTTCTGTGGTCACTTCATCACTTGATAAAATATAAAGTCGTGTAACAGACATTATTGTAGGCTTGCATGATAACAGGGGGAACGAAAACAGCTCTGTTCCTGGACAGAAGCCAGTGCAAATGTTGGGCAATATATGCACGCTTGCTAGCTGATATTTGAGGTGACTTGATGCAAAGCTGGGGTTTTTGGGAGATTTTAACTCTCTTGGTTTCTCAAAGGTGTTGCTGCAGGGCAGGAGAGAGGGCGAAGCTTGTKTGTGTTTGTGTATATGTATGTATATGTACATAGAGACTTTTAAAAAGCTGGTAAGTGATACTGTCAGAATTTTTATCTTTACTAAAATGAAAATGATTTGGGTGGTAACTGAATGTACTCTTGACTACCCTGCATTATTAGTGTCCTGGCAGAGAGTCTTCATCCTGAAGGATCCTGTAGATGGGAGAATTAAATGGACATTGGATTCTTGAGAACAGATCCCTTTTGCATAACCTACTTGAACTTGGAACAGTGATGTGTCTCAGCACAGATGGAAAGCATGTCCTTGAAGCAGCCACAAATTGGAGGGACTTTACGAAAATGCTTTTGGATGCATTGAGGGCATTGAATTAGATTAAACCAGTCAGGTCACAGGCTTATGGCAATTGAGGGTCATATAATCCAGGGCACGAGGGATTAGAAATCTTGTGCTTTACCCAGGTCTGGTGTAAGTGGGGAGGATTAAATGTTTTTAAAGGTGAGGTTCAGTGTCCTCTAGATGTGCGAGAGGAAGTTTCAGAGCTTAGTCGTGTGTTAAAATGAAAAAATAAGRTATGAAAAAATAAGGTATAAAATATTTTTATCTTTTTCATTATAATAATCTGTCATAAAATGASAAAACTATTTTTCCATTTCTTCCCTGTCCCTTCTGATAATACAGTGAGGTCATTTGATTTGATTTTCTTGCTATCCAGACAGATAAAAGTTATAGGTAGAGCAAATGTGGAGTGTAAAACAAAAAAAAAGGAAGTGAGAAAGAAAGCTGYCTGGGAAATTTAATTTCACAAAACTTCAGAAAACAAGGCCAGTATTTTCAAACTTGATTACTTAAAATTTAATACTTTTTTTGTGTGTGTGTATGAACTGTCATCTTAATGAGAAATTCTTCTGGGAGGCTGAACATCACTGTTTTCTTTTGAAGTTACATGCGCAACATTTCTGCAAATCTAATTTTATGATCAAAGCGGTCTAAAATTGGCTAAGAGGTTACAAAGGAAAGATACCAAAACTCCTGCTGGCCGTTGCAGGAAACAAGAGAAGAAGAGAAATAGGAGAGAAAAATATCTTTTAGGGTGTTACAAGGATATGGAAGAAAATGAGGATGCAAGGGGAGCCTGCGGTTGAAGCACCGTTGTTTGAGATATTTGTAACGAGAAAGGACAAGCCATTGTCAGCAGCTGCTTTATTTAAGTGCCGGCAGGATACTCGGTGCTGCTGAGAACTGCCAGAAGGAGTGAGAGGGAGGAAAATAGATGAATCTGAGTTTCTTTTGGCTGCAGGCACTGACGGGTCTGTACAGGTGCCTGTCTGCTGGAAGCTCCTCGTGTGACCTGGGCTCTGCTCCCACTTCATGTGGGAGCGGCTSTCCTGTGACACTCCAGTGTCCTTTAGAGAAATTTGAGTTCCCAGTTTCTCAGGAACAACATAGACAATGTGGGATAATCTCCTCCCCAAATCCCTTTCTTTTATTGTAAGCCCTCAAAATTTTAGAGTGTTTTGTTTTGTTTTGTTTTTAGTAGCTTACCCTATATTTCTGTTAATTCTTCTCTGCATTCTGGGCTACAGCTCTGTGTTGTGCTGTAAATGTACTTGTGTGATGCARTATCACTGAATTCAAACAGAACCATCATTTATAGTTTTAGTGGATATTTTATTTAATATGATATTTTTAATGCACCTAACTTTCCTAAACTTATTTTTAGGATGTGAAATACAAAGTTGACAAACCATCATTGATTGATCTGCAGGAAGTGGAGGAGCAGCTCCCAGATAATGTATGTGTGTTTAAATTAATTGACAAGATTTCCTGGGGGTTTGATTCAAGTGAAGATTATGCAGGAATGTTTTTTTAGTTGAGGAAACTTTAAAATAATTTTACTGGGAGGGAGAGAGGGGGCAGAAATTAAAAAATGTCTTGCTTCCCTTTAAGCATGTGCTAAAAAATCACACTGACTTATGTCAAGGATGTTTTTTCCTGTTCAAAAAAAAAAGRGAAAAAAGATGCCTGCAAGATGCCTGGTTTTAGAGACACGACAGAGATTTAAGTTTTTTCCATTCTGCACAAGTATTTCTGCAATCACGGTTATCCGATCTACCTGATTTGCCATTTACTTTTAAAGAAAATGTTTTCAGTTCATCGCCTATTACTACTATTTTTTCCCTCCTGTTAACCTGGCAGATTTAGTAAGGCATGATAATCRATAGCAAAGGGCAGTATCAGCTATTGATATTTGATCTATATTGCTTCTACTTTGCTTTGTTTTTAGGTCTTTAACCAGATCAAACAATCCAAGTCTTCTGCTAAAGTATCAACCAGCTTACAGGAGATATCCCTGGTGCCAGCACCCACTTACCTTTCTCCAGAGGCAGAAGTCACCAGCCATAGTATGGACAGTTACTTTTTTCAGCACCGAAGTGTGTATTTGTTACCCTAACAGAGGGGATATTTTTCTCTTTTAGCACCCAAGTGAGCTATTAAAAAGAAAAGTTAGGCCAGAGCATTAGTGCACTGATGTTTTCCTTCCATATTGCCAGAGTGATGCTACCAATCATATGTGAAATGTTCTTGTCCTGCCTTTTTGCCTTTGAGTAGTTCCTGACAACATGGTKCTATTGTATACCTGAGATAACTCATGTCTGAATGGTGACCTGACTTTCTCCAGTGCTGGACATACGGCAGTCTGGAACACTGTTGGATCCAGTGGGTTATGGCATTGCCACATCTACCTGAGTGCTGTATGCTTTGCTCTTGTGGTCTGAACTGGATAGGTCACATCTGAAGTAAACGCTGTTCCAGACATTTTGAAACTCTGTAGTAAAGTGACTCAAAATGTTCTTCTGTTTTGATTTAGGTTTATAAAGGTGAAGAACAAAATATGAGAATTTAATTAACTGCTCTCACAGTATTTCGTTAGCCATTTCTATTTTCTTACATAGTAATGTGAGTCACCTCTTTATTTTTCATGTCTTAGGCATCTTTCCACCTCCGATGCCTGTGGATCCAGCAACCTGTCCTATTATTCCGGGGCAGGAGATGACTATAGAGATATCTAAGGGTCGATCGGGCCTTGGTCTCAGCATCGTTGGAGGGAAAGACACTCCTCTGGTGAGCTTCTGTTCAACTAGCATTTATTGTCTGTTTTAAAGAATAAGAGAAGAAAGGCAGAAAAAATGTAGAAACTAATGATGCCATTAATCTGTTAATTCTCTAATGAGTTTTCAGCAGCAAGCAGCCACAGTCTCTGATACTGCACTCATAATTTTACCTTTTATCAGATTTGTTGTTTTCTGTTCCCATTTAAATTGAAATGCATGTGTTTCAGTGATGTCTTCTGTCATTGTTTAGAAGCAAATATTCTTTCTTAGCACATGTGAATTAAGAATTTCATGCAGGTGAATTACCAGAAGGATTTGAGTACAAATAAATGTCAGAGAGATAGAGCTACTTCAGCAAGGTTAACACCAACGCCTTGAGAATATAAATGCTTAGTAGGTGTTTAAACAAACTGTGATATATGTCCTTGCCCACAAAAGCCCTTGCTGAACAGAGGTAAAGCAAAGATAATCTTTTATTGTTTTTGGTGTGATTTTATCTAATATATGTCTGGTTGTGATGTTTTGAAAAAAATATATCCTCAGCTGTAATAAAATGTATCAGTTCAAGTGTAAAATCAGCAAGTTGGTTATGCTAAACCTCTCATCTCTGCCTCTCTGCTCTTGCTGTTTCCACTCCACTATTTGTCTAAGAGATGCTGTTTTACAGAAAGCTGGGTTTTAATTCTATAAGTTGAATTCAGCTCCCTCAGTAAACAGGTCTGTTGCAGAGGTTCACTAGTTAGGAGGTTTTGAAATAGGTGAAGCTTTGACTGTAGAAGCTTTGGCTTCTGAGCTTTTACTTTATTACCTAATTTATTAATGTTAGGGATTGAGGGAAGCCATTCCTCAGTAGGCTTTGTCCAGTGGAGGCTGCTATGGCAAGAGCATGAAGACCTTGTCCGTGCTGAATGGCAATGACCTTGCCATAAAGGTGGTTAAAGGATTACAGGCTTGCGTGGAGTGATAGTGCTCATTTCTGAGTTATTTGGGGTCACTTTAGACGCCTGATATGCAGTCCCATATTAGAATAATAAATCTGGCAGCCTGCTAAGGAGAAGCACCACTTAAAAATGAAATATGGTGCACAGCTTTTAAGCCGTAACCTTAGGAATCTCATCAGAAGTTACCAAGTGGAGACTTGAATTACACAGCTTGTGTGCAGGGAGGTTAATTTTTTCAGGAGGTTGGAAAGCRATGCCTTAACTCCTGTTAAATGTTTGTCATTGAGAAGACCATCCCATTAAATCTATTTTTAAAAAAGCTGCAGCCAACCAAAATGCTGTCAAAGTGRATGTATTGCAGCCAGGATTGTGGCTGCAAGCCTTGGTGAGTAGGAGAGCATCAGCCAGGACGATGGAGCTGTAGAAAGGGCATGGGAAAAAAGATGTGTCCTCAAAAGTTGTCTTCACGGAGTTGATAGGTGGAGTGCTGTCCACATGGTCTTGTTCTAAGGGCTGATTTTTCGTTCTTCTTCTTCTTCCTCTGCTTTCTTTCATTTAACCTTCTCCTGTACCCCTGCCTGTAGAGCACACATGGCCTCTCCATTAAAGCAATTAAGCTGCAGACTGGAGCTGGCTAAAATACAGCACTTTCAATTTGTGAGGGGTTGTGGGCTGTTTTTTTCTTTTCTTGGTAGTAGTCCAATCAAACTTGTAAAAGTAACTCTCAGGGAATTTAAAAAAAGAAATAAAGGCTATTTTCAGAAACATCCCAAAGAGAGGCTTTAGCTGTGCTCCCCAGGACAGTCTGGCCCTCTTGACCCCGCTCTGTKGCTGAATGATATATACTGGCTTGCCAGCCCTGCCGTGACTAGAGCAGCTGTAAAGCTGACAGGGATGTCACTGTCACCAGCAGCTGCAGGCACTCCTGACTCCAGCAGGACACCAGGGCAGTGCCTGCAGCCCAGGGCTCTGGAAATCCCTGCAAGGAGCTCGAGCTGGGACAAGCCAAGATTTGTAGTTTAGACGCGGAGTCSCCAGAGCTTCCAGCCTTCGGCATTGGTGGCAGCAAGCCAGGGTTGGCATGGCCGGTTGGTTGGCCCAAAGCTGCCACCAAACTGGTCCTGCAGGACATCGGAGAGGCTGCCCAGGTATTCCAGTGGTTCACCATAAACTTAGGAAACATTGCTTATTTTTTCTGCTTTAGTTTTTMTGCTTTTGGTTCACAATATTTTGCACAAGCAAAATATTTTTGTTTCAAGCAAAACAATTTTGGTCAGGTAATGAGCTTTTTCCTCTGAAACTGCCAAAAGCTTTGTGTGGTTTGCTCTTGAAATGGGTTGGGAATGGGGCATCAAGGAACAGCTTAAAAAAAGCATCGTGGTTTTCCTCCAGATTTGTTTCCTCATCCTAGCCCAGTCATCTCTCCCAAGTGAATGAATGCAGCTACATCTTGTCCAGCTAGCAGCAAACCATTCCTTATAAATCAGGATTGTCGATTTACAGGGATTTTATCCTTCACAATATRTGAACAATCCTTGCTCCAAGATGCCAAGATTTGCTTGGTAGGTGGGAGCRCTGTTTTCCTTCTCACTGACTCATGCCTGAACTGATTGCCTGTAGCTATTGGCACTCTGCTGCCTGGCTGATGAGGACGCTTAGTTGTGCTGGGGAATAGATAGCATTTTGAAGGGTAATGGTGACTTGGTATATGGATGTGCCGTGTCTTCTGCAGAAGCTCCTATGCTCTAAAGCAAAGACTTGTAGGCCTGGTAGTGCACATTAGAAGTAGAACAGCTAGGAAAGCTGTTGAGTGTATTGTCTGAAACTTAGAGAAAGAAAGCAAGAAAGAAGGAAAGAAGGAAGCATTGTTGATCCTGTCTTTATTATTATTGAAAGCAACAGAAATGGATCTATTGCATATAATTTTTATATCAGGTTRTCCATTCTGAAATGGTAGAAAAGAAATTCTTTTTTTGCTTTCAGATGGCTTTAATAATAGACCTTTTTAAGGTAATTAACAAACTTAAGGGACTCCATCCATAAAATGTAGATGTTCACAAATCCAGGGAACTGAAACACCTTAGCAGTGCTCCAGAAAGTAACCGAATATGCCTGCACTCARCTAACACTCAGTGTGTGAGCGCTGGTAGCACCGGAGTCGTAAAGGAGGAAGGGCTGCTAACAACCTCCGCCAGCCCCAGGGGCTCTCCGGCTCGTGGCGGCAAATGTGGAGCGCCGCCATGGAGCTGGGCAGAGGAATACTGTGTTTTATTCCCTTGGTCCAGGTGAGTCATATCTTGCACCAACGCCAGCAGTTACGAAGGCAAAGGAATGATTTTTAAGGTGCAGCTATTGTGACTCTGCGGACTGGTGTCCCCACGAGGAGCTCCCTGCTGCCGGGAACCGGTGTTGGTGCTGTCCCTGCTTTGTGCCTTGCGCATATGAGGACAAAAGTGGCTCCTATGGCATTAGACGCACAGGCTCTCACCTGTTGAAGCTTTTTCCCCTGCTCTGCTCCTCCTGCCCTGGTTGTATTTAGAATCAAGCAGAAAATAACTTCATTACTTAACACACAGTTGAGGTCTGTGAGTCTTTTTGAGTAGTCATCACGTACAGCTATGACTAAAACAGTGTCGGTGCAATATGCTTGCCTTATAGCTACAAATGAAAAGCAGGATATGGGCCTCAGGAGGGTTTTTGTAATATATTAGCTATAGATACCAGTGTTGTTCAGTCTGTTGCACAAAGAGTGGAGCAACAAAAAAAAAAAAACGGATTATAGAATCTCTTAAGTTTTTAATCATGACTTGAGAATTGTAGAGGAAAAGTTTGTGGTGGTGAGGGAGTATTTAACCACTCCTTAGCCATCACTCACATTTATAAAATAGAAGGCAACCTGATGACAAAGTAGGTAGTGCGTTTGCTGTGAGGAATTGCTGGTTAGATGAGGCAAAATGAGGTTGGTGGGTTCATCATAATTCCAGGAGGAGGTTAGTGTGCAGCAGCATGGAGGAAACAAAACTGCTTTGTACCCAGGTTATCACAAATGGGAATTAAAGCAGAAGGTTCTGCAAATCAGGTATTTGATAGATCTTTGGCAAGGGTTTACTTGACCATCTCATTAGCTTGCTTAGCAGAGCCCTGCTCTAAGATGTCAGTGTCTTTGCGGAGCGTAAATCAACCATAAAACTTAATCTAAAAGTATACAAAAGCAGTAGGACATACTGAAAAGGATTCAGGAACAGCTTTCTAGCTGGTAGTTGAAACCATTGGCTTTGGACTTCAAGTCTCATGTGCCTTCAGGATCTCACGCTTTCTTTACAACCTGTGTTATGCACTGTACATTGTAAATTTTCATATTTTTTATTTAATAAAATAATGAGTGAGAGAGTTAACATTTTAGTACATAGTTCTGTCTTTTATTATTCCCTCTAAAATGAGCATGTATACATTTTGAAAAAGTTTGGTTTGCTTTGGCCTCTGATTCATAGAAACATAGCTCTTTCTATCATTCCGACTTAAGTCATATATTTTTATACTAAACATCTTATTACCTTAGTTTTATTATTTCAGAATCAAAGTAGAGCTTGCAAATGTCTGTGACTGCAGACCGAAGGAATGTTAATGAATAGTGCCATTGAATTTTCAGGTTTGGGCTTTTCTGATCTTAGAGAATATAACTGTAAGCAAAAATATTATGCAAGCTGAATAAAATTTAAATAAATAAGGACCAGATGTAACTATAGGGGCCTGTAAAATGTAATACAAATATTATCCACTTCCTTAAAATAAATCTGTATTTTAGTATGAAAAATTATATTCATATTGATGTTGTGGATAAATCTTTTTTATGAAATTTGGCAAGTGAACACCATCTTTTGCAAGGGCTTGTACTTAAATGGGAAACAGACTTTTTGTTTTGACCTGGAGTAGAGAAGTTTTCCAGTATCATGCAATGTAAAGCATTTTTACATTAACACAGTAATACATTTTTACATTATATAGCCTGTTTTATTACAGTAGTGTTTGGCTTAGGATTTTGGGTGCCTGTTAATGGTTTGTGAATGCTAGCAATTGCAAAATATTTGAGTCTTAGAAGAGGTATATATGGCACGATATCCATTAGATAAAATTCTTAAGTCAAGCGATTTGCTTTGATTCRACCTTCAGCTTTGCTGCTGGACTGTTATCTTTTAGATTCCATTTTGGTCTGTGAATGGAAGATCGTAGATCATAATGTAACAGCTGTAATTTCCTTCACCCATAAGTAACCAGCAGCTGGATTTATTTTAACTATCGAAAGATTATTGTGTGGGGCTAATTCTTCAGTGAAACACCCTGTACAACTGGCGACTTCTGCTTTATCTGTGAACTAGACTGTAAAAATGAAATGACAATTTTACTGCTCTGGACAAAGTATAGCACAAGTTGAAAAGGAAATAACTAATGATATTTTACTTGCCCTGGGAAAGAGGTAAGTCTGTAATTCTGCAGTCATCAGAGACCCTTGTAGCTTTATTATCTTTAATAAATGTTAATTTAGTGTGATGTTTGTACTATGTAAGGCTCTTGTTTGAAATGTGTGTAATATTAGCTTAGGAAAACACATTTGGTCAACCAAGTCAGAAAACATCTTTTCCTGGACATTATTGTATATGTAGCATGCTGTTTTACTTCCTGAGGAAAAGGAGTGCTGTTCAGGCTTTGTGTTAATTGTGGTTAATGGGAAGACTTCATTCACCTAACAGCAAACCAAATTAGGATAGAGACACTTAAAATCCATGCAATTCTAACAGCTTTCCCAAGCTGGTATCTGTGTTTTGGCCTGAGTCTTCAGCATTACGTGGATGTCTGTATCCAGAACGGTCCATTCTGGGAAGCGGGTGCCTTTCCCTCCACTCCATCTAATCTAGATCTGAGGAGAATGGACAGTGATGTTTATGATGGCAGAGGGCCTTGTAGGTGGAGGACCCAATCGTGGCTCTGGTTTCCCAGTAATGGTCTAGTTTTGCCTGGAGATGCCCACGTTAAATGCCCACATGCTTTGGAAAACCCAGGCTGGAGTCTTCTAACACCTGGTATGCCCCTGGCAGGGCAGAGGTGCCAAGGAGCCTGCAAGAGCTCAGGGAAGATAAACATCAAAATGCAGTTAATATTAGTTCAGCTAAAGGAAATAGGTTGTCATGAGTGATCTACATTAAGTATATTCAGTGCAAGAAGCCTCTTCATCAGAATTCAGACCTTTTTTATTGTCAAGTTCAGTCAAAACCTAATACGTGGCGTTTCCTCTGCTGCAGTTCCTCTTCCTTACTTTTCCACCTTTTTAGATGATAGAGCTTCAACAAAATAGCCATAATATTTGAAATATTACCTTCCTTTATGTGTTGTGTTCTTTTATTCCTTTGTTTTCTGCTTCCAGCCTTTACAAGTAACTCCATAGYCTGGTTACTGATTTTTCAGTGAAAAAGGGCAGCTGCTTTGAAAGCTGTTGCTTGTCGTGAAGAGCATCTGCACAGGAGAAAGAAACTGCACAGATACTGACTCAAACACTATAAACTTGCAGCAAACGTGTGAGCCGTTGCAGCCTGTAGCCAAGCAGCTTGTGAGTCTTTCTCACCACTCTCTGTGACCCTGCAGATTTAAGGTTCCCGGGATGAGGAGCTCTCCTGAAAAGGAGGCTGAGGTTGCCACCTTTCTTCCCAAGACTCAGTCAAGACAGTACAGCACCGGCACTGCCTGAGGTCTCTACCATAGCAGCTCTTGACATTTAAGATGCAAAGATTAAGCTGTCACCCTTAACTGAATTTAAGTCTTAATGGGAGTGTTTCCTGTTGGTGCACTCTGCTGATGGGTGAGCTGATATCCTCACCCTGCTGGGCCTCTGAAGCTGTTACAAATCAAGCAGGAGAAATGTTCACAGGTGGGGAGCCTTTGAGACCAAATTCCCCTAAAGTTCAGGACTCTCCCCATAGTATGGATAAAAAGAGTTGCTGTGTAGTATATACTTTGCAAGTTTTACAAGTTATGTTTCCCATAAGTACAGTTTCAAATGGGCTGGTGATTTTTGTAGGTTTGTCTTACAGTTTCTCTGAAATAGTCGTTTATTCTGTGCATCTTCAAGATGTTGAYCAAGAGACTCTTTGAACTCTTCTGCTTCTCTACCCTTTCTGCCAGTGCGTTTCTCCCATCAGCAAAGCACCTCTTTAGTCAGAGTCAGTATGAGAATTATCTCAAGGGTGTCTCCTTGTGATACTGTAAATCCTTGTGATTCAGCAAGACTATATAACCATTGTGTTTCTGTGCTGGTAGAGCAGAAGTTGGTTGTAGCTGTGCCATGGCTAGAATCAGAACCTTACGAAATGTAGTCTAACATACCCTATTGCAGTTTGATAAACATACACTCCATTCATAGATTTGATGTATATTGTATAAGAGCCAAGGCTATTCTTGCCATATTTTGGAACTATTCAGGCCTCCTGCAGATGGGTTTTTTTAGCTATATAGTATGTATAATAACAGTGTGTTCAGGTTCATTCTGTTAACTACAGAACTTTTAGTTTTGTCAAGCTTCAAAATATGCCCTACCCAGCCTAGGACATAGCTCCAGCAGGCAAATTCCCTACTTCACCTTCTAACAAGTCTTATGGTTGGATACTTCAGGTTTACACCTACCACCRTGAGGCCATCTGCTCACCTGTGGATTTATGGATTTGCAAAACAGGAGAGAGAATTGTCTAAATTCCATTGTAACAGCTTTATTTGGGAGGCCCATGGATTTCTGAAGATTTTGATGCAGTTCCAGCGGACAGATCATCTGCATGCAAACACTGTGCAAGAAGGGCATTTTTAGGCATTTCTAATAATGTACACATTACGTTGTTTATGCCAAGATTGTTCAGGTATTCCTTTGATTTTTTGCTTCTCTTTACAGTTCTTCAACCTTCTGTAGTCTTTGTTCAATAGGAAGGTTCTGCAGAAATCAGAAACACCCTATTAAGCATAATGTTTTCTGTATGCCCTGGCTTGTATTCTGCATCCTTCCATCACATCCAAGAAATGTTAAACTTTGCATTAATTCCTGATTTGTGTAATGTTCTCAGACTAAGGAAATGTTCTTTATCAGAATATATGAACATTAAAGCTCTAGTTTTTTRAATGTATTTGTCAACCTTCTGAAGTACATACTTCTAGCAACTAGATATTTTCCTTTAAGTAGTAATCATCTTGATATGATCAGAGTGTTGTTGTTCCCAAATTCTGCACTAACAGTTCTGAAATTGTGCCAAGCTATATCCTGCATATAATCTGTGTGAAACTGAGAGGTTATCAAATGGGACAGGACTGGAAATCCTTCCATAGACATAGTCAAGTTCATAACCTCCACTTGGGCATCGATATCTTTCCCTCCTTCTCTTTTTTCTCGGTTGATTTGTTTGGAACTATTTCAGACCTGAATTTCAGGGATACTAAGCCACAACTCAGTTTTCAAGTCAGTGAATAGAAGCTGCAGATGACCAGTAACCAAAACTCATACTTTATTTAAGTATGTGCTCTGTACRTGTCCGAGTGGCTTGTTGCCCTTGCTGCAGGGCTATAGCAAAGGTTATCTATTTGTTGCCAAGAGCAATAGTACCTTAAGCTTCTACTAGACAGTCTCCTTCATTTTACTTTTGTTGCATAATCTTTTTCTCAAGGACTGTATCCTTCCTAGTGTGCATTTCATTTATTAAGAACAGATCCTTGTTTTCTCAGGTCCAAAGATGTCTGTTGTATCTTAAAACTCTAATCTATTGACAGAGTTATTGCAGAGTCATGCTTGGTTGTTAGTTGGCTAGAGTGTTACATTCAATATTGTTATTACTTGTTCAAACTTCTTTGAAATACTGATAACAGTTGAAATGCTTATTCAGTATCAGTAGTTTCCCAATGGGGTTTGTCATGGATTTTCAAAAGAAGTGGGACCTTATCCAGATTACATTAAGTGGAAAAAAGACTATTTCCTCCGAGTTAAATGTGCTTCCAGCTGATCTCAGAAGTAAAAGAGGAAAGATGTCTATGTGTAAGCTAAAGAAGGTGGATATCTCATGTTTATGCCATGAACTGTTTAAAAATCTTGAATATACATCATGGACATACTGCTATACTATGTTTTTAGTGTGTTTGGTAAGACTGATTCAACTGCACTAGTTAAAAAGCTAAAGTATTTTGGCACATCAGATGCTTCCTTTTTCAGAGTAAGCACAAATGAAACAGGAATGGTCCTTTTGGTGCCATGTGTATTTTTAGTTATAGGCTAATGTGAAACCCTAGTGTAATACTGAATTGTTGCCTTTTCAACTAGATGGTGCAGATATTCAAGCTGATAACACTCAATAGTTCCTGAATCTGAGTTTTAGGTATGTGCGGTTTTATGCATATTAATCCAGTAATACTGGTAAATGCTAGTGGCTCCAATACATGAACTGTTTTTAAGGCAAGCGGAAAGCAAACTTCAAGGAATATGAAGGTTCCTTGCTCCAAGGTTAGGAAATGTAGTCCAAAAGTTCCTCATTGGACCATGTGTGTATGTGCCCCATCTGCTGTTATTTGGCCACATGTGGTTTTTCTATTGAACCTCGTGTTCGACTAGTGTACCCTGTTGAGTGATGCTTTTTAAAAAGCTGGTCAGTATTTTAGACTGTCTCATGGACTGTTTGTAAGTACCTGTCTTTGGGAAGTGTCTGCAAAGCAGAAGTGAAATATGTTCTCGAGCAAAGACCCCGAGTCGCCTTTTTCCAAAGTGATCCATGATCGGCCTCAGGTGAAAAAACACATGTCATTGTCACCCAGTTGTCTTTCACCTGGGCAGATGTCTCATGTTGGCAAGTTCTGGCAGCGTCTTCATGGGCACTGTGCTGGGCATTAGCTTTGAGGGATGTGGCATTGAATGGTGGTGTGTGACTCTGCCAGCCTGTGTTCCAGGCTGGTGACGTGACACCCCAGCACACAGGGCAAGAGCGTTGGCTGGGATCATGTCTGCCTGAGAATGGGATATCCTATAATGGGGTATTGGATAGCTGTGCATCCAGCGGAGACATCCCAGCACACGGTTCTCCAGCCTGGGTGAAGGCAGCATCCCGAGCTCGCTGGTCAGAGCGCACACAACGGAGCAGCCTGGTGGGTGCCAGAGCGCAGCAGAGCACGGGGCAGGACCTGCAGTCRTCTACACGGAGGGGAAGAGCCCCAAGAAAACCACGGCAGAACAACAGCGAGGGAAAGCACCCACCGAGAACACTGGGCTCTTTGTAAGGCTTTTTCTTTGGGGACAGCTATTGCTGGCAATAAGATTAAATCACTGCAACCTTCCCTGCAGCTACATCTGCCACTACATTTTCCAGGCTCAGTAATGAGCGAGCGGCTGCCGTTGTTCCTCTCTTCTGGATTTCATTTCTTGCAGCTTTAACCAGCGCTGTTCACCACGAGGCATGCAACCCTCATCGAGCATGGAGGCCTCTGCCAAGTTCCTACAAATATTCATAGCTCCAGAGAATCTGGTTTTAAATAATATCATAAAAAGCAGATGATATTAATGTAATAGTTCACACCGAGTTCACGTGTTGCTGATGCCAATGTATAAAAACAATAGAAGAAGTTCTGAACAAGGCTACCCCGAAGTGGCGGACAAAAACCGTCTGCCCTTCTCCTCCACTGTGGGTGTTTTGGCTGTGGCACTTGTGTTCTTAGTACAGAAGGTTAGAAAAATGGATGTTAGTTTTCTCAATCCTGCTGTGCAATTCTGGACGTTTTCCTCACGCGGCTGCTCTCTTCCCACAGGACGCCATCGTCATCCACGAGGTCTACGAGGAGGGGGCGGCCGCCAGGGATGGCAGGCTCTGGGCTGGGGACCAGATTCTTGAGGTAAGTGGATAACGGAGCATCTCAGTACGTATAGACTGGCATAAGTGCTTGGCATTTCTCACAAATGCTCGTGTTCTATACCAGATAGATGTCTCGTGAGGAAAACAGGGATCGTATAGCAGGATCCCTACTTCAAGCTGCTTTTCTGCCACAGAGAGCATCCCAGCAAACAGACATTTCCTTAATTATTCATGTGAGCTGAAGGCACAAATGGAGACTCTATTAAATTCRCTCGAGGAAGATGGTGAGGTCCGGGTTGGTCTCTTGTGTCCAGCAGCTCCGTATTGCCCATCCGTCCATGCTCCTGCCGAGCAGACAGCGCTGCTGCAGGAGCTTCCACGTCCTTGTGCAGGGAAAGTGAACTCGGAGTGAGCACCGCTGCTCGGCCCTGACAGAGCTGCTAGGGCCAACTCGTGAGCTGGTTTAGCAAGGCAGCGCTTGGGCTCTTCTTCCCGTGGCCTCTCGGAGCGGCAGGGGTTAAGGGAGAACCGCTGCTGTGCGGATCCTGGCCGCGGGGGCTCTCGCGCAGCTGTTTGCAGAGCCTTGCCGTTGGAGCAGGACAAATTCCCAGCATGGCCATTAAGGCTTTCGTGTATAGGGTTAGAAAAATAGCAAGGGTCACTCAGGGAGTTGTCTTTACAGCTCTTGCACAGAAAGTTTTTTTTTTTTTTTTTTTTTTTTTTTTTTTAGGGCTTTTTTTTTTTTTTATTTTATAAATAACTGTGTATTAACAGGGCATGATAATTAGCCAGGTGATAAAAATGGAGAAGGTTAATTAATTCTTCGCTGACCATACAGGAAAGTGCTAATGCTTGCATGCCAGAATACTGTTATTTCAGCTTTTAAAAGCTGCACTAATGAAGCAGGAGGACAACTGTGAATTAGTTTCAGATTAGTACAATAAAGCACAACTGGGTGTCTGAGCAGGAAAAAAACATTGTGAGGCAGCATATAAATAAATGCTTACAGAATTAGTACAAAAGAATTTACATTCTATTGCTAAATTACTATGAATTAGGTTTAATTGTCCTAATGTAGAATTGTGCATGCTTATAACTGTGCATAGTCAAAAGCAGAGTACTTTCTTGCCTTATAACTTCTTATGCTGTATAAGTATATTTAAGGTAGTATTGCCATTCAGGTACAGTTCATCTGACTTTCTAACAAGTCTTAAAGAATATTTAAGCATTGGTTTCTTTTTTTGTTGTTGCCAAAAATGTTCTGGTCACAGAGTGTTGGTAAATACCCTAAATATCCATACATTGGCTTGGCCGAAACAAGGGACAGAATTTCAAGTGGGGGTAGTTTTTCTAGCCCTCCCCCGTTCAACCAGACCTTCTCCTTGGGTCTGACAGTGCTGCAAGGCTTGGGCGCTGGCGGGCYGGGGCGCGGGAAGCGCGGTCTGGTGTGCCATCTATTGGAACCAGGCAAAATAACCGGGCCGGGTGCCCTGTCGGCCACCGCGCCAGCCGTGACGGGGGGGGGGGCTCTGCTTCCCTTGGCCTTGGCACATCAGGAACACGTGGGAAAAGGGACCCCAACCTTGGGAGCTCCCGGAAGTTGTCGGGAGCGCCTCGCGCTTTGTGTACGGCTGGGAACAAAGCGTTGCTCCATGTGGTTGGTTGGGGTTGAACGTCAACGACGTTGCTTTGCCCCTGCCTGTCTTCCCAAAGGCAGAAAGAGCAGGACCAGCTGGGACGGGTGGCCCCAGGTGCAGCTTCCCCAGCAGGAGAAGTGGCAGCAGCGCTAGGCACGGGGCACCATTCTGCTCTGCTGTCGAGTGATGCAGCAAGGCTCGAGCTTGAGCTTCTCCTGCGTTTAAAAAGAAAAGGGCACCCACAAACTTGCCAAGCCAAAACATTTGGATTGCTGTGATTTACACTAGGCAGCGACATGAGGCACTGAGCTGTTATTCGAGAGGAAATCCAGGCGCTCAGCCCTCTGGAAATCAGAGCGCTAAATTAGAGTGCCAAGGCACATCAACTTGACAAATCTGTCCTGTCACCCAAGCATAGGTTGCGGGTGTGGTGATGAAAAGATCATTCATATATGTCATTTGGAAAGAAAACACTGATTATTCCAGGTGAACGGGATCGATCTGCGGAATGCCAACCACGAAGAAGCTATCACGGCGCTGAGGCAGACCCCGCAGAAGGTGCAATTGGTTGTCTACAGGGATGAGGCTCATTACAAAGACGAAGAAAACTTGGAGATTTTCCACGTAGATATACAAAAGAAAACAGGCCGCGGGCTAGGCCTCAGCATAGCTGGGAAACGGTGAGAATGTCTCTTCAGTCAGACCACCCTTCAAATGAAAAGTATTTTCCTCTTTGCYGTAGGAATAGCTGTAGCTATTAAACAGACCAGATTTTGGATTTGAATATCTGCAGAGATGTGAGGGAGTTTTGATTCTGAGTTCTCTATCAGAAAGGCAAAATCCTTGTATAATGAAAGCTGCTGTTTCCCTTGGAAAAACAGCAGTTTGTGTTGCAAAGGAGATGTCCTGCTCTGTGCATGGGTACAGCCAGGGGAACACAGATGGAGCTGGGAGCTACCTCTTCTATGGAACTCCTCTCCCTCGATGTTGGGAAGGCCTCTCTGCTCCAAAAGGGAGAAAAAACAGCTGCTGGGATATACCTTTGTAAATAGATTTGTTAGATCTAGATCCTATTTGGATTCAAAGTGTCACTTCCAGGATGCTGGTGGAAAGGCTGGACCCAAATCCTGGAAGAGACCCAAGGGAGCAGGGAGCTCAGCGCACAGGAGCTCGGGGAATGCTGCCCAGGACCGCAGAGCCAGCAACTGCCTAATAAAACRCGTTCCCTTACTGATGTATTCCTAAACCATTGCTATGGAGCCATTTGAACCAGAGCTCTGATAAATTCCTTCCTTGCTAGAAGCGATTTACAACGTGGCACAAGCGAGCGCTCCGTCAGTCCTGGCGCACGAGAATCTCATGGCTGCTCTTCTCATGGCTCCTCAAAATGTAGTTTCTCAGTTGCAAATCATCGTGTCGTCATCCCGCCTGCGTATGGTCAGTAAAGGTTCCACAGCCGGTTTTTGACAAGAGTGGCAATGTTTAACCCAGGTGTTGTGAGCAGATTGCAGGCTGGATAATTAATWTGGCTTATGTAAATTACCCTGCAGATGGTTGTCGTGGCCTGCAGCCCTCCTGTGCCGCGAAGCTTTCGGTGCTGCTGCTAAAAGCCTTCGTTTTGGTTGCCACCTTAGAGGTGGCTTAGTTTGTGCGGCAGGTGAAACGACACCCACGGATAATGCGGTTTGCCAAGTGCCGTGGCCTTTAGGACCAGGGTGGCCCGGTGCCACCTCTTTGTGTGACATTCCCCGTGAGCTTGCACAGAGCTGGGGCCGGGCGCCGAGCGCTGCAGCGGCAGCCAGGAAAGGGAAGGGAGCCCCACGAGGAGCTGGGGCTCATAAAGCTGCTTAGTCCCCTCCGCCGCTTGGCTGGCCACCCTCCTGCTCCCGCTCCCGCTCCAAGCCTCGCTGCCCGCTGCGGAGGAGAGCCACAAAGAGGGATTTGCTGCTGCGTAACTCGTGTGCGAGCTACAAAAGTCCTTTCTGCAGACTTATCTCTGCTCTTCCTTTGGGGACCTGCAGGCTCATAGAGAAAAAACACACTGAGATTAAACCATTAGGGAGAATTAAAAAAATCAGGGACTGCATAATTCATGTCGGGCACATCAGGAGATAGTTTGACACCATCTTAGGCTGATCTGCGGCTTTTTGTTCATACAAGTGCTATTTTTCATGAGTCTTTGTGGATAGTGCTGTCAGAACGAGCAGCTTAAAAGGAAAAGGCAGCATTAGAAACAGCAAAAATGCCTTGATTTTAAAATTCAGAGGTTTTTTGCGCTCAGATACTTGAATGAAGCATATAATTCGTTCTTCCCCTGATCACAGGTTTCTTTTAATGTCTCTTAAATGAAAGTAACCTAAATTGCTCTCTCAAAGAATATTGGATTGTGTAATTAGCCATATGCTTCTTGCATTGTCAGAAATGGAAGTGGAGTGTTTATCTCTGACATTGTTAAAGGAGGAGCTGCAGACCTAGATGGAAGATTAATTCAAGGAGATCAGATTTTGTCTGTTAATGGGGAGGATATGAGAAATGCCTCACAAGAGACTGTTGCCACTATACTTAAGGTGAGTACATAATACATTTTAAGATATTGACTGTGGTTAGTGACATTGCACAAGGTAATTATGCTGAAGTGCTATTTACACACAGGCAGGACAACTCAAACTGATTACCCGGGCAGCAATCCCATCTGAAATGACTTTGGAAGATTCACTTAAAATCACTTCTCTGTGTATATTTAGAAGTGGGGGTGATATCAAGTGGGAAAACAAAGACACATGAAGTATTTAGACATTTATTTGAAAAAGCAGCCGTGTATTTCCTGCACTAGAAAAATATTATGAAACCTGAGAGACACACAAAGCAGAACTGTGCTGAAATGAAGTGTTTTTGGCTTTGCTGTACTAACCCACAACTATAAAATTGTGTGTTAAATCCATTTCTGCAGAGCTGCTTGTCCTGCAGGAGTGGTTTATACTTGGAAGCACTTGGACCTGTGAGAATTTGCCCTTTCCATTAGGAAGGGAGGGCTGCTGCATGCGAGAGGCCTGCCCTCACCACCAGTGTTTCTGCATGTGATTCCTTTTGTTTCTTGAAGAGCAGGGCTAGTTTTTCCTTCCGTTTTGCGTTCACGGTCAATACTCAGCCATAAGTTTATGTATTTGAAAATGGGAAGCTGGTGAAAGAAGGGTATATTACGAAGTTGAATCCATATGTGTTACATTCGGATTCACCCTTTTCCACAGCATTTTGGAGTGTTTTTTAGGAGTATGGTTTCTGGCAAGCTTTCTGTTGTAGGGGGTTTTATATTTTTAGTGAAAAATTGACAATCCAAGAGCTGCTATGCCAGTAGAAAGATTCCTACTGCCTTCGGGAGGGTGCTGTGATGAACCTAAATGCAGACTCAAATCTTTTCATGCTGTCCAAATAAAAACAGTGAAATCACGAGCATTCAGTTCCTCATGATTTCTTCAGAATTGTCTCCCTGAAAATAAGCGTGATTCTATCCAGGAGGGCAGGAAATGTTGAATTTCTCCTTAAATTCTGTGTGATGTTTTTCCCCAGTGTGCCCAAGGCCTGGTGCATCTTGAGCTGGGGAGGCTGCGAGCTGGATCATGGCTGTCGTCCCGGAAAACACCCCAGAACAGCCAGGTTAGTGATGGGCTTCGTAACCTGTGGAGGACAAGGTGCAGAGACGGAGCACCAGGGCAGCAAGGGAGGCTTGGTCCTTCCTCGGACACCTACGGATGTGGTGCGGCCGCAGGAATTTGCATTCCCGTGTTGGACTGTGAAGTGTTTATGGTTAAGTGTCATGCAGAAATGCTGAGTAAGTAGGAGAGTTGCGCAATGGATCCCCTTTCTAAGGAGTCTGTTCCTGAGACACACCGCACATAGTAAATATCTTTCTCGGATGTGACGTCCAGAAATGTTTCAGACCCACGAAGGGCTGGATGCAGATGTGTATTCTGCAGCTCTTTTGTCCTTCAAAATGGGTTAAAGCGAGCTGTATCTTTACCTGTCTTAGGGCAGAACCACACAAGGACTGCTTTGCTCTCAAAGAAAACACAGAGCAATTTCCTGCCTTGCCTGGTGTTTACCTGAAGCGAGGACAGCAATTCATTTCTTGCAATCAGTGCAGGCCTTTTCATCTCTCCCTCCCACCGCCAGCTGGGACGCTGTGATCATTGGTATTAAAACCTGAGCACGCCAGGGAGAGAAGCCAGGCGAGAGGATGGGGAAAACGGGTGGGTTTTGTTGGATTTTCCTCCTGCTTTGCCACGACACTGGGGCCACAGACGTCCCTGAGAGAGGCGAGAGCCAGCCCAGCCTCCGCAAGCGCTCCTGGTGCTTCCGTCTGGGAATGGGAGCGTAGGAAGCTGAGGGGTGTGAATTTAAGCAGGAATTTTCCTAAGGAGAAAAAGCAATCCTGGTAGTGAGGTCAGTAAAGGGGAGGCCCTCAATGTAGTGCGTGAACAACCACAAAAGGGTGTCAGAATCATCCTTGTACAGGATGTTTCCTTGATTTTATAAAGGGCAGCAGCAGTCCAGTCCATGAGGATGAGGTGTTGGTAAAGGCTACGGAACCCCTATCCATATGGGAACAGCTGCACTAAGCCCAGCCCGAAAAATAATAACTATCATTGGAAGAAACATCTGCCCTGCATGCGGCAGGCAAGAAGAATGAAGGAGCAGGGGAAAAGGATGCAGTGGCTGCATTAGGGACAGAGCGTGGCCTCGGTTACTGCTTCCGTGGTCATCAGATCCACGGTGAACCTGAGCGGGAGCAGCGGAAACGGGAAGCGATGGATAAAAATTGTCTGTCCAGTCTTACAAAATCCTGTCTGAGAAGGAAGCAAAATGCGGCAGTATCTTAACAGGACTCTGTGCAGAAAATCAGTTCAAGAATCAAAAACTTCACCCCCTTCTCTCTTTGTAGCATAGGAGGCTTTTGCAGGAAACTGGTAGTTTCTGAATTACTTTCCGTATAAGTCCAAATGGCTGTTCTTAATGCAGAGTCACTTGAGAGCCTGCATCTTGCTGGAAAATGCAGCTCGGCTCCCAGGTGACTTGCTGAATTTGACAACTGAATAAACGCTCTCGGCCAAGCAGCTCCCGGTGCTGTAAAAGCCTTGGCAGGTAGCGCGATGTCGGCGGGGCTGATTTGCACCACTGCGAGTGGCGCTGCAGAGGCTGCTGACCGAGAGCCTCCGTGTCCCGCTGCCCTCCCGAGCCTTTTTGGGCTCCGTCACGTGCCTTTCACCACAGAGTGGCAGGCCATGGGCGCAGGACAGGGATTTCATCCGCGCTCGTGGCAAAGGGCATCAACTGACCCACAAACGAGCGCCGGATGGTGGGATTTGGGCCCTACCTGCCACGCGGTCACTGAGGAGGAGCGCTGCCCTCCACAAGACTTCTGGATCCAATACGTTTCCTAAACAGATGGTGTTTGGTGGAGCCTTTGTTCTTGCTCTGAAGATAGAGCAAGACGGGGAGGTAGGGAAGCGATGCTGGAGAAGGGCAGCCAAGACTTGATGGCGCTCGGGAGCCTGGTGTCACGGGGACTGTTTTGGCGCTGCCTCTTGGCTTTAACTTGGCCCTTGTGATTTGTTTTGACCTGCAGGTGACCCAGCAGAGCGTCCACGGCCACTTCCGCCCTGCGCTGGCCCCGGTCATCTCCACCCTGCAGAATTTTGTCAGCACCAAGAGGTCTCCGGCGGAGGCGATGCAGAGGGGCTCAGGTGCAGCAGCTCGGCCCGGTCACCCGCGCGCCTCCTCTTGTCCATGGGGTTTGGAAATAACGTTGAGCACCCGTGTCTGTTCTTCCTCATCACTCTCCCAGAAATACACTGCTGCTCTTTTAAGACCCTGGACGCTTTCCAGCAGATGACGTTATTTTTATTTCTGCTAGGAAAGAGTAGGAAAGTGGCTTCCCTATTTGAAGTGTAAAGGCCACGTTTCCCGTGGCCGTCGGCACGCGTGAGGGGTCGCGTGCGGCTGTTCAGGCGGCCGCTTTGGGCCCGTTTGCAGGGCCGGGTGGCTCTCACGGTGCCCGCCGTGTTTGCTGGTTCCGGCCCCGGCCCGGTTTCGCTCCCTCCATCCCTGGCGGCAGCCGCCTAGTGTCCTCGCAAGCACGTGCGGGGCAGGGCGCTGCTCATACCTGTTACACGAGCTGCTGCCTCTTGAAAGAGGCTAATTCTGTCTGTGCCTTCTGAGAGCTTCTTAACATTGTTTAATTAAAGCTGTCTGAATTAGGGATTATTATAGCAGAGCCCAAGACCTAACACATCAACTTCTAAGCTACTGAGCCTCAGTTCAAATGATTCCTTTGAAGTGTCCCAATCTTGTTCTTTCTTTTTCTTTTTTGTTTAATGTTTTGACTACTTTTAAATGTCCTGTGGCTAGATAGATGTCAGTCAGACTTCCTGGCTGTCTCTTATTTATTAGCACAGCACAAATTAGGAAATCAGTGGAACCTCCACATTTCCCTGTGTCCTGGCCTTTGTGGTAGGGACACAGTGGTTTATGAGTAATAAGCTGATCTTCAATTGATTGAAATGCACCCAGGGCTTTTCTTGGGGCCGCAGAGTGCTGTTCTTTGGGGTGTGCTGGGAGAGGGGCTGCTCTGCACTCGTGTCTGTGTGCCCGGGAAGCACAGACCCTCCCTTCACCCGGGAGCCCCGTTCAGCCTGGGGAGGCTCTTGCTCGGTGATAACTCTGAGGAGGCAGCAGGGGACATCGTCACCTGACAGCGTTATCTCTTAATTATATTATCTCTTAATTACAGAAGCTAATTGTTTGTTTCTTTATTAGGAGGAGCAGATATGAGCCCAAGGACTGTGGAGATAATAAGGGTCAGTGAGTTATTTTCTATCCATTCAAAAAGCTGTCACTCTTAGCTAAAATTGTCAGTTTTGTCGTGTTCCTCACAGTAAAACTGTGGTGTTGTTTTTGTTTGCCCCGCGCTGCCTGGGGTGTGCCTGTATCACGGGGCCCGTGCGGGAGGATGTTTGGGTGCAGCAAGCTGTCTAGCGCGGTCTGCTCCGGAAAGCAGAAGGTTCGGGTACTGGGGCAGCCTGAACGTTGACCTTGACAAGAGGCTGCAGTTGCAGATCTTTTCTTTTTTTGCATTAGGGACCAAATGATGCCCTTGGGATCAGTATAGCAGGAGGGAAGGGAAGCCCCTTAGGAGACACCCCCATCTTCATTGCTATGATTCAAGCGAGCGGCGTGGCTGCCCGGACCCAGAGACTCAAGGTGAGTAAAGGGCCCCTCGGTGCTTCTGTCGCATTTGCCACATTTCCTCCAGTTGAGGAGCCTTGTGCACCTCTGTGCAGCTCTCTCCTTGATACTGCCTCCCAGGCTACTCCTGGCAAATAAAGCAGATAAAAAGCCCTTCTTTTCCCTTTTTGATTATGTTTTGTCTTGGAATAATTGCAATGGTTGCCCACATGGAAAAGTAATGTTAAGATATAGGATATAAGTGCATTTAGGGCAACCTGCGAGCACATTTGAGCAGCGAGGAGTGAGGCAGGAGCTCTGCAGCTCCTGGTGTCCGCCAGGAGGAACAGGCCCAGGGACTGCAGAGAGAGCATCCCTTGGAGCTCGGACAGAACCGCTGCTGCCTGTTTCATCCTAAGACCTGTATGAAGAAATACGAAGAAATGACAAAATTAAGCAGCCATAATAATATCAGACCCTGGGGAAAGGGGAATGGTTTCACCTGCAGAGTAGCAGGGACATCTTCCTCAGCAGATACTTGGGTTTTCAGGAGTGACTGTGCACACGATGGAATAATTATGCAAAATGACTTTTCCATAGTTTTGGAGAAAGTTTTGGGGAACCTTCATTACTAGAAAGAAATTGTTATAAGGATAAATAGGAAAATTGTGTCTCTGACCCTGCCGTATGATTCATGAGCAAATGCCACTACTCTCGTGGTGCGTTGTGTTTAATAGAACTGTACAAGAGCCCTAAGTGCCAGGGTCAGGATCAGTTTTGTGTAAAAGAATAAAAAATCATAATGCTAATCAGCTTAATACCCCAAGTATGTGCTTTCCCATACTGCATTCAGCACGTGCATACATCATGTATAAGGATAGGAATTTGTATGCACGTGTGCCTTCAAATAAATCCTTGTTAGACAGAATAACAACAGGCAAAATCTCACTCCCTTTACTGCAAATGGAAATAGTAAAATGGACACCACCTTTTATCCCCAAGTACACCTTTACGTTTAAAAAGTCCCTATTATCCTTGCTCTGCAGAATGGTGAATGGTCGCTAGCGATGCTGACTTCTCATAACATAGACCCTGGAAGAGAGAAGCACAGGGCCAAGTTCATGAGGAATTTTAAGCATTCTTAATTTTAATTTTCCCTAATGCTGGTAATTTTCCATTACTGTTGTACTTTCAGGTTGGAGATCGGATTGTCAGTATTAACGGGCAACCTTTGGATGGGCTGTCTCATGCAGATGCTGTTAATCTACTAAAGAATGCTTATGGGAGCATTATCCTGCAGGTATGGTGATAAATGGAACATGCAGCTGCATGAGGGTAGATAAATGGCACTCGGGGAAAAAAAATCCTAAGCATCATTGGCATGAGGCAGCACGGGACTGCAGGGTGCTTGCTGGTGGGAATTACACCGAATGAAAGCGAGGCGTAATTTTCATTCAAAAATTCTGTATTGCCACCTATACGGGCTGTGAGCATGGTTATATAAAAGCGTAACAAAGAGAACAAAGTAACTTGTTGCTACACATGGTAAATCCACAAGCTTCCAAGATATTTTTTTTTAATTTGAAGTTCACAAGGAACATGGAATTACTGTGTGTTTGTGTGTGTGTGT